>WEDG01002505.1:0-18802 GCA_017591395.1 Schistocephalus solidus
CGACATGCCCGTCTCTACTGCCCTCACTGCTCCCGAAAATTTACACACCGTATGGGCCTCTTAGGACACATGCACCTCCATGACAACGTGCGGTAAACCACCGGAGGCTAAGCTACAACAGCACACACCATCTACACTAATACGGTTTCCTAGAAACCGTGGCTTGGAAGGCTGCCAATCTGATGCTAACACCAAACCACTCCGTCGGCCCAGTGTATGTGCTGTGCGTGTCGAGTGGCTGACCGGTGAACTGGAAGTTAGACGGCGATGGCTCCTCCAAAGCCCCTGATTTAGTGAATCCTGGTGTGCATTATGTGGGCCAGGTCATGCTGTGGCGCGCGAAGATGGGTACGCCGACCCGTCAGCCAATGCGCCCACTCCCACATCAGATAACTGACTGGCTTGGACGATGGTCTGCTTGTAGGGGTGGGGGAGAGAGTGAGTCGACTGCTCAGCGCATATTCCTCACTATAAACAATCTGATGCGCTTGAAACTATCACGGTGAGCTAAAAGCCGTGACTTGGAAGGTTGCCAACTGACAGGAACACTCGAACCGCGTGGTCAGCCCAATATGTGCTGTGTGTGTAGTGGCTGACTGACGGACTGAGATTCAGGCTGCAATGGCTCCTTCTTAATGTGGCCTTTATGGCACTCCCACTCCGTGGGATCTGAGCAAGGTGTGGTGGCACGCCCAGGGGCGTGGTTGGCCGTTTTATGCGACAGCCAATCGCAACTCCCACTGCGGATTGCACTTCAACAGACACAATTGCAGGCGATTTTCGATAGCAATGGATGGTCCAATCCGGTGTCCCGTTAAGTCTGCACTGTCAAACGAGGTTCGCAATTGGAACTCACACCCTTTTACCTAAACTTGCTGGTCTCCTCAAATGTTTCAGCAAACGAAACCCAGTGTGTCATGCTTCATCCAATGACTTCTTTGAGCGTATCCATCTATAAATCAAAGCCTCGCTTCGGGCTAATAAAGCTCTTATCATATGCATCTTGTCACACATAGCATATGCCCTGCTCTCAAGTACCACTTGGAGTGCTCGATCGCACAAAACTCTTTAGGGACACGCCCAGGCGTTGTGTTGATAACCAGCAACACCTATGCCATACTCTAAAAAAACTAATTTCCAAGCGTTCAAAGTAGTAAATCATCCAGTTCGCTGTTTTGTGCTGAGTTGCGGCTACTTTGTTCGCGAACTGTTGCATCCGCATCGGTCGTTCCACATCCTCCTACGCATTACTCGGTACTTCAGATATGATCTGCGTCATTTCGAGAAGATAACAGCCTTTGTTTAAATTGTGTTTAGATAAATCTCGATCTGTTCAAGGTCTCATTGTGTGGCTTGCTTTGTCCTTTCTCAGGAGATTGCTGTTCTTGAAAGTAGAAATTACAGTAGATTGCTTTACGCGTGAAATGTCGAGATTGAAACTTGAATTAGTAGTATGGCGTACAGTTGATAGTACTATTTTGGTTTGCTATACTGAAATATGCTTAGAAAGCTGCTTAAAACTGATAAGTTCATTTCAGGTCTGTTTATTGAAGGAAAATTGGGGCCAAATGGGGCCAAATCCTAAGTTTCTCGATATTCAGAAATTTTTCTACGCTATTAGGAGCTTTTATTCATAAACGTACACTAATATAAACTGGAAAACTTTTAAATATATTCGTTCAGAGAATGGAACTTTTGGTTTTGTTTTCATGAAAAATCGGTAAATGCAGGTAAGAGAACTTACCTTTTTAGAAACAAGAGGGCTGATTCCGTTTAATAGAATTCGGTTTTACTAAGTTGTGACGTTTTGTGCAATAACAATCAGTAATAAACTTTGGTGACTGTAGTTTGTTTTTACCACGCCAAGATTTGAGATCGTAAACAAATTTTCAGTTTTGAAGCCGCGACAAACCATAAATTTTCTCTGTCACGCTGTATGCGAGATATGTACAGATAATTTCTATATGTGGTCGACTACGAAATTATACGGAAATTTAAATTGAAACACGCTAAAATTAAGCATTTTTCCCACAATGTGAGTAGATAGTCAGGCACTCTGCTGGGAATTCGCAATCTAAAAATGGGGCCCAGATGTTCAAAATAGCGCAAAACGCTCAAATGTCAAGAGAAATGTCAATTCTCTCACGTTAAGTCCAAATATATCACTTGTTAAATGAATAGATAAAACCGGCCGAGTTTATTTAATTTAGCGTTAACTTTACCTAGGTAAAATTTAACGCACACGGGTATTCGACAGTGAAATAGCTAATTTAATGGCCTTTTTAAAAGATACTTTATTATGGAAAGTTTTTGAAGTGTTTTTAGACATATTATTTGGTGAAGTGTTGCGTGAACATAAATTTGTCTCGACAACGGCTTTTCACGGCTGTCTGCTACCACAAATATGACACAAACGCGGTAAATAATTTCAAGAAATATCTTATTTTGAAAGTTTCGATAAACACATCGAACAGACTATAAGTTTATGGGCAATCAACTGAAAAAAAAATTAAAATTGTAAAGTGTTCACTACTATTTAAAGGTGGGTCTGAAAAGCATCGTACTCAATTACCTGAAATAGGTATAAAGAAATTCAATGGAAGACAAGTCCTCTTAAAATACGCAAAATAGTTCGTTTACGATTGCACTGGACAGTTCTATTTATTGATATTGGTCAGTGATCAGCCTATCAACATGTAAGCTTATGAAATATTTTATTTCTGTGACGCTCCTGCCGGTGCAATCAAGCTAAAATCTATTTGCCTTGACCGAACGCACGTAAAACTATGCACAAACTAAATGAAAGACGGTATTTCTTGTAAAACACCGTTGAAATATATACTCGAAATTGACGCTGTTTGGTAACGGACATACTTTACATTGCCTGTAATCTGGAAAAATATGTTTGCACGAAACTCAGAAAAGGACTATTTTTGAAAGTAATTATGTGTTTGCTACTGTATCAGATTTTTTGTATGGAAAGGCTTCCTGCACATTTAAACTTTTAGTTAACTTAATTTCATGGATTTTTAACGTTTTCGGAATTTGCCGTCATTGCATTTTTCCGTCATTGCCTACATAACAAAATAATAAGTTATAACCCACAGTGTGCCGTATTCCTAGAGATGGTCGCTTCTTAACTTTCATAAAACATTTGGACACGCAGTGTTGACTGAGTTCGCAAAACAGGCACCTCCTTGTGAAATGCATGTGATTTCATGAGATAGGACAGCTACTCTAGGTGGTTATGCATGGTTGCTGATATTCTCTGTAAGCTAGTGCGCTGGCTTCCGCAGTTCCCCCAGGATTCCTTACTTTGAGATGTCAATAAATACCATCGTTTGCGCCCCTACCAACAAAGTGGACTCGATTCCAAAGTGTCTCTCAAGCTCACGCATCAGCCTTGTTGATCCCTCGCGAGTCCAGCTCACTAAGGCCGGTGGACTAGTGTCATGATCACCACACCCGACTCAACTGTCCCCTCTGCGCAGGCTCAATCAGTCAGCACGCAGACTTACTCGGCCACCTACAGAAGATTGCCTAACTCATGAAATTTCATCATCGAAATTTAAGACGGTAGCATGGTACACATTTGAAGTTGTGTATTATGTTTTTGAACTGATTTGAGGCACAAATGTTGTTTATTAAGGAAGATTTCATTTCACATCTATGTGTATTGAAGGCAAAACTGGCTAAAAGTGGGTCAAATTCGAGGTTTCTTGATTTCCAGGGGTTTTCCTACGTTATTACACTTTCTAGACCAAACCTTATTGTTTGTGTGCGTTGTACTATAATAAAATAGTAACATAAGCTAAAACATTTTAAATATATCCTTTCAGAGAACGGAACATTTAATCTTGTGTTCACAAAAATCATGATAATAGAGATAAGAGAAATCGCAGTGTTTTCGGGAAAATAAGGACGGATTAAGTTTTAAAGCTTCATTTTTGCCAAATTGTGACTTCTTAGGCAAAAAACTGTGATAAACGTTTGTGAGTATTTTGGTGTACCACACCAATAACCGGGACTAGAAACAAGCATATACCCAAAAATCCGTCACATGTCATCATTTTTCTCTGTCACGCCGTACGCCAAAGATGTCCAGACAATATCTATCAGCAGTTTACTAGTAATAAATACGGAAACTTAAAACGGAAAGGGCAGAAAATTGACATTTCTTTGCAAAATCTTAGTATATATTTGGCCACTTGGTTGGGCATTTGTAATCTTAGAACTGGGTCAAAAAGTAAGCAAGTATAATGTAAAAAAGGCTACAATAGAATGAATTAAGTGAGTTCTTTTGTTTTCAGCTGATATTGGATCCCTTATTTTTAGCGAAATCAAATACCAGTCGAGGTCCCCATTTGCTCCTTGACTTGATCTTGGAAAATGGCAGCGAAATATCTAATTAAATTTTTTGATAATGAGGTTACTTATTATAAGTGTCTTATTAATTGCCGAATAATTTTGTGCGCGTTTATTTTTCTCGGCAACTAATTTTCATGTTTGCGTTAGCCTATAATTATGACCAAAACGACCATCTGCAGTTGATAGGCGGTCTCAGAACTCAATATTTCAGTTAAAGCCTTTAAAAAATATTTTATTTTGAAAGTTTTGATACAACAACATTTAAATGTATAGGCAATAGACAGAAAAAATGAAAACGTAATGTATTTACCACTAGTTCAAGGGCGATCTGAAACTCATCGTTATCGAACGCCTGAAATACTTATGAAGAAATATAACAAAAGGAAAGTTCTCTTAATATGCCTAAAATGATAGTTTTCGATTTCACCTGACAATTATATTTAAAGTTACAAGTAACTGACCGGCCTATTGGCATGTCAGCTAATGATGCCCCTGCCAGTGCAATCAAGCGAAATTCTGTTTGCATTAACCATACGCATCTTCAACAAAGAAACTGCCAATTCTCATGAAACCTTGATATAATACATACTCTTTATTTAGACTGTGTGGTAACGGCCATATTTTCCATTGACCTTAAATTGGAAGACTACTGCCGTGGAATATACACTAAAGGACTATTTTCAAAATTAATTCTAGTTGTGTTTTTTTTGTTAACATGGACCAGCATTATGTTCAGTTAAAGCTTAAGGTTAATTAGCTTACCTGATTTTTACGTTTTCGAAATTTACCGCTTTTCTAATAAACATTAGCTTTTCTAAAGAGCGTAATATTAATTTTTAAACCACAATATGCGTACTTTTAAGGAGCGTTCGCTTATGTGCTCCTGTAAAAACTTTGGGGACGCAGTGTGGCCTGATTTCTCATAACGTGCCCTATCTCAAGAAATCAATGAGATATCATGGGATAGGACACGTGATGTACGTATCCACGTCAGCGGAGTGCACCACAGTGCCGCAATTCACAAATTGCAATCTTAAAAACTCGCCATTTCCAGCACGAGCAACTCCCTTACTTCCAAATTCATCACTACTATTTTTATCGTCATCATCACTTTCTCAAAGAAAACAAATTCTCCTGCATGTATTGCCGTTGCCACACATAAAAATTGCGCATCGGCCTGGTAGTTCACTTTCGAATTCTTCGAAAACGACAAACGAGCGTCAGGAACACTAACACGACAACACTCCGTGGGCCTATTCGGTCATAAAACACCGCAAATCACACTCTATCACTGCATTTCTCACCGTCATCACATGACAGTCCGAACGTGTATACGATGAGGCGCATCATGTGCTTTACAGCAGACCAAAGCAAGCACGTTGACATGTGCGTGAATTAGATTATAGTGAGGGTGGACTTGCACTGCACCTAACGCATGCTCTCCTCCTCCTCCTCCTACTCCGTCACCACCTGGCTCCGGTGTCATGACGTAGGAAAGAAAATCGGAGGCGAGATCATGCGCAGGTGGCTGTCGCGACTAGAGCCACTACGCGTACCACCACACCGCACTCGGATCCCACGGACTGGGAGGGCCATAAAAACCACATTATTTAGGAGCCGCTGCAGCTTGACTGCCAGACTTCCAACCAGCCACTCGACACATTCACACAATTGGCTGATCGCGCTGTCCGATTTCTTACCTCGGTTTGCAGCCACCTTCCAAGCTCTGGATTTTAGCGCACCGTGATAGCGTCAAGCGCCTCAGCGTACTTATGGTAAGGAAAATGCGCTGAGCCGTCGACCTCACTCTCTATTCCCAGTTACAGGCCCCAGGTAATATTTGCATCGGTTAGTTAACTGGAATGGGCGCAGCTGCTGAAATACCTAAGGATCTCGTCACCTGGCCACCCAAAAACAAGTACGACGATTTTACAAATATGGGGTGAGTTTCTCACGCCTGAAATACATGAAAGTGCCAGAAGTCACGTTCAAAAGCAGCCATAATGCCTGACTCTTAAACCACCAGTTGGCCACTCTAAGCAAACCCACATTGAGCTGACCGCGAGGTCTGAGTGTAATTGTCAACCTCCCGAGCTATAGCGCTTAACACACCTAACTAGTCTATGGCATGGATCACACACGTAGCAGAGGGGCCACATAACGAAGGAGTCGAGAATCATACTTGCCTCTTACGTGAGAGGTGATGTTTGCACATATGAGTTGTGTGATTTAGGGCATGGCCGTGTGTGATGTTGGTACTGCTGAGGACATATTTGGTACTGTTTTATGACAGACCCTGGCAAACAGTTTTTTATGCTGACAGACACACACACAACATATGAACCTGTCCCACAGAACCCATCACAGACACCGGATAAGCACCCCTGAATTAATCTGGGCTTGAGAATTTCGATACATCTGATGCGCAGCCAGTGTGCGTACAGACAGACGGTCTACAGATTCATCAACCACGGTTTCCAATCCATACACCAGGCGGCTGACAGGCTTGGAAAATGAATCGGTACGCGGAAGTGAAATGAGGGTCAGACTGCGGTGTTTTATTATTAATATGACCGTTCTCAAGCATGCACAAGCCGAGCCTCTTATCTTCTTTGTGTGGAAACCTGGCGTATTTTGAGAATGAACAGGATGTATTTGGCACGCGTAGATGGATATTTAGCTCTGTCAATCACTTATGTCCTATCCCCGCATCAGATGGTTGACCATCTGAGAAAGATTTTCGATCTCTGGGAAAATGAGATTAACTGAAAGCCATGCCTTCGAAGGCTGACCCCCCACAATGCAAAGCGATATTCTCAGGAAAGTGAGTTGGGTTGTAATGCTTCCTTCTGAGTATGGCCTCTATTGCACTTCAGCTCAGTTGATATACCGACTGCCCCGCTTTCTTATTGTGTGAAAATCCAGTGCATCGTGTGCGGTCCAGGTCAAGTGGGTGGCACGCGTAGAAGATTTGGTTAGATGATTCAGCCACGAAAGTCACCATGCCTGCGCCTGCGAGTTGCGAGTCATTGTTCATGATGTTTTGCACTTTATAGACCTGTTTGATTACTGAATACCCAAAAAACCTAATCTGAGTATCGTATCACTGGTCGTTTCACACTTTGAACTCAACTCATACTCTAGGATGGTCATTTAGTTTTTGGGATGGCCTTTGGGTCAAAACACAAGCCTGATGAGTAGCTGAACAGCAGATTAATATTGCCAGCAAAGACAAGGGAGACTGGAATGGCCATTTCTGACTTATTAGCCGTCATCAGCCAGTCATACCCAACCCCAGGTGGTGCATCACCCGAGGATCGATCCCGCACTAACCATTGAGCCACGTGATCGTTTTCTTGCCAGTTTAGATCGGAAATATTTACTCGAACCCGTGAACTCTTACTTAATGCCTTTGTCACAGAGTTACCCTGTTGTTCTGTAATCACAGTTTTTGGAAGGGGTTAACTTACAGCGAATTCATGGGATAGCTGAATGGCCAGAACAGGGAAAATACGAGCTCTAGGCTAAGGGTTTTAAAACGTTTTTTAAAGTTTTGCAATTGCACTAGGGTCAGTGAAAACCGTTTAAACCTGCAAGATAAATTCCACGACACTGGCGACTCTAAGCATCCATATGATCAGTCAGTGTGATGGGTTTTATCATTTTTCCTGAAGGTAAATAACAGAGTAAATTCTGTACAGACCTATGCCTGGACGTGAGATGAGGAATTAGATGATATGGGATATATTTTCTCTCTGATGTGGGGGCATGACGTCAGTTATCGGTTTTAAAACACTTTCGCGTCTCTACTGACTACCTGGCCTTGGAGAGCATCTCTATCGACAACACCGGTAAGAAATGGCGCAAAATGCGAAGGAAAAATGGCTGAAACTGACGTAGAAATAAATTTAAAAGAATGACAGTTATCGGAAAAACCAACAACCGACATCTTTCAAAATGCCATTAGATCCCGATCGGCTGATGCCGCTAGAGACCGGGAGAGCAGTTGCTTCGGAGGAAAAAACTCCCTCGTACTGCCCAGAACATGGGTACGCTTGGCACCAGTGTCTCTGGCATGTTAGTAATTGTAGCATTTTACTGCACTCTTGGGGTTGAGGTGTAACTTGCCCGCAATGTTATGGCACCGATACTTAAACAAAAGGTGTTACTTAAGTTATTTCAGTAGGGTAGTTGTTTGGCCTTTATTGGAGAGCTCTTCCATCGACGATTCCGGTGAAAACTGGGTGAAATGTGAAAGCAGACTTTGTGCCCGATTCCACCTCTTGTCGTTCTAATTAATTCTCGGTATGTAGCGCAGAAGAGTAATGGAGCCTTTGTGGATGGTTAGCTTCTGCAATAGCAAACTAGGACTTTAAATATGTAGGTAGGCTCACTCTTACTTTTCTGCTTATTGCAATTTTATCTCTTGGTGATTACGACCTGGTTAATTTTAGTTTGAGGCCACGGAACATGGTATGCTCATGGGCATTTTCGCACAGTCTGATTTTTTTGTCCTGCCGCAAATCTAATAAATATGGTCGTGTCATCATGTGGCATAATTCACATTATGTCATACTCACATAACAAGTGCCTCAGGAGTTCACTTATTGAACGTACGCCAACCCTTACTTTACTGTGCATTTATAATAATATTCTATTTAAATGCTGTATTGTTGCCTTTTTAGCGGATTCTATCAATGCTCTGCCGCTATGCTGAGCGGCATTTGTTCTTGGACTGTAGAGTTGATGCAATAAGGGGAAAACAAGACTCATCTAATAATTAGTTTGCCCATGTTTGATGTTTAAAATTGTGCTATTCATAGCCTACCTCTCTCCAAAAACCATAATTGAACACTGCTTGTCTTCTGAATTCGCACTGATTGTACTGGAAATAACAGCATGTCAGAAGTTTGAATCAATAGGATGAAGTTTTGCTACATGCAACGTTTAGGCAATTCTCACTGAGCGTTGCATACAATTAGCTTATTCAGAAGCACTTAAAACACCTGTGAATTATAGTGAACCACCTGATATTACTAACTGGTTTATAATTTGCGTGCATATTTTTGACAAACCTTTTGCAAGCTTGATTTTGACAGAAAATTGAATTTTAAAAAGTATCATGGAATTTACGCAGAACTTCAAAGATAAACGATCAAAAAATACAGTCTGTGTAAAATGTCGCAAACGGCAAAAATAAAAGCGATTGGGAGAGCCACCAATTAGAAATATATTTTACCGGAGATTACTACTTGAACAGTCTTATTGGGGTCACGATAAAATAAGAGAAGAATATTTGGTAGAAGACGCAATCTCGCGCCATGTTGACCGCAGCATTTTGACTCGCACAGCCAATCAGCGTGCGCTGCAAGATCCAGCACGCGAGATATTTTTGGTCACGCATGCAGTAGATCGAATAATCGATATTTGTCCCACAAGAGTTTCCCACGCACGAACCAGCCAATCAATGACAGCCACACCACGCGTCAGAACTTTCTGGAACGCCCCTCATAACTTGTAACGTGATAGGCTGGAATAAGAGCGAGCTTCCTCATCCCTCCTGTGTTTGCGATTGAGAATGACTTCCTCGTTTCCTAAACTGACTTTCTTTCTCTTCCAACTACCCGTCGGGATATAACAACTGGCGATGCCAATGCAAGAACTTTATTTTTTACAGCAGAACAAATGCAGAAGTTACTTGATGCACAAGGGAATAATTTTAGAGACGGGGCACCAGTGTATCGACAAAAGACTTGCAGAGTTCAGCGGGCATACCGTCCTCTCCAGGTGCCGTGTTGTTGCACAAATTTTGCATGGCATAAGCTACTTCTTTTACAGAAAGTGTGTAACATGAGAGAGACAACAGAATTCACCGCAGATGAGAAGGAGGGGTGTTTGTTTCGGTATCGAGGTTTGGAGGATGCTCGATGAGCTCATGCCAGCACTTGACCCTAGCCGAATTGTCTGCAGTGAAGCCACCATTTACGCAAAGAACACCGTCACTAAATGTAGAGGGCTTACGAATAACTTGGCAGATAATTTGATATTTTTCGAGTGTTAGTGACGTTTGAGGCCTGCTCCATGGAGGTCGTTATTTCAGCCAATATTTATTCCGATCTTTTCTAGCCGATTGTGCCGTCATCTTAAGGATTTGGTCGAGGAAAGGCTCGTTGTGGAACCTTGTTCGAGCCGTCTGAGCAGACAACTGCTTTCCTGCTTTTCCTTGACAGTCTGAACCTCAGCTAGCTGCCCCGTGAACCATAAAACGTGTTACTGTAAATAGAAATACTACGCACATCTTGTCAATAATCTGTTTTAAGAGATATTTTAATCTCCATATCTCCATAGGGTTTTCATCGGCATTGCCTATTCCTTATCAAATAAACTGAAAAACTGCAGTGTTCTTCCACTAGCCCAGTCGCTTCGGCGTCGATTAGCTAAGTGAGTGACCAATACCATGCAAGATTAACTAAAATTCTGAAATTTGTTTACGATTACGAAAAATTATTCAAGTGGGGTTGTAATATTAACTATTGTACAAGCGAAGACGAAGAAACTGTGGACATGGCACGATGCTGGCATTTGAATGCACTGCTTATCGATCGCCGGCAAAAACTGAACTTGGAAAACACATTAGTTAGCAGCATGCAGCATTTTCACTGCTCTTAAAAATTAAAGTATTATTTATAAGACGCATGCACAATTATATCCTTTCCAATACTCATGAGATATCTTATCACATGCTTTTAAAATTTCATGCACAATGAAAAGCTATCAGTTGGTTTCGGAAAGGTTTTATAATTATGAGATTTAACGGCTATATAATTTCATTTGAATAGCTTCCTTTCCATCCTATTAGTATAAAATGCATGTCACAAACATTGCACTCATCTACAAACACTCTATGGTACCTTCCTAATAACATAGAGAAATGTTCGGTTTGTTTAAGCCACATGCAACGGTTGATTTTCCAAGCCTGTCAGCCACCTGGTGTACGGATTGGAAACCGTGGTTGATGAATCTGTTAACCATCTGTCTGTACGGACACTGGCTGCGCATCAGGTGTATAAAAATTCTCACGCCCGACTTAATTCAGAGGTGCTTATCCGGTGACTTTGATGGGTTCGGTGGGACAGGTTCATATGTTGTGTGTGTGTCTGTCAGCATAAAAACTGTTTTGCCATGGTCTGTCATAACACAGTACCAAATATCTCCTCAGCAGTACCAACATCACACACGGCCATGCCCTAAATCACACAACTCATATGTGCAAACATCACCTCTCACGTAAGAGGCAAGTACGATTCTCGACTCCTTCTGTATGTCACTCCTCTGCTACGTGTGTGATCCATTCTAGAGACTAGTAAGTGGCGTTAAGCGCTATAGCTTGGGAGGTTGACAATTGCACTCAGACCTCGCGGTCAGCTCAATGTGGGTTTGCTTAGAGTGGCCAACTGGTGGTCTGAAAGTCAGGCTGCAATGGCTTCTTTTGAACGTGACTTCTGGCACTTTCATGCATTTCAGGTGTGAGAAACTCACCCCATTTTTGTGAAATCGTCGTACTTGTGTTTGGGTGGCCAGGTGACGAGATCCTTAGGTATTTCAGCAGCTGCGCCCATTCCAGTTAACTGACCGATGCGAATATTGCCTGCGGCCTGTAACTGGTAATAGAGAGTGAGGCCGACGGCTCAGCGCATTTTCCTTACCATAAGTACGCTGAGGCGCTTTACGCTATCACGGTGCACTAAAATCCAGAGCTTGGAAGGTGGCTGCAAACCGAGGTAAGAAATCGGACAGCGCGATCAGCCAATTGTGTGAATGTGTCCAGCGGCCGGCTTGAAGTCTGGCAGTCAAGCTGCAGCGGCTCCTAAATAATGTGGTTTTTATGGCCCTCCCAGTCCGTGGGATCCGAGTGCGGTGTGGTGGTACGCGTAGGAGCGGCTCTGGTCGCACCAGCCACCTGCGCATGATCTCGCCTCCAATGTTCTTTCCTACGTCATGACACCGGAGCCAGATGGTGGAGGAGTAGGAGGAGAGCATGCGTTAGGTGCAGTGCTAGTCCACCCTCATTGTAATCTAATTAACGCACATGTCAACGTGCTTGCTTCCGGTCTGCTGTAAAGCACATGATGCACCTCATCGTATACACGTTCGGACTGTCATGTGATGACGGTGAGAAATGCAGTGATAGAGTGGGATTTGCGGTGTTTTATGACCGAATAGGCCCACGGAGTGTTGTCGTGTCAGTGTTCCTGACGCTCGTTTGTCGGTTTCGAAGAATTCGAAAGTGAACTACCAGGCCGATGCGCAATTTGTATGTGCGGCAACGGCAATACATTCAGGAGAATTTGTTTTCTTTGAGTAAGTGATGATGACGATAAAAATAGTAGTGATGAATTTGGAAGTGAGGGAGTTGCTCGTGCTGGAAATGGCGAGTTTTTAAGATTGCAATTTGTGAATGGCGGCACTGTGGTGCACTCCGCTGACGTGGATACGTACATCACGTGTCCTATCCCATGATATCTCATGGATTTCTTGAGATAGGGCACGTTATGAGAAATCAGGCCACACTGCGTCCCCAAAGTTTTACAGGAGCACATAAGCGACCGCTCCTTAAAAGTACGCATATTGTGGTTTAAAAATTAATATTACGCTCTTTAGAAAAGCTAATTTTTATTAGAAAAGTGGTAAATTTCGAAAACGTCAAAATTATGTTAGCTAATTAACCTAAAGTTTTAACTGAACGTAATGCTGATCCATGTAAAAAAATGAGTAAATAAAAAAACACAACTAGAATTACTTTTGAAAATAGTCCTTTAGTGTATATACCACGGCAGTAGTCTTCCAATTTAAGGTCAATGTAAAGTGTGGCCGTTACCAAACTGTCTTAATTTAGAGTATGTATTATATCAAGGTTTCATGAGAATTGGCGGTTTCGTTGTTGAAGACGCGTTTTGTAAATGCAAACAGAATTTCGCTTGATTGCACTGACAGGGGCATCATTAGCTGACATGCCAATAGGCCGGTCAGTTACTTGTAACTTTAAATAGAATTGTCAGGTGAAATCGGAAACTATCATTTTATGCATATTAAGAGAACTTTCCTTTTGTTATATTTCTTCATAAGTATTTCAGGTATTTGATAACGATGAGTTTCAGATCGCCCTTGAAATAGTGGTAAATACTTTACGTTTTCATTTTTTCTGTCTATTGCCTATACATGTAAATGTTGTTGTATCGAAACCTTCAAAATAAAATATTTCCGATAAGGCATTTACCGAAATATTGAGTTCTGAAACCGCCTCTCTAATGCAGATGGCCGTTTTGGTCATAATTATAGGCTCACGCAAACATGAAAATTAGTTGCCGAGAAGACTAAACGCCCACAACATAATTCGGCAATTAATAAGACACTTATAATAAGTTACCTCATTATCAAAAAAACTTTAATTAGATATTTCACTGTCGAATGTCTGCGTAATCAGCCGTTTTCCAAGATCAAGTCAAGGAAAAAATGGGGACCCTCGACTGGTTTTTCGATCCTTGGCTAAAAATAAGGGATCCAATGTCTGCTGAAAACAAAAGAACTCACTTATTTCATTCTATTGTAGCGTTTTTCATTATACTTGCTTACTTTTTGACCCAGTTCTAAGATTGCAAATGCCCAACCAAGTGGCCAAATATATACTAAGATTTTGCAAAGAAATGTCAATTTTCTGCCCTTTCCGTTTCAAGTTTCCGTATTAATTACTAGTAAACTGCTGATAGATATTGTCTGGACATCTTTGGCGTACGGCATGACAGAGAAAAATGACGACATGTGACGGATTTTCGGGTATATGCTTGTTTCTAGTCCCGATTATCGGTGTGGTACACCAAAATACTCACACAAGTTTATCACAGTTTTTTTGCCTAAGAAGTCACAATTTGGCAAAAATGAAGCTTTAAAACTTAATCCGTCCTTATTTTCCCGAAAACACTGCGATTTCTCTTATCTCTATTTGCATGATTTTTGTGAACACAAGATTAAATGTTCCGTTCTCTGAAAGGATATATTTAAAATTTTTTAGCTTATGTTACTATTTTATTATAGTACAACGCACACAAACAATAAGGTTTGGTCTAGAAAGTGTAATAACGTAGGAAAACCCCTGGAAATCAAGAAACCTCGAATTTGACCCACTTTTAGCCAGTTTTGCCTTCAATACACAGAGATCTGAAAGGAAATCTTCCTTTAATAAACAATATTTGTGCCTTAAATCAGTTCAAAAACATAATACAAAACTTCGAATTTGTACCATGCTACCGTCTTAAATTTCGATGATGAAATTTCATGAGTTAGGCAATCTTCTGTAGGTGGCCGAGTAAGTCTGCGTGCTGACTGATTGAGCCTGCGCAGAGGGGACAGTTGAGTCGGGTGTGGTGATCATGACACTAGTCCACCGGCCTTAGTGAGCTGGACTCGCGAGTGATCAACAAGGCTGATGCGTGAGCTTGAGAGACACTTTGGAATCGAGTCCACTTTGTTGGTAGGGGTGCGAACGATGGTATTTAATTGACATCTCAAAGTAAGGAATCCTGGGGGAACTGCGGAATCCAGCGCACTGGCTAACAGAGAATAACAGAAATTATGCATAACCACCTAGAGTAGATGTCCTAACTCATGAAATCGCATGCATTTCACAAGGAGGGGCCTGTTTTGCAAACTCAGTCAACCCTGCGTGTCCAAATGATTTTATGAAAGTTGAAGCAGCGACCATCTCTAGGAAAACGGCATTCTGTGGGTTACAACTTATTATTTTGTTATGTAGGCATACGTATTCCTTTGCAATGACGGCAAATTCCGAAAACTTAAAAATCCGTGAAATTAAGTAAACTAAAAGTTTAAATGTGCAGGAAGCCTTTCCATACAAAAAATCTGATGCAGAAGCAAACATATAATTACTTTCAAAAATAGTCCTTTTCCGAGTTTCGCGCAAACATATTTTTCCAGATTACGGGCAATGTAAAGTATGGCCGGTACCAAACAGCGTCAATTTCGAGTATATATTTCAACAGTGTTTCACAAGAAATACCGTCTTTCTTTTAGTTTGTGCATAGTTTTACGTGCGTTTGGTCATGACAAACAGATTTTAGCTTGATTGCACCGGCAGGAGCGTCACAGAAATAAAATATTTCATAAGCTTACATGTTGATAGGCTGATCACTGACCAATATCAATAAATAGAACTGTCCGGTGCAATCGTAAACGAACTGATTTTGCGTATTTTAAGAGGACTTGTCTTCCATTGAATTTCTTTATACCTATTTCAGGTGTTTGAGTACGATGAGTTTCAGACCAGCCTTGAAATAGTAGTGAACACTTTACAATTTTAAATTTTTTTCAGTTGATTGCCCATAAACGTAGATTCTGTTCTATGTGTTTATCAAAACTTTCAAAATAAGATATTTCTTGAAATTATTTACCGCATCACTAAGTGTTTAGACATTTTTTTCAATGCAGATGGGCGTTTGGGTCATATTTGTGGTAGCAGACAGCCGTGAAAAGCCGTTGCCGAGACAAATTTATGTTCACGCAACACTTCACCAAATAATATGTCTAAGAACACTTAAAAACTTTCCAAAATAAAGTATCTTTTAAAAAGGCCATTTAATTAGCTATTTCACTGTCGAATACCCGTGTGCGTTAAATTTTACCTGGGTAAAGTTAACACAAAAATTAAATAAATTCGGCCGGTTTTAGCTATTCATTTAACAAGTGATATATTTGGACTTAAAGTGAAGAATTGACATTTTTCTTGATATTTGAGTGTTTTGCGCTATTTTGAACATATGGGCCCCATTTGTAGATTGCGAATTCCCAGCAGAGTGCCTGACTATCTGCTCACATTGTGGGAAAAATGCTTAATTTCTGCGTGTTTCGATTTAAATTTCCGTATAATTTCGTAGTCGATCACATATAGAAATTATCTGTACATATCTCGCATACGGCGTGACAGAGAAAATTTATGGTTTGTCGCGGCTTCAAAACTGAAAATTTGTTTACGATCTCAAATCTTGGCGTGGTAAAACAAACTACAGTCACCAAAGTTTATTACTGATTGTTATTGCACAAAACGTCACAACTTAGTAAACCGAATTCTATTAAACGGAATCAGCCCTCTTGTTTCTAAAAAGGTAAGTTCTCTTACCTGCATTTACCGATTTTTCATGAAAACAAAACCAAAAGTTCCATTCTCTGAACGAATATATTTAAAAGTTTTCCAGTTTATATTAGTGTACGTTTATGAATAAGAGCTCCTAATAGCGTAGAAAAATTTCTGAATATCGAGAAACTTAGGATTTGGCCCCATTTGGCCCCAATTTTCCTTCAATAAACAGACCTGAAATGAACTTATCAGTTTTAAGCAGCTTTCTAAGCATATTACAGTTTAGCAAACCAAAATAGTACTATCAACTGTATACCATACTACTAACTCAAGTTTCAATCTCGAAATTTCATGCGTTAGGCATTCTACTGTTACTTCTACTTTCAAGGACAGCAATCTCCTGAGAAAGGACAAAGCGAGCCACACAATGAGAGCTTGAACAGATCGAGATTTATCTAAACACAATTTAAACAAAGGCTGTTATCTTCTCGAAATGACGCAGATCATATCTGAAGTACCGAGTAATGCGTAGGAGGATGTGGAACGACCGATGCGGATGCAACAGTTCGCGAACAAAGTAGCCGCAACTCAGCAGAAAACAGCGAACTGGATGATTTACTACTTTGAACGCTTGGAAATTAGTTTTTTTGAGTATGGCATAGGTGTTGCTGGTCATCGACACAATGCCTGGGCGTGTCCCTAAAGCGTTTTGTGCGATCGAGCACTCCAACTGGTACTTGAGAGCAGGGCATATGCTATGTGTGACAAGATGCATATGATAAGAGCTTTATTAGCCCGAAGCGAGGCTTTGATTTATGGATGGATACGCTCAAAGAAGTCATTGGATGAAGCATGACACACTGGGTTTCGTTTGCTGAAACATTTGAGGAGACCAGCAAGTTTAGGTAAAAGGGTGTGAGTTCCAATTGCGAACCTCGTTTGACAGTGCAGACTTAACGGGACACCAGATTGGACCATTCATTGCTATCGAAAATCGCCTGCGATTGTGTCTGTTGAAGTGCAATCCGCAGTGGGAGTTGCGATTGGCTGTCGCATAAAACGGCCAACCACGTTTCAGAGCTGCTTAAAATCGTGGCCTATGGTTTCGGAGCATACAAGGTACATGTGCGCGTAAACAAACCGTGGTTGCGGGGGCAGTAATATGCTAATAAGAATTGCCTTGTGCTATCCAACCTTGACCGATTGAGAGGCTGAGCGAGCGCAAGCCACCATGAAAAATGACAGTTTTCAGGTTGGGGCAGAGGTCAGGGTTCGGCTGATTGCGCAACACCTGAACTTAGATCGTACCAGAAATGGTGGGAAAAGGGCTGACTCTCGGAGGCTCTAACGGGTGTTTTAACCAGGCCTGCGGTTGCAATTTCTCATGTGCTGTATGTCGATGTATGGAGGGTATATATCAATTATACGGGAATGTGAATGATAATCACTTACTTATGTGGTCTAGATTTCTTAACGTATTTTTTACAGACAGCTTGCCCATGAAATTTCAAAACCACAGGGGGTCTGCTTCTTTCATCAAGACACAACTGAGAGAACAGTTGCTGGCTCATTTGTCATTGGGGGTGCTCTTATTTTATGAGATTTGCTGACGATATGCTTGATTCGAAGCAGACAGGGAAGTCAAGGTAATTGAAATCTGATGGAGTGTACTTCAGTCCTTTGCACAGTACGTTTTCCTGTGCAGAAAATCTGTTGTCTACAAAATCCCATGTTTCAGTTGTGATACCGTTTAATGTGAGCAAACTGGGAAATCCATCTCAACCCGCATACACGAACATCAGTTAGCGGTTAGAAGGCGAGAACATCTAACCATGCACACACTGGACAGCGGGCATTAATTCGCGTGGGATAACACTCGGATTGTGGTGACCGGCCCAATTATAAAGTGCCACGAGGTACTGGAAGCAATGCACTAAGATGAGGCATGCATAAATCGGCATATCGATTTGAATTTCACGTACAGTTTTCAAGGACGAATTCAAATGCGCACAACCAATAACGACGGGAACACAAAATACTCCTAACGCGTATTGGCGCAAAAATCGCCCAACTGTAGAATCTTTTGTAGGACACGCGTCATTAGTTAAATGTTTCTGTACACATCCCAAAATCTGACGACGAGCTAAGGGACAAGTTTTGACAACTTACGTATTAAAGTTTATAAGTTCCCAAAGAATTTTGCCACTTCTTATTATTTATTTTGGGATGGCCGAACTTCAGTTGATACGACACGACAGTTTGACCGTTGATTTCGACGAGGTTCAC
>WEDG01002507.1:0-12500 GCA_017591395.1 Schistocephalus solidus
GGGAACACCTGGGATTCGACCCCGCGACCCTTTGCATTGCGAGTCGAATGTTCTACCTTGATCCGGGCTCGTTGTTTTTCTTGTCGGCCGTCGGAGAGAGTGACACTAAATTTGCGCTATTACTAACAAAAGACTCTGCGCTCAGCTTTATCAGCCTCCGGTCGCAGCACAATTTTGATCTTGAGCGCCTCGTACCTCCACATATAGTACTTAAATAACCGGGTCTATCTTGGTGGATTGGAAGCTCACCGATCACCTCACTTGTCCTGTTCTGTCTTGGAGCTCACTCTCACTCACCAATATCCCTGGTTTTTGTCGGTAATTTTCTTCTGGGGGTCTATCTGAAAGCCCTTTTTGTAAGCATGCATCCACTGTTTTTGGGAAAAAAACGAAGGTTAGGGCTACTACAAAGACCTCGTTCCTACGGAGAGTAGTCTTTTTGCATGATTTGTTTTAATTGTTATTTCGTTATACTATTTGTCGGACAGCACGTGGATAACTGCCCTACAGCCAATAGAGAATTTAGCAGCAACAGAATTCATTGGTCGCACCAGTATTGTTTCCATTTCATCCCACAGTTGTGATAAATCTGGTCATTACGACCTCAGCCCCCTCCCGATCAATACCGGCAAACAGATCCCAATTATCGTTTGCTAGTCTCCATGCAACGGCTTACATTGGTTGTAACGTCTCAAACCAAAGAAACGCGGAAATGCTCACTGCCGTCCTGCAAGGGAGTATATATATATATATATATATATATATATATATATATATATATATATATATATATATATATATACATATACATATACATATACATATGAAGAAAGAAGGCTCGTCGGAAAATCGAGGTTTACTCGTGAATTTTCAAGCTGGTTACACCAACCCGTCGTCAGACGAAATGATAAGTAAGAGTTGGGATTGTCATGCTGGAGGGTTTAGGGGCCGAGAGGTTACATCAACAGACTGACGCCATGGGGGGCTTGGGGGCCGTGAATCCTGTTACGATAGCTGTCGCATGTAAGGGGAGGGGTGCTAGAGTTATGATAGCAAGTCAAGTGGCGGGAGATGCAGAGTCAGCGAGGATACACTTGGCTGGGCACGGATAAGCAAATGTTGATTTTAAGGTGGGCGCTAGTCAGTTGACCGTGCACGCAGACCTTCGTAATGCGCATCCAGATCAACGTGGCGGTTGATACTGTTTGTGCCGGAGTGCCAAGCTTCGAGGAATTCGCGTGCCTGTTTGGTGCTAGCCATGGCGACCACTTCCGTTCCCTCCCAATTGAAGCGGTGGTCGCAATCAACGGCATGCGCAAACATGAGAGACAAGGGATCGCGTCGGTGGATGGCCAGTTTGTGTTCATTTATGCGGATCCCGATTGTCGGCCCGTGTATGGCCTACATAAGCGCAAGAGCAATTCGCACATGAATGCGGTAAATAACATTGGTTTGTTGCTCTTGGGCACGGGATCTTTAACACGTGATATGCTGCCCGCAGGAGGACGCTGGCTTGTGAGCGATGCAGATACCAAATCGGTCTAGTTGTCGGGCGATCGTTTCCGAAATGCCCTGCATGTATGGCAATGAAATGAATTTCCTCGGTACTACTTCTCCTTTAGAGCTCTGATATTGTGGTTGCCTGTGACTTCGGAGACAGTTTTTCACGAAGCTCATTGGATATCCGTTAGATCGGAATAGTTTGTATAAATAGGCAAGTTCTTTTTTAAGTAGATACTCGCTGTTACAGTACCGGGAAGCGCGGTGAAAAAGAGCTCGAACGCAGCTTCGTTTGTGGGCAGCAGGATGATTGCTCCCATAGTTCAGGATTAAATTGGCATTTGAGTCTTTTCTGTGGACGCTGGTTGCGAGCTGGCCATCACTCAATCTTTGCACCATGACGTCGAGAAACGGGAGGATGTCGCCTGTTGCTCCTTAGCGAGTGAATTGTATAGCAGGGAAGACACCATTAAGACTTTCATGCAGCCGTTCCACTTCGCAGTTTTTAATGACCACGAAGGTATCATCTACGTAGCGAAGCCACATTTTCGGCCTGAGGTTTTGAATCACAGCTTCTTCTAGACGTTGTTAGGCTAGCTCGGCAAGTAGCCCCGATATCGGTGAGCCCATTGGAGTACCCTTGACCTGTTGGTAATGCTTACCGTCGAATTGACAATAATTCTTAAGGCAGAGCCAGAGCATGTCTAAAACGCTGCGTTGAATGCTCCATTGGCATTTCTTCTTAGACGTCGAGCTACACCTCAATTGCCAGGTTATGTGGTATTGAGGAAAAGAGCAACCACATCAAACGATAGAATGCATTCATCAGGACTTACATAAAGGCCTTTGAATTCTTGAAGAAAAGCATGTGAGTTGCTGATGCTGTACTCGTGAACCATTACTAATAAGGTGTTTTAGGCGTTTGTATAACCATTTGGCAAGGTTATAAGTAGGCGATCCAATGAGTGGCACTATGATCCTCAAGGGTGCGTCCGCTTTGTGAATCTTTGGAAGACCATAGGCACGTGCGATGGAATTCCATCATATGCTACACGTCGCTATGTGACCGCCTGCGAGGACTCTAGTCTGAGCTCCAGGGCACAACGGAACGTGCATGTTCCTTAAGCAGATCGGTGAGCCCCACACTATCATCATATTCCCGATCACAACCGATTAAAAACAACGAGCCCGTGGCTCAATGGTAGAGCATTCGACTCAAATACCAAAGGTCGCGGGTTCGAATCCCAGGTGTGCCACACTTGGGATTGGGTATGACTGGCTGATGACGGCTAATAAGCCAGAAATGGCCATTCCGGTCTCCCTTGTCTTTGTCGGTTCAATTCCATCATATGCTACACGTCGCTATGCGACCGCCTGCAAGGGCTCTAGTCTGAGCTCCAGGGCACAACGGAACGTGCATGTTCCTTAAGCAGATCGGTGAGCCCCACACTATCATATATATATATATATAACTGAAGTGGTTTGCATCCCGAGATGGTACAATGCAAAGAAAACGCTCTTCGTAAATTTTCAAGTTAGGGACACCAACCGTCGTCAGACGAAATGAACTGGGGTGAAAGTGAGGTAGTTAAACTAGATCAGTTAGCGATAATCCAGCCGGCAATAGTTACTTGATTCCCTCCTCCCCCTCCAAAAGAGCAAACGTAATTGTTCTCTTCTGACCTCCCCGTCCCAAAACATGCCGCAATTATGTTTCTACCCGACAGTTCGACCGTCGTAGTTCAACGATGCCCACCATATGTTTCACAGAAGGGTGGTGCCGGGACGGTGAATTGCGCTTGGATTAGTTTCAAGTGATAGTAGCCTTGCGCTGCAGCTACTGCACTCTCTCCTCGCCCACTTGAGCCCGGTGTCATGACAGAGTCAAGAAGATCAGAGGAGGGCGTGCCACCAAACCTGGCTCGGATCCCACAAAGTGGGAGTGCCATAAGGGCCACACTAATAATGAGCCATTGCAGCCTGTCTCTCAGTCCGCCAGTCAGCCACTCCACACAAAACACACACTGGGCCGACTACGCTGTCCGAGTTATCCCGTCAGTTGGCAACCTTCCAAGTCACGGCGCTTATCGCCCCATGATATTCTCAAGCTCAGATAACATATGCAGCAGGAAGTCACATAGAGAAGGAGCCGAGGATAATACTTGCCTCTTATTCAGTTATGCAGACTGAGAGCATGTTTATTTTTGATGTTGCGTGTGTTCATGTGAGGTGCAGAGTCTGATGAGGAGAGATGTAGTGTTGTGGTATAGCCGACGGTGTTCTACCGCAGGTTCTCATATAGACACATGTGACCTAACAGGCCCATGCGGTGTGTGAATGTGCGTGGGCAGTGCGGACAGTTGAGTCGGGTGCGGCGGGTGTATGTTGGTGCTTCTGGCCCTGGTTAGCCAGCCTCTGTGCGATGGATTCGCAAGTGACCAGACAAGGCCGATGCGTGAGGCGCATATGCGGTGACAATGAGGACAGGTTAGTATCAATTCCCCATCGCTGTTACTGGAACCACCAACCACCACCCCCCTCACACCAATTTTTTTGTTTGTCGCTATCTGTCCTGACGCGCCAACTGATCTAGTTCGAGCACATCACTTTCTCCTCTGTTCATTTCGTATGACGATGGGCTGGTGTCATCAACCTGAAAAGTTACGAGCGCAACTCAATTTCCCGAAGATAGATGTGTTATGTCATGAAATATATTTTTTCGCTAAGGAAAGATCACTTAAGCAGAGGTCTATCAGTAATAATCGCACAAACTGATCCCAAGAGATGTCAGTCACGTCAGGATGTCGGCTTATAAACAAGCTTCTTTCCTACTGTACAAAAATGACTGCTTAAGCAGCATAAAGCTTTTCCATTTATTTTCAACGCCATTATAAATTCAAATATATTTTTTTAGAAAGCATGCACAAAACTATTATTTGTTGTACTCATTTGGTAGAAAAATACGTCTCCATCAAATTTTACACTTGAAGAAAGGTGATCTTTCGGTTTTAAAAAGTGTTCTAATTATGAGATTTTTAAATACCGTGACAGGTCCATTCATAAGCCTCATATATTTCCATTTAGTAATGCCGTTTGTAAAATATACTATATGGCCCACATTCACTCATCATTTCACAAGCCCTATATTACCCCCTTAGTGGCATATGTAACCGCAAGATTTAGCTTACACATATCTAACTAACCTTCGCCGAGAATGACATTCAGGTCTGCCACTTATTTGTTCACATGTCACCCGATAAGCGGCTGGCAGACTGATTTGCTTATTGATCGAGGCATCGATAGAGGGCGACGAACTCCGTAGCCGGTGCGAAATCCGCGGCCACATGATTAGTCCGGACGCAGTTCGGGCGGTCGCAGGCTAACCAGCGGTCACCAAGGCCAGTTTATCTTCGTGTCAGCTCGTGGGGTACGGTTAGACTAAGGGTTACGGTTAAGGTTTTGACGCGGGAATATTTAGCTTTTCTAGGCTTTAGCGCAAGGTCACGTGCATTGCGGGTGGGACGTTCCGATTTCCGTATCCTCTCAGAGGGGATGGGGGCATATGAACGATTCTGACCTCGGATCTTGGCTCTCAATTTACACAAGACATCTATATGCAACATACGATCTCGCCAGGATAGCAGTGACCTTAGCGCTTATTCAGCACATGATCGCTTGTCTCAGTAACAGTAACTTTTAACTCGACCCCAGTCAGTCTGAGCACTCACCTATGTGGACCGAAAGAATCAAGCAAAGTTCGCCTTTGGCAAGCGGCTAGATTAGATCGTCAGCTCAAACACTGTGCGACCTAACTGGTCATAATCTACTGCCCCAGCATTGGCTGTTCTCTGCAGGTTCCTCAGAAATCCAGATTCTCTGACCTATAAACATTTTCGACCACTTGCTTCCAAAATTCCCCCATCACTGCGACCTTTCACATGGCTGCAACTGCTTTCACTCTCCTGTTTTAGCTGTAAGTTATTATTTTTCACTATTTACGCAAACCCATGCATTTAGGCTTTTCCGTCAGTGCCGGGGGCGATATTGGTTGGCCAAACAGCAATCGTCTAGTCCTATCACTTTACTATTACCCCAACGAGGAGGGGGCACGACTATACATCAAGTGGCCCGTTGAATCCCCAGACAGGCTAGTGTCTTTGGAAGTCGTCGCAGATCCCGAGAAGACCGTCTGTCCAGCTGTCTCTAGGGTCAACCGGACTGTCACGGAAAGACCTGAAATGACTCTGCGTGGACTGGAAAAGAACTGCGTCTATGAAGTTACTGTTACAGTCAGGACACGCTTCAACGAACTCGGTCTCTCTGAAGTGAGCAACATCAGCACCAGTGAGTTCCCGGCAGACGCTCTGTGCAGAGATGCCAAGTCATTTTTGTTTGATTTGCTGAATTTACAAGACCTCATTTTTCGAGGATCTGTCATTTTAGTGAGTAATACTCATTGTTTTGGGTATTTTTGCATATCGATCAAAACCAGATTCAATAAGTAAAACCGCATATATGGAACCCAAAACAGCTGAGCTTGTGATATTTTTCTGGATTAAATAAATGCTTTAAAAATATTTATGGTATTGGTAGTCAGTCATCAAATCATGTACCAGTTCGTCAGGATCTCGCAGGTATTTCGTTAATGATTATACTAATGCAGAAAAGTGAGAACAGGTTGTTTCAGTTTTCCCTATGTTTGCTTAGCCGTCTTAGGGGAGGAGAAGATAAGGTCTTCAGAATGCACCACCTACAACTCCCCACAACTATACTCGGATATTAAAGGCAAGGACAGTATTTAAGCACACGATTTTCCAGATAGCCGTAGTCTAATTTACAGAGTTCTATCGCGAACAGATCTTTTTTTGAATTCTGAAGGCCTAGGTTAAAGGAAAAATAAACGGTTCAACTTATTTACTTCCTTACATAATTAGCTCTTCGTCAACTGGTTTGCCAAGTTGTCAAAGGCACGATTAATCGTGTTAATATAATAAACGCCAGGGTGGGAATTAAAAACGGGAGGCGTCAATCCATTTGCTCAGAAGTGGACTTTAAATAATTCAGTCCCTTATAATTTTATTTCTTAAAGAAAATATTTGCCAGATAGTTATATTTTCGTCTTCTCTTACAGATTTTTCATACCATGACATCGCCTTTACATGGTGGAGGGAAAACAAGTAAGCTTATGTTACGATGATTTTTCGAATAGCTCACTAAAGTGGAGAAAATTGGTTAAGCGCTTTTGAAACTTGCAAATAAAACGAATTATATTCTTGTAGTTATTCCCCGTTATTAACAACCATCTTATTTTGAGAAAAACTTTACTCAGACTTTTATTATGATAAATTGGACAATATTTGTCGTGTACTCTGCCTATACGCCTAACGAATAGCTGGAAACCAGTCTAGAAAAATTGTACAATGAAAATATTTCTTTTCTAAAGAATTATTACTAATTACATTTTGGGTGTTTTTAGATGTATTGCAATATAAGACGTTCAAAAGTTAAACCAAAAATACTGAAATTTTCGAATGTAGTTTGCAAATTCTTGCAAATGGCCACTGTTAAGGGCACTGACTTTTGCATTTCAAGTGTCTCCTTCAACGTGTCAGCGGAAAAACTGCATTCAGAACCCTGCTTGGTTGCTTTAAACAGTGGTGGCAAGTGTCAGCTTGTTGTGTACAATTCGAACAGGAATGGGAGTGAACTCTGCACGGTTCGTGGTCTCCAGTTGCCTTTCTATCTCTTCTTTTCAATTTTCAATATTTGTTTTGTGAAATGTCCTAGGCCTGCGCGCAACCCAGTAGCTTATTCAGCTAGGAAATATGACCTCTGTGAATTTTTATGTTTACCTAAGCTAAATATTTCTAGAGTTTGTGGCTGTCATTGGTCTCTGTGAAAAGCCTACAGCTTTAAATGCTTTAAAAATATTTATGGTATTGGTAGTCAGTCATCAAATCATGTACCAGTTCGTCAGGATCTCGCAGGTATTTCGTTAATGATTATACTAATGAACAAGTCAGTGAAACGGACTGGAGCCGCATAAAGGCCTAAGGCGTTGCACCTGCATTCCTGTGTCCCACTGGACGCTTCTGACTGACTTACTCGATCGGGAAAGACCTTAGCAAGATCCAGGACCTACTTCGCGAGAACGAGTATCTGGATAGATTTATTACAAAGGAGTTGGTCATTTGTTGCTGGTAGCTCGTTCTTGGAATTCCCGCTTCTAAACTTCGGCCCTCCAAACTCACTTCAGTTACTTATGTACCTCGACAGAGTAGCTGGCTGCTATAGGTCTCTGTGAAATAACCTACAGCAAGACTGGGCAAGTCGCTAAAACGAACTGCCGACGGTGATCTTGTCAGTCATGCGTTTAAAGGTCTGAAATCAGTCGAGCACCCTCCGTGGCACCTGTATCGCGCTGTCTGAACCCATTTGTGTTTGTCCTACAGGACGCTTCGAACTGACAGCTTGAGGTCTTAGCCACTGTCTAGGTCAGTCTGTTCAGCTAAGTCACGATAGGTTGTCATGCTTCTTCTTAACTGCCGTGGCAACATCTGACGAAGGCGTACGACGCTGTAGACGATGACACAAACCTCCTATGGATAAGGAAACTGGCCTAGGCCTCAAACTTTACCCCGTATGGCCCACTTTTATGAAGAAAGGCCTCGTTTTAGGGGACCATGTATTAGGTCAAGAACCCTGTCAGATTTCAGGACAACAGTGTCGAGAGGCTGCGAAGCTGTGTTTTGGACATAGGGAGTTAGGCAACTGTTGGTTTTAAGTTTCGGCAGCCTTCAAAGCAAGCCGCTCAGTCAAACTGTTTGCCAGCCTTCTCTATGTTCGTTCTAATAAAGTGGGAAAATAGGTACTACTGAAAAGTGTGAAGAGAGTTGTATTCTGGATTTATAGCAATTTGAAATTTCGGTGAGGATTTTGGCAGATTTGAATAATTCGTTTGACCCACTTGTGAAAACTTCGGCGGCCTCGGTGGGATTCGAACCCACACCAGCAAGCGGAAGGCTTTAGTACAGCCAATGCTCTAGCCAACTGAGCTACGAGGCCCCCCGAGGCTAGAGCGTTGGCTGTACTAAAGCCTTCCCCTTGCTGGCATGGGTTCGAATCCCACCGAGGCCACCGAGTTTTTCACAAGTGGGTCAAACGAAATTGAAATTTGTTTTTGTCCCGCTACAGGTGGAAGGCAGCAACTTGTGCCCGTCTGAACTACCACTGCTCGCTCTGACCACCCCGATTCTACTAAGTGAGAAATAACATGACTCGCACCATAAGCATTTTACTACCGAAGAGACTTCACGACTCCCTTCAACCTTTTGACTTGAAAGTTGGACAACATCGTCGAAGTTATCACGGTAAGCCATGCGTTCAAAATGATATCTTGTAATGTATTCGCTCACTCAGTACTGCTTCGAAACCTTTGCTATAGCATTGTCTGTCAAATGCAGTTTTTTAAAAAATCAAGCAGAATAACATTATCAACAAATAAAAAGGAGACCTTAATGGTCATTTCTGGCTTAGTAACCGTACTCAGCCAGGTATTTCATCTGCTATCTATTATACTAGTCGATGTGCGGCTGCTGATGCGGCTCGGGAGTGAACCCAACGGCAACGCGATAGCTGGGCATCCCACTATCACCGATAATGTTTTTTGGATGATGAAAATGGTGGTGGTGGGTGTGGTCGTGGTGGTGGTGGTAGTGGTGGTGGTGTTAGAAGTGTTCGTTATGTCCACTCATGCCTTTCTTGTGTATCTTGCTTCCATCATTCAGTCCTACCTCCACAGAATATTGATTGGGTGGTAGCACCGATTTCGAAAACAGAACTTTCCACCATCCTTAAATATCGTCCACCGCCCACAAACCCTGCTCTTCTGAAAAACTTCACATTCGTCATCCTCAAAAAGGGGGCGGAGAAGGAGCGCATCATCGTAAACGTCAATGAAAAGGTGAGTTTATGTCCCTTCATTTTGATGATTAATCGGCAGTTTTTTTACCTCTAGCATCTCCCTTGTTTAGCTGTTACTTTCCAAAGTTAAATAAGCTATCATCTTGAGCTAAGTCTGTAGGATGTGAACCTGCGTTGGCAGTCGCAACACCGGAGGCGCAAGTTTGGAACGCCGATGACGACATAATATCTGCCAATCTCCAAACTGACATGCTAGACTTGCCGGTAATTTCAACAAATTGCTCAAACACTGTCTATGACATAATGAGGTATTCAATACGCTATAAGCCCCTTTACTAGGGCGGTTCCGGTCGTACTAACCACTTGTTCCCTCTCCCGCCTCCGGTCTTCTTGACTTGGTCATGACACTTGGCCCAGGTGACACACCATTTCAGGAATACTTGAAAAGGCAGAACGCAGAAAGACCTGGAGTTAGTCTCTAAGCGTGGCTGTTCTCTGAGCGTGAAAACATAAAGCAAACTAAAAAGCCGAGAATAAAGTACGAACGACAATCGCAGGAGCTGGTTGAAGTCAGACTTCAGGGCAGACAGAACTTTTGCGATACACCTGAACTGACTTAGATTAAAATCAGACTGCATCTAAACTCGCACTGCGTCCTGTTTACTTGACAGGCAGAACATTCGCTTTTCTTCATTCTGTCCAACGATGTGGTCTGCGTTCTCCCCGCAGCCTCTCGTAAATAATGCTAGCCCAGCTTCCGAATCTGGGTTATATCGAATTGCTAAAACTGAAAAGAACAGGTAAGAACATTACCGACAAAAAAGGGAGACTGGAACGGCCATTTCGGGCATATTAGCCGTCATCAGCCAACCATAGACACCCCCTGCTTTTGCAACCCCTGATTCTTGAACCCATGATCTGTTTGGTTAAAAGTCAAATTTCCTAACCATTCTGCTGACGGGCCTGAGTCCCAAGGCACAATTGGGATGATTGCGTCCCGCCATGCGATCGGCGGGGTTGCCCTCTACGATTGTTAGGAGTAGCTTACTCAGGAAGTCTTATGATCAGGTCAGTGGGCCACTTACTATGTTACCATTACTTCAGAAATTCTTGTACGTTTGGGCTGAGGATGAAACCAGCAGAGCCGATGCAGTAATTCTTCAACCGAGGTGGCACAGAATTTACCTTGGTACGTCGGGGGGGGGTGGTTTGTGGTTCCTCCGCATTTTACAGCCTACCTTCACGAGGCAACTGCATATTTTGCTACACACTGTGTGACTGTAAATACACGGAGCATTAAACACTGACTACCTCTCGGCGTTCTCGGGGAGATAATCCATGTTTTGAAGACTTCGAATAGAGAGGACACTCGTAGATACCAGCAATAACGAAAGACTGACAGAGTCTAGGCTGTGTTTAATATGCTCAGCTAATAAGTTGACTAACTAGAATTACTGAATTTTAAAAAAGATATCATCGGATAATGTTTGTTGGCGGTGGTTTGTGAATTTAAGACTTAAAATGGGTACACTGACCACCTTTTCATTTTTAAATGCTAGCCTATCTAATGCTGGTATTTAAGCGTTAGGCCCAGGACACCTAGGTCAAGTCCAGAAAGGAGGTATTCAATAGTTTAGAGGCAACTACGTACGCCCTCTTTCGCCTCCGGTCTTTTTGCCTCGGTCATGACGCCGGGTCCAGGTTGGGGAGGATGAGCGAGTGTGGTAGATGCAGTGTACTACCCCCTATCAACTAAATCATGAGCAAGTCACCGTCCCTATGCCACCATGCATGCGCTGGATCACTCCGATACGATGGACGACTGTCAGCCCCTTTAATAAAGTCTTCCCTACCGGCAGGCGTCGTTGCATCTCAACCGCGTGCGTTTTATACACCGTATGTAAAGGCAGCTCCACATTTTCCAAGAATCCCGTGGAATAGTGAAACCTTCTGAGGGGACAAGTCAAAGAGTGATTCGAATGACAGAGAGTTAAGCGGCCAGCTCGACAAGATGTTTACTCTTATGTTTGATGGCATGCACTTACCACTTTGACCATGATGAGTCGGCCGAAACTCTTCGAAAAGCCAGTAGAGTAATACATCGGTCCCGGTGAACCATTTCCACTTCCCGAAGTACGCCTCAGTATGATTGCATTTTTTACCACCTCAATAACAGCGAATCCCTGCTATGGTGCCGTATAAAGTAACCTTGGTTTTTTTCCTGTAGATTTATGGCAAATACGTAAGGCGAGTATTAGTTTAAATGTACTAAATTTGAGGATAGAAAGCCAAACGTTGGAAATGAACATACTGTCAAGGTCATCGATTAAATGCAGATGTCCCCTGAACATCATAGAAGCATGAATTTCACCGGGGGAGGGTCGGTTGTGTTTCAGGCTTGCGACGTGCAGACATACCACACAGCCTACCCTCGAACCCCGCCCACCTCCCTCCGCTTCCAGGTCCAACGCCGATTGCGTCTTGCAGGCAGTGTGGGAACGAAGCGTAGGCTAACTCATCTCCCCACCCAAGAACCATATAAAAACGCTACATAACTCAGGAGTTCATTCCCCTTGACATGACGATGAATGACTGAAAAGCTATGTTTGCCATTCTGACTTGCCGAAAAGGACAACTAACTGAACATTCTTGTATTCTTCGGTTTTCTTTCTGCCCTTTCAGGTCTCTCGTCAGATGGATGACCACATTTCAGTTACGACCGATCAAGTGCTTCAGTCTCAGTCTGATGAAACCGTTTTCCTTAACGTGTCTCTAAAAACACGGCTGTCTCAGGGCGAAGACGTCGAACTGAGGGTATTCACCAACAGGGATGAAGTCACAAGGGCTGTTTACACCCTAAAGCCACCGATTTTCGGTGAGCTTTAGCTACTCCTTGAGGAACATGTGAAGCAACGTTGACACAGCATTTCTCAAAATGCATCAGCGTCGAACACACTAAAAGAACTTTAATGTCTTATAAGAAATAATCCTTGTCCTACCCAGTAGGCTCAAATATGGGTAAATACTTCCATGTCCTAGCCCTAGCACTAATCCTACTGGAATCTTTACCCTGACCG
>WEDG01002507.1:15000-17500 GCA_017591395.1 Schistocephalus solidus
ATAGAATCGTCAGGAAGCATACCATTTTGTGTATATTTAGAGAACTATCCTTTGGCAAATTTATTTTTTTGATATTTCTGGTATTGTATTACAATTAACTTCAGATATTTATTGAAATGCCGGGGAATATTTCGTGGTTTTCACTGTTTTAAATCGATTGGCAATAAATTTAGATCCTGTTCTATGTGTTTATCAAAACCTTCAAAATAAGATGGTTCTTAAAACCATTTACCGAAGTAGTGAGCTTTTGGATATTCTTTCCAATTGAGATGACCGTTTGCGTCATATTTGTAGATTCACGCAAGCATGCAAAATCATTGCAGAGACAAATGAACGTCCACAACAAAAGTCGGCATTTAATATGCCTAAAATCAATTAAAAGCGTTTTATAATAAGTTACCCGTTTAAAGAGCGCATTACTTAGATACTTCTCTGACGAATATATGCAGACTTTACCTTTTCCCAAAGTTAAGTCAAGGTGAAAATGAGGAAGTTTTATCGGTTTCGTGACTTCCCTGAAAATGAGTTGCGGTCTACCTTCATGGCGCCTGCCTGCATAGGCGCTCACCGATCGGGATTCACTCGTCCCATACGGCTCTGATGGAGACCAATAGAAAGTACGTGTTCTGGAGGTACGATTTCATACTGTAGCATAAACGTGAACGCTTGCCAGTATGCTTTAAGGCCTGGATAATAAGAATCATCTAATGCTATCGTGCATCATCAGAGACAGAGTCAAGGTAGAGTCTGACTGATCCTGCGCTTGATTCGAGTGAGGATCCCTAACGTCAGGATAATGAAGCTCTTGTTCCAGTGATCGTGTCTCCTTTTTGACCACTTCTTGGAACTCACCTCTTCGCTTCTATTAGCACGTCCGTTAGGCATTGGCATCCCGTTTTTCCGATTACCAGGTGGAAACCTGGCTTTTCATATGAGCCTTTTGTGATCACGTATTTATTTTCTGGACGACACATAAAAAATTTGCGCTAGGGAATGTCCGTTTCCAGCGCCAAGTTGTGTGCATCACGTCGGAAACTTACCTGCTTGTAACCTTTTCTGTCAGCCGCGATGACCAAGTGTACGTTCTGCATGGGAATTTTTTCCGAGTAAGCATTGGTTTATGACAAAACTTACAGGAGCTGCCTAGTATCTAGGCTTTGGCGTTGAGGCGCAGCCTTCGAAATTCAATTACGCCTCTCTCATGAGGGCTAGCAGAGGGAGCCTTGCTCATTGCCTGGTTGGATTGACTAGGAGACGCACACTAAAGTCCTGTGTTCTACGATGTTCTCGGCTTGGTTGTGAAGCGGCCGTCTAACTGTAAAGCTGGCTGGTCGCTCTTAACAGTGCAATCTTCCTGGATGTTCGTGAACCGCTTACTTGTCTTAGGAAATCGGGTGTGGTCTTAATTTTAATCCACTGTTGTTCCTTGCAGCTACCAATATACCACTCAGTCAGTCTGTTAAACTTGCCATCTTCCTTACAGCCCCTCCAGCGCCTGATTTCGTCAAGGCCACGGTTGCGGGTCCCGGAATAATCAGCCTTTCGTGGAGTCCAATAACCGCCTTCGGGGGCAAGGAATTGTACTACAAGGCTGCCTGTAGGGATGCCAATTGGAAGTTACTTGAACCTCCCGTGCGTTTGAATACCACCTCTATCATCTTTAAGCGGCTGAATGACTGCACCCAATACAAATGCATGGTCACAGCGATGGCTGTTGGTGATAGGACACAGGAAGCCGAGAGTGAACCTATCTTCAGTAACACCGTGCGAACATGGCCCCCAAGTATGAAATATAGTTTGGCTTATTTTATCATGTTTAACGATATAGCATTTGTTGACATTGCTTATGTAGAGGGGGGCAACAATTCTCCGAACGAACACGGTACCATAAGAACTATACACTTTTCACTCCTTACACATACACATCAGATAAGCATAAAGGCTTAACCTCCGAGGACGTGGGAACAGTGCCTGATTGTAGTGAATTGCTACTAGTACATCGACTGGCAACTCATTTTAGGACTGAAATATGATGGGTTCGAAATTGACTCTAGAATTCCTGGAAATGTGTGTACTGTGATTGGCTGATCGACTTTGACACGAAATTGATCGGGTGAACATTTCAGAACCCAATGTGAATTCGGTTTTTTTTTAAGGTTGGAACTCTGTGCGAATTCAGTAAGCAGGGAGTTAATGTTATCGACCACTCTGACCCATTTTTCCAGAAAACCATAGGAAAACGGTGTAAGTAGTACCTTTACAATGATTGAAAAGTGTGCCCATTTCGGATTATTTGTGTCAGTAGCTCAAAATAAAAATACACACACCATTTTCGATCCCCTAATCAGGTTTCATCAAGGTGATATTGGTTTTCTACTGGCCGTACAAAATGGATTAATAATTGCTGTTCGGATGCTGATAAAATTCACATATTGCGCACAAACCACTGTCTCCAGTAACAGTTTCAGGATTTTTGTAATTGCGTCTAGTTTCTAGGAAT
>WEDG01002507.1:22500-57500 GCA_017591395.1 Schistocephalus solidus
CATATGGACTTCGCTCGACCATTTTTCAACCGAATGTTTCTAGTAGTCGTCGACGCATGGTCAAAGTAGCTAGAAGTTTTTGACGTCGCGGCAGCTACTGCCGAGGTCACAGCAAATAAGACGAAAGAAAGATATGGCATCCACACAGAGACTGTGACGGATAATGGCACCCAGTTTACGTCATCATTGTTCCGACAGTTGTGCCAGCAATGGGGAATCTGGCATGTGACGTCACCGCCATTTTATCCCCAATCGAACGGCCAACCAGAAAGTTTTGTTGACACTTTCAAGAGTTCTATTAGAAAGATGTGGAACGCAGAGGTTAAAATAAACTACCGCAACACGTGCATACAGAACAACCCCGAGAAGTGATATTGTTGGCCAAACACCAGCCGAGAGTTTTCTGGGCAGACAACCTGATGTATGACTACAGTACCTAAAACCTGAGGTTCGAGTTTCCCAACCGCAAAAAGACTATTTTCGGGAGGGAGAAGAGGTGTTTGCCCGAAATTACAAACCTGGCGAGGCGTTGTATTCGAGGTGGAAATGGCAACGTGGAGAATTAAACGACATGCGAACCAGCTTAAACGGAGGTTTACCACGGCTGACCAAATAGCCCTCGATTTGCTATGTGACACTTTCGAGTTCCCGACCCCCGGAATAGATACAAAGCCAACCCCACCTCCCGTCCGCAAGAGCCATCGAAAAACAACTGCCGAAAAAAAAACTCATTATGGTCCCGAAGATGAAGCGATATGACATGCACCTTTCAAAATCGGGAGGTGTTACGGCGATGGGAACCGCAGTCGAGTCGCGGCTCCCAAGGCGAAAAGAGCACGTGATGACGCACGTCGAAACAGGCCAAGCCGGCTGAGAAAGACGCGTGGGAAACCAGGCGGCCAATCACTGTGCGCCACTACAGCGAGTACGCGTGAGCCATGACGCACGCTGGGGGATTCCAGCGTGAGATGCGACCAATCATCGTGAACCACGTTGCAGGCCGGACGGTTCCAGAATGCTCTCCACGATTGTCACGCCATTGGCCGGAACGTTCGAAAACGCGAGAGAGTTTATGAGCTAAGGATCCGCCGTTTTCTGCCGGCCCAGAATAAAGGTTTTTTTCCAGAAACCAGCTTTGCCTTCTCCTATATCACAGCGTCGGGGATAGAACATTAAGTGGCATGTGGTCCGTGAAAATGGTGAAGTCACGACATTCAAGGAACTGTCGGAAGTGTTGCACAACCAAGTAAATGGCAAGATGTTCACAGCCAAAGATAAGATAACTCGTCCCAGCAGGCAACAGCTTCTTCGAGAAAAATTCCAACGGTCATGTGGAATCAGTTAGGTGTTGCTTGAGGACTGATCCTACGGAACAGTCGAAACAATAACCATGAGGGACAGCGGAGCTTTGGGAGCAGAATGTGTGAGCAAGGTAGCGTCAGCAAGAGAGGCCTTGGATCTTTTAACAGCAGTCAGTGCGTCACCAGTAAGTTCAAAGGAACCCTTGGGACCAGAAAGCAGGTTGGTGAGTGTTCGGTCCAGTTCGGCAGGAACTGGCGGTAGCAGTTGACAATGCCAAGGAAACGTTGCAGCTGACGCTTAGAGGTTGGCGGAGGTAAATCTCGAATGGCTTTGACCTTGGATAGGAGGGGACGCAAACCTTCTGAGTCTACGAAATGGCCAAGAAATTCAAGGGAGGGCACACCCAGTACACATTTGGAAGGATTGCTGACGACTCCATACTTGTCGAGGCGGTCCAACACCAAGGCAAAGTGCTTTTTGTGTTCTTGACATTCTGACTGGCCACCAAGAGGTCATCGATGCAGGCATAATCAAATGGTAGGCCACGTAAGACATGTTCAATGAACCTCTGGAACGTTTGGGCGGTATTACACAGACCGAAGGTCCTGTGAATGAATTCAAAGAGGCCGAAAGGTGGATTAACGGCGATTTTGGAGATATCCTCAGGAGCGACAGGCATCTGATGAAAAGCACGCACCAGGTCAGTCTTCGAGAAAACCGCATTGCTGAAAAGGGCTCCAGAAAAATCCTGAGGATGAGATACGGGGTACCGATCAGGAATGGTGGCATTGTTGAGGGCACGATAATCGCCACAGGGTCTTCAGTCGCCTGACGTCACCTTCGGAACCATATGCAGGAGGGACGCCCAGAGGCTCTCGGACAGTTGAATGATTCCCAGTTGCAGCGTGCGTTCAAACTCGACCTTCGCGGCCTGTAAAAGGGTAGCTGTCAGTCGTTTAGGCCGAGCGAACACAGGAGATGCGGATGTGATGTACAACGTCATGTTGAACTTCGTCACTGCGAATCTGGAACTGGAAGATGTTAGGATGTTCAAGGAGCAGTTCTCGAAAGGGGGAAGCAATATCTGTATCCAGGACAGATAAGTTGCAGAACGTATTGAAGCGATTTAGACCATGAACAGAGGGACCAGTTGTGCGATCCAGGAGACGGGAACGTCGGCAGTCCAAAGGGAGATCGAACTAGGCTAGAAAGTTCAAACCGAGGGTTGTATGAGGGACATCGGCAATCACAAAGATGCAGTAGAATGACCAACGAAGGCCAATGTGTAAGGTGAGTGACAGGCTACCAAACGTGGGAATGGGGGAACAGTTGGCAGCTTGGAGGTGAAGATCGGGGCTGGGGCAGCGACAGAATAACACTAATTTGGGTTCCAGTGTCCATCAGGAAACGTCTGGGAGTCATATTGTCGCAGCTATAGAAGGTGCAACCAGAGCCGGAAGAGGCAGAGAAAACGATCGCGTCTATTATTGTTTGATCTAGTGGCCCCTCTGCCTTCCTGTCGTTTGAGTTTACTGTCAGCTACTTCCTGGTCTATTTTCGTAAGTCAGATACGATCATCTTGTCTTGGTCAGCATTTGAGTGATTGCGCAGGTCTTTTTAAGCCGGAAAAGGTCAATATATCTGTTGGTGTTCTCTGCATCATATAATCACGCCCCAAGTGTGAGACATTGTCTGTAAACTGCCTCGGCCTAGAATATTCATTCCCTGAAATCAGTTTCTCCTTTTTTTACCTTAGAAGCGTTAACAACGTTCAAACCTTCCAGCAAATGAGTGCAAGTCTGTCTTTATTACCGAGGAGGCCCCTCCTATTTCCGTATACGTATACGGTTGATGCTATTACTAAGTACCATGTCGAGTCATAAAAGTTCGTCAGATCAATGGAGGTACTCAAGTAGTTCTATTGCTATCTTGCCTTGGAATTTCCCTAAGGCGGCAGAGTTTTTAAAAGTGGAGTCAAATAAATTAACTTAATCCGCTAAAAATTTACCCTTTAGACCCCTTCGAACCCTCAAAAACCAACACAATCTCCACGACACCCGTTGCTATGAAACCTACAGCAGCTCACTTTTTGACTCCAGGTGAGAAGACTAGTTTGCTTATAATAAAATCTACTGGCTTTGTTGGATTTGACACGTACTTGCATTGGTCATAACCTCGATAGCGGGTAGCTGAGCCTCTGTGAGGTTTGTTTGATCTGATTATTCCCTTGCTTCCCTGTCGTGGGAATTCATTGTCAGCTGGTATCAGGTAGGTTTTCTTAAAATAAATGCGGCAGTCTTGTCCTGGTCTTTGGGTATTTCATGCCGCAAGACTATGCTAACCGGAGGACGGTCAATATGCCTATTGGCGGTGTTGGCATCAGAAACCTACGCCTGCAGTCTGCATCTTTCTGCCCTTGAGCTATATCGGCCTAAGACGGTAGTTCGTTTGAGGTCAAACGCATGGTCCGTTTCTTTGTTGTGTGTATGAACAGTCGTGAAGCCTCGTCTTCTGTCTGTCGGCTCTGGGTCCTGAATACCGCTGACATTTGGTGGTAGTCATCTGATGGATTCTAGACTGATCGCTTAGGAACTCGTGTTTGGGCAGTAAGCTTACTGTATCGGAGTTGGTGGATTCCATCCGCTGCAGTAGGCTAGGCGGGTAACTTGACCCAAGTGTGATTAAACTCACGGTTCCCTGTGGGGGCCTCATAGCTCAATTGCCTAGAACTTTGACTGTATTAAAGCCTTGCACTCACTGTCTCGGGTTCTAATCCCACCGAGGCCGTTCATTTTTTACAATGCAGTCAAATGAATTCTTTAAATCTGCCCAATCATCTATTTTTTCTCGATCAATCTGCTTCTGGATGCGTGGTTTTTGGGGCAAAACCACGGGGAACACTTCTACCCGTGCCCCTTGGCTATGAAATGCAGTCATTTGACAAACTCGCTTGCACCAGCTGACACTGATCTGCGCAACCCTTACTGCATTTTTGGTAATTTTTAGATCTCTCCGAACCCCCAAATGGCAGTGGAAGTCCACCAAGCCCGACAACTTCCATGAAGCCTGTTACTGCGGCACCTCCAACAGCTAAATTTTTGAATCCAGGTGAGAAGGTGTTGTTTTTTATCCTGAACTCTAATCTGGGGTGGGGCGGGGCGGGGGGAAGTACCCAGCTTACCCAGTTCAAGCAGTGACCATTGTACTAAGCACTATGAGTATTAATAAACCAATGAACATCCATCCTACCAAGGTTGGCGTGCGACGTCTTGCACATGAAATGTTAGAGCCATACTACGAAACCCAGAGCCAGCTCAAATTTGAGCATCCCATGAGCCTCTGCAAATTTTTCAAAAAAACCTTCACTTTTCCAATGAGAAGCCTGTGAATAGATAAAGGAAATTGCAGCGGGTTCAAAATTTCCCAAATCTCTGATTTAGTGGCAGGACTAGTACCGCAAGAGCTAGAGAAGACTCCTTTCATGCAGTAGAATCCGAGCTTTGCGTTGCCAGCACATTTAGAACCGTGAAGAAGAACAAACCGCAAAATTTCCATAATCTGCTCAACTAAATCTTCCCAGATATGCAATTCACGGAGCAGCAGCGGCCTTTCCTTACATCAAGAACGTGCCAGAGCGCATTACTTTGAGACCGTTCTGTAATTGCACACCAACTTAAAATTACCATGAGCCACAGGGTCATGAACAGCGCCAATCGGTTATCTCTTCGGCAGCGGTCGGATGTGGTGTATCGTATTGCGCACCTAAACTGCCCTTTTACCTACATAAGTCAGTCTTAAAGTATGCTCGGATCGCTGGCTGAGCGATGCATGACGAATTGTCTCAAGTGGATGTCCATCCCTAGCAAACGGGCTACGAGTGTAACTTCACAACTATAATTGCCCAATGCAAAAACAAAATAATCCGAAGGTTACTGGACGCCTGGATAAGAACTCAGTTAATCGATTTATCGATCAAGCGCCGCCTACATAGTCCCCTCTAGATCTATGTCACTTGGCATTGATTGGCTATTAACCCCTCCCCTATGATTGTTGCTTGCTCTGTTTATGTCCAAAGGACTCCCGTGCAAGTTTGGAAGCTCAGAATAGTGAAAAAATGTTTCTCACGCTTCTTCTTCTTCTTCTTCTTCTTTTCTTCTTCTTCTTCTTCTTCCTTTCTCATACAGACAATTGAAATTCGAACATTAATCGCATATTGGTAAAGAATAAATATTTTGCATGTATTGGGCCGGTTATATCAGGACTGTGTAGTAACATTCTTGTCTTTTTTCTGATAAAAACCTACCAAAGTTGCGTATTCGTGCTTACCTCTTTCACTTCACCAAAGCAGGCGTTGGAATACCTAACCTAACGTTACGAACAAAATCTTCAATTTATCTTTGCTCGAGCTTATGAAATCTTCATTTCTCATGAGTGCGACCACCAGTACCAGCAGCAAAACCTCGCAGACTAAGAACCTCCCGACATACCTTGACCTCATTGTCATCGCACATGTACATCAAGCATCTGTGTGGTTGGTCACTTGCAAATTCATTGTACGCAAGGGTAGTCTGACTTGCACGTGAATGGGTCCTTAGCGATGCATGTTAAGAAGTACTTGCACATCTCGGTGGTCAACTCTCCAACAACTCCAGTCAACCAAATCTGCAACTAAGAACTCACCAAAAGGATGGAAAAAGAGAGATCTATCGACCTTCTCCCATCAAAGGTTTTTCAAAAGCAATGCCTATTACCATTAAATAAACTGAACTATGTATAATGTGATAAAAGTGACATAGAGAGGTTTCCTAGGCCCAAATGAAATCGAAAAATGCACCCACCGCATCCGCCCCAACCCTCCGCACTGTCCGGCAGTTCGACCGTCGATTTCGACGAGGTTCACCGTATGCTCCACACCAGGTGGTGCAGGGACGGTGACTTGCGCGTGAATTAGTTTTAAGTGATAGTAGCCTTGCGCTGCAGCTACCGCACTCTCTCCTCCTCCCCACCTGAGCCCGGTGTCAAGACAGAGTCAAGAAGACCGGAGATGGGAGAGGGCGCAGGTGGCTGGCGCGGCCGGAGCCGCCCCTGGGCGTGCCACCACACCTGGCTCGGATCCCACGGAGTGGGAGTGCCATAAAGGCCACATTAAGAAGGAGCCATTGCAACCTGACTCTCAGTCCGCCAGTCAGCCACTCCACACAAAACACACATTGGGCTGACCACGCGGTCCGAGTTATCCCGTCAGTTGGCAACCTTCCAAGCCACGGCTTTTAGCGCACCGTGATAGTTTCAAGTGCGTCAGATTGTTTATAGTGAGGAAAATACGCTGAGCTCTCGACTCACTCTCTCCCCCCACTCTCACAATCAGACCACTGTCCGAGCCGGTCAGTTGTCTGATGCGGAAGCGGCGCAGCTGCTGGTGACTTCGTCTACGTGTACTACGTACACGACCTGCCCCCCGCAAACACAAGCACCAGGATTTCACACAACAAGGGGTTGAACGGCTTACATCTCACATGTGTGAGATTGCCAGAGGTCACGTTAAGAAGGAACCATCGCAGCCTGACTCTCAGACCACCAGTCAGCCACTCCACACAACACACATTGGACTAACTGCGAGGTCTGAGTGTAATTGTCAGTTGGCAACCTTCCAACCGCTGCACTCAACGTTACCGCACTCTCTTCTCCTCCCCCACCTGAGCCCGGTCTCATGACACAATCAAGAAGACCGGAGATGGGAGAGGGCACAGGTGGCTGGCGCGGCCGGAGCCACCCCTGGGCGTGCCACCACACCTGGCTCGGATCCCACAGAGTGGGAGTGCCATAATGACCACATTAAGAAGGAGCCATTGCGGCCTGACTCTCAGTCCGCCAGTCAGCCACTCCACACAAAACACACATTGGGCTGACCACGCGGTCCGAGTTATCCCGTCAGTTGGCAACCTTCCAAGCCACGGCTTTTAGCGCACCGTGATAGTTTCAAGCGCGTCAGATTGTTTATAGTGAGGAATATGCGCTGAGCTATCGACCTCATTTTCTCCCCACTTCACAGTCAGACTACTGTCCGAGCCGGTCAGTTGCCTGATGTGGGAGTGGGCGCATTGGCTGACGGATCGGCGTACCCGTCTTCGCGCGCCACAGCACGACCTGGGCCCCATAACGCACACACCAGGATTCACAAACTCAGGGGATATGGAGCAGCCATCGCCGTCTGACTCCCAGTCCACTGGTCAGCCACTCGACACACACAGCACATACACTGAGCCGACGGCGTGGTCTGGTGGAAGCGTTAGATTGGCAGACTTCCCAGACACGGTTTCTAGGAAACCGTGATATACTCTGGTAAATGGTGATTGTGAGGGTGTAGTCGATGTATTGGTGTAGGTAGTGTGTGCTGATGTAGCTTAGCCTCCGGTGGTTTACCGGAGGTTGTCGTGGAGGTGCATGTGTCCCTAATAGGCCCATGCGGTGTGTAAATGTGCGGGAGCAAGAAGGGCAGTGAAGGCGGGCGCGTCGACTGTATGTCGGAGCCCCAGGCACTGGTTCACCAGCCTCCGTGCGATGGATTCGCAGGTGACCGACCAGGCCGATGCGTGAGTTGAAGTTGCGGGCGCAGTGTGGGCAGGAAAAATCGGTAGAGGCTGGGGCGATGTCATTCATGGTAGTGGGGGTGGCAGGGGCGCTAAGAATGGCAGGAGCGGAGGGTGTGAATGGTGTATCGGTGTTGTCGGCATTGTGGTGAATTCCGCTGTTATGGATGCGCATGTGACCGAATTGGCCCATGCGATGAGTGAATGCGCGAGTACAGTGAGGGCAGTGGAGGCGACGATCTCTGCTGTGTGATGGTGTTCCAGGCACTGGCTCACCGGTCTCTGTACGATGTATTCGCAAGTGACCGACCAGGCCGATGCGTGAGGTGAATGTGCGGTCGCATTGAGTACAGCTTAGGGAGAGATTCCCCATCGCTGATGGTGGTTGTGGTGGTAGTAGTGAAGGCGAAGGCGGTGGTGGTTGCGGTGGTGGGGGTAGCAGGCGATGAGTAGATGGATGTGGTCTCTATGATGGTGGGAGTAATGGAATTGATGTCAGGAGTGAGGGTGGGGGAGTCAGAATGTGGGTAGGCAGAATTTGACATAGAAATTGGAATTGTCGGATTGTTGGTGCATTGCGTCCGAAGATGTCCAACCAGGCCGATTCGCGCGCGGAAGATGCGTTGACAGCGCGGGCATGTTGGCAGGGCCTGGGTATTGGCGGTGTTGGTCCGGGGCGCTGGTGACTTTCGTGCCGCTCTTTCGGCCTTGGCGGCGGCGATCCGGTTGGCCTCGTAGCTTGCTGAACCAGTCTTCACTGATCTTCTCCATGCCGGTCTATCCTGGGCGAGGTCCTCCCAGGTCACCGAGTTGATTTGTAGTTGCTTCAGCGATTTCTTCAAAGTGTCCTTGTAGCGTCGTTTTTGACCTCCCTGCCGGCGAGAACCCGTAGCGACATCTCCGTAGAAAAGTCGTTTGGGTAGTCGCTCGTCGTCCATTCTTACCAGATGGCCGCTCCATCGCAGTTGCACTTGCCGCAGCATGGCATGGATGCTGAGGATTCCGGTCCGCTCCAGGACTTTTGTGTCCGGGATCCTGTCTTGCCATCTCAGCTTCAGTATTCTGCGGAGGCAGCTGAGATGAAAGTGATTCAGCTTCCTGGCTTGGTTCGAGTAGACGGTTCAGGTCTCCGCTCCGTAAAGGAGTGTCGTCAAGACGACGGCCTTGTACATCTTCAGTTTGGTGTTCAGGTGAATACCGTGGCGATTCCACACGGAGGCCTGCAGCCGGCCGAAGGCCTGACTAGCTTTTGAGATCCGTTGGGCAACCTCGTCATCGATTCTCGTGTTGCGCGACATCGTGCTTCCTAGATAAGCGAAGGTTTCCACGTTTTTTTGAGTTGAGCACCGTTGACATTGATTCGAGGAGCATTGTATTCCGTGCTGGGTGGCGGCTGGTGCATGACAACCGTTTTTGGCTGTACTGATTATTAATCCGGAATCGGCGCAGCCTTCGGCGAAGAGGTCCATGCTCCTTTGCATGTCCTCCTCCGTCACGGTGTTAAGGGCGCAGTCGTCCGCGAAGAGCAAGTCATGGACTGTAGTCGTAGACACGCGCGTTGGAGCCTGCATACGCCGACTGTTGAGAAGGTGCCCGTCAGTTCTGTAGGCGATGCGATACCAGGCTGCTCATCACGGTAGGCATCCATCAGCATAGCCGAGAACATGAGACTGAAGAGGGTGGGGGCCAGTACGCAGCCCTGCTTCACTCCGTTGGTCACTGCGAATGCTTCGGATACCGTCCCGTTGTCAGTGACGCGCGCCGACCTCCCGTCATGAAGCTGACGCACCATGTGCGTGAACCGCTCAGGACAGCCGAATTTCTGCATGACTTTCCACAGTCCGTCACGATTCACCGTGTCAAAGGCTTTCGTTAGATCCACGAAGGTAGTGTATAGGTGAGTTCGCATCTCCTGACACTTCTCTTGTAGCTGGCGGGCGGCAAAGATCATATCGGTTGTTCCGCGGTGTCGGCGGAAGCCACATTGGCTTTCCGGGAGCAGGCACTGCTCTAGATGACCGTTCAGACCATTGAGAAGGATACGGGCGAAGATCTTCCCGGCAATGTTGAGCAACGAGATGCCTCTGTGATTATCACAGAGTTGCCGGTTCCCCTTCCGTTTGTAGAGATGGACGATGGCCGCGTCTTTGAAATCCTGAGGAGCTTGTCCTTGGCGCCACATCTCCTGGAAGAGTGTTGTGAGTTCTGCCATCAGCCGGGGCCCACCGTGCTTGTAGACTTCCGGTGGGATTGCGTCGGATCCCGGTGCTTTACCGCTGGAAATCTGCTGCACGGCCCGGATGGTTTCCGGTAGGGAAGGCAGCAGATCCAGGTCATTGTTCGTGTCCACTTGAGGGAGCTGGTCAATGGCAGCATCGGAGATGGCTGATGAGCATTTAAGGACACTTCTGAAGTGCTCGGCCCAGCGCTTCAGAATTTGCGATTTCTCTGTCAGCAGTGTTGTGCCGTCAGAGCTGAGCAGCGGTGCGGACCCCTTGATACACGGGCCGTACATGGCCTTGATGGCTTTGAAAAAGTTTTTTTCATTTCATTGCGGTCCGCATACCCCCTGGATTTCCTCAGCCTTTCGGATCATCCAGGCATCCTGCATCTCCCGCAGCCGTTGTTGTACAAGGCGCCGGGCATCTGAAAAAGGCTGCTTTTGGTGGCGTCAGTCCGAAGGTCCATGTAGGCTTTGTGTAGTCTATTCTTCTCCGCGAGTAAGTTGCTGATGTCGGCGTCATTGTCGTCAAACCAGTCCTGGTGTCGACGGTGTGCGCGTCCGAGTACATCGAGGGCGGTGGACTGGATGACATTTCGCAGTTGACACCATCGTGTCTCCACGGTAGCGTTATCATCTGGAGCATGCAGGTCCTCCAGTTTCTCGGTTATTTGGTTGCTGAAATCAAAACAGTGAGCAGGCAAATTTAATAAAAGAGTATTTAACTTACATGGCGGCCTCTTATTTTGGGGCCTTCGCCGGGGTTGCAGTCGGAGCCTCATCTGAGAAATGACGAGGCGGAGATCTGTCCAACCATCGGCATCGCGGATCGCCTTGGTTACCAGCACGTCCTGTCGATCTCGCCTCCGGACGAGAACATAGTCCAGCAGATGCCAGCGCCGCGACCGAGGGTGCATCCACGTGGCCTTCTCCCGCGTCGGAAGGCGGAAGAAGGTGTTGGACAGATGGAGACGGTGTTCCGCACACGTGCGCAGAAGAAGGAGGCCGTTATCGTTGCAGCTACCGAGACCGTGGGGACCCAGCACTCCCCGCCAGGCAGCGTGGTCCGTCCCGACGCGGGCATTGAAGTCACCAAGGACAATTAACTTGTCCTCTTTCGGCACAGTCACCAGCAAGGCGTGCAGGTCCTCGTAGAATTTGTCCTTCGCCGCATCAGAGCTCGTCATTGGGGAGCGTAGGCGCTGATGATGGTGGCGAACTGGTCTCCCCGAAGAGGCAGGCGGAGGCTCATCAGGCGATCATTGATTCCCCTGCGGCAGACAGGGCAGACGTCCCACGATGTCGTTACGGATGGCAAAGGCAACACCAGCGTCGCGTCGCTCTGCCTTTGGCCGGCCGCTCCAGAAGAAAGTGTAGCCGCCCCCCACCTCCTCCAGCTGACCCCGCTCAGAGAATCTGGTCTCGCTGAGAGCAGCAATGTCCACCTTGTAGCGCGCCAGTTCCCGAGCGACTAGCGCCGTCCTCCGTTCCGGCCGGTTGCTCCTAGGATTGTCTAAAAGGGAGCGAACATTCCAGGCTGCTAGTGTGAGTGGACTCACCCGAGCAGCCTGGAGAGTATGGCGAGGGGGATGGGGACGGGGTGAATTGTTGTTTGTTTGAGTTTTTTACGACCGCGTAGTTTTGCGATCTGCGAGCCGCGGCCGGCTGCAGAAGACGTGAGAACCAGCATTTTTTAGGGCACATTTTTCTAGCCCCTTCCTCCGCGAGGAGGCAAGCAGTGCTATCCCTAAATAGGGCTGCTCGGACATCCCAGACGGCTGCCGAACTCCACTATGGGTCACGGATTTGTTTTTAGTGGGAGAACGACCCGAGTTAGTCTGGGCCGCCTACGGGGTTGCTGTCGCCCCCACCGTAGGACTTTTTGAGAGGGGAGGTGGGAAGTTCGGGAGTCAGACATACCGAGTGTGGAGGCACACACAACACCGGAGACCCTCACCTGGTTTAGCACGCCGGTCGTGACGGTTGCACGGGGTGTGGCCGCTGGGAAGAACCCAACTTCGAGGAGCCACAGGTGAGAGTTGGGTACCGGTTAGAGGCGGCCACAGGAGCATTCACCACCTGTACGAGACAAATGGAGCGACCAAATGCAAGCTGTGTGGTGCTGCCCCTAACTAGTACCCCTACACCCCCCGCACTGTCCACACACATGTTCACTCACATGCACCTCCATGAAAACTTGCGGCAGAAGACCACCGTCCATGCCACATTGCCACACCTCCCCTCATCAGCATCTACATCAGAGATGGCCACACCCAACATTACACAACACATGTTTGTAACCAGCTCCTTTCACGTGGGAGAGAAGTATGATCCCCGGCTGTTTATTCATCTGGTTCACCTGCTAAATGTGTGGTCCAAGCCCGAGACTTGGAAGGTTGCCAACTGACAATAACACTCAGACCTCGCAGTCAGCACAAGGTGCGCATGTGCGGGATGACCGACTGGTGGCCTTAGGGTCAGGCTGCGATGGCTCCTTCTTAATGTGACCTCTAGCACTCTCTTACACATGCCAGATGTGAGCCGCTAAACCCCCTTATGTGTGAAATCCTGGTGGTGGTGTTTGGGGTCCAGGTCGTTTACGCGGTAGGCGCAGACGAGATATATCAGCTGCTGCGGTCATTCCTGCACCCGTTAACTGGCCGACACGGACGGTAGCTGGGGCCTGTGCATGGGAATAGAGAGAGTGGTCGACGGTCAAGCGCATTTTCTCATCAAAAAATATCTGACTCCGTCCCTGTGCCACTTGCAGTTGTGCACACGGTGCACCTCGTAGTACATGATGGTATACCTGCCCGTAAACCCTCCTCTGTTATCGATGGCTAGGCATCTTGTTGCCGCTTGAGTGGACATCCAGAAAACGTTCGTTTGCGTTCTGTACAGTTATAGTTGCCTGGTTTATTTTTACCTCGAACGACGACTGTGTACCATTGAGCCACTACCAGCGCCATTCTGCTACCAGCGCTGGATAAGTTTATGCGAAAGTAAATCCTTGGCACTTCCAAAACGTTAGCATAACCTAGAAAAGTTTCGCTTACTGCAATCAGAATCGTCAGACTTTAAAGATGCTTTTTCTTCCATTAATGTCATCCTATACCAATCCCTTCATGAATATGCAAACGTCAAACAGAAACTGCACCACGTCGGTCCCTTGGTGCTATCGCAATGTTACTTTATATTCCCTCGAAGTCGACGTCTATCCAACGTACTAGAGTGCTCAAGTAATACCAGATTCCGAGACTTTGCTTCCCACGCAGCTACCCCGATTGCTTACGGGGGACACTGTCGTCACGTTGTGCCTTGGGAAAGTGAGCTAAAGACACACAGACAATAGCATAGAGACTATTATATACAGAATGAGCTTGCAGACAAATACAAGGGAAACTGGGATGATCGTTCTTGCTTGTTAACTGTCATCAGCCAGCCATACCCAACCTCGGGTTTTGAAACCTTTAAGGCCCTAAGCCGTGAAATTTTGGGTGGAAGTCAAACGCCTAGCAGTTGATCACTCCTGGAGATTAACCTTCGGATTTATGACAAGATTTGCTCCCTTTTTTTGTCAGTGACTCGGACACCGGTTTCCGTCCATTTTTATTGGGCAGCTTACCTTGATTTCTGCTTGCCCACCGCCAATTCAAACGGCTTGGAACGAAATTTTTGACTATGCTTAGAGGTTATACGATACTCGATACTCAAAGCGATGGTATGAGCTAAAAATCCAGACACGTGTTTCACCGACTTTTTCTAGGTACATGACACAGCTGCGATGGGTTCGGCTCATCAACGGGTCCTTCTTATTCACATCTATGACGAAAGCCTGTCTCTTTGCAAATTAACGTAGTCTTAAATCAATTCGAAGCGCAAAGAACTAATCTGCCACTAATTTGACTAATCAGACTTTTGGATATCCTTCGTTAAGGTGATTGATGGAGAAGTTAGTAGGGTAAACTTATTTGGCAGAAGTATTGATGGAGAACACTGAAGGCTGGTGCAGAGATGAATGTCGCTACTGCATAAGAGTATTACTCGCCTCGAGTGGGACGTCTTTAGCAATATGATGACGATGGAACATTGCTAAAAATTGGGTGGTCATTGTAAACTCGCCTGCGTTAACCTCCGGTTGACATCTATTCCGAATGTAATCAGGCATTTCCAGCATCGATCGAGAATTCAATTTGGTCTTAAACTAAGCAGAACTTATGCATAAGACGCAGGTGTGACGCAAAGACATCTGTGTTAGACGAACCGTTTTCGTCTCCAATCTAGACGCTCAGCTCTGGAGGTTCTGACCAAAACGTAAGATAAGATACAACAATTTTTTCCCTATTCACAGGTGGTCTATCAAACGGTGCGATCATAGGGATAGCCCTTGTGCCCATAGTCTTAACCGCGGCGGCCCTTTTCGCGTACTACATTTTCACTAAAAGAAGACAGAAGACCAATTCTCTTTTGAGAAATATGGTGCAGGAAATCGTGGAGGACAGGAGTACCAAAGAGTGAGTCCTATTAACCAAGTAACCAAACCCAACTACTCTATTATTTGGTAGTAGTATTTCCCACATATTTTTCTGTATGTATTTTGTAAGTACTGCGTGTCTGATGGCAGTTACTGAGCTTTGCACAGAATGCTGCAAAAGATTCGAGGTTTTTCAAATTCAGAGTAGGTACACACTTGAGAAGAGGCGATGTTCTTATCAAATACCATCAATAATATGCAGCTTTTCATGTCGATTATCCACTTATGAACTCCAGGCAAAGAGACAATCGGGGCTTCTTTGATTTGAGTTTGGATTATCCAGCAACATACGCGGTCAGTGGAGCCGATATTCCGCCATTGCTATACGAGGTTAGATGTCACTTGAAACCGCGTCAGCCTGTATGCTTCGTTGTCTGCGCCTAACGGTTAGCACAAGGACGCTTCCACATCTGGCGCCCGTGTTCACAACTGAAAGAGTCAGTCGCCGGAGTTGGCAGTAGACGTCTTGTGTATCTCTGGTCAAGGTCTTCTGTACGTTATGCCGCAAAACCGTTAAACCAGAGGGAGTTCAAAATGCCGGTTGATCCAGTATTTATCTGACAGATACGCCTTAATAACGTGGCAGTTCGCTCCCACGATCGTCACCCCGGCAACTTAATCGTGTCACCTTTCTGTCTATTTCACGCTCCCCGTCAATTCATCGCTGATACCGCTTGGGAAGGGGCTCTAACTTAGCGAGAGCTCAAGGCCAATCGGCGCTACCTTCTTTGTTGAATGGCTTTAGGCAGACACAATAAAGGCACCCATACCCACTGACACCAACACACGTCAGTTCGACCGTCGTAGTCCGACGATGTTCACCTTATGCTCCACAGAAGGGTGTTGCAGGGACGGTGACTTTTGCGCAGATGAGTTTTAAGTGATATTAGACTTGCAGTACATCTACCGCACTCTCGCTTCCCTTACACGCCTGTGCCTCGTATCAAGAAATAGTCAAGAAAACCGGAGACGGGGTCGACGCAGATGAAGCATCTCCCATGGGGTCGGAGAGTGGGGTGCGGTATGAGCCTGCACATACGCGCGCCCGCCCATATTCGGCATTTGGTATGGGACCGCATCCCAGAATAATAACGCCTGCTGCACCCTGATTTGGCCCCAGTGTTGGTCTAGTGCATCTACCACGCGGCCCGTTTAGGGGGCACACACACGGAACTCTGCAGTCGAAAGTGGGAAAAATACAGTCAGGCCCCGAACCACTACCTGGGGCTTCGGAGAAGAAGGGGTGCAAGGGCTGGTAAGGAAGGCGGTGCGCATCAGGTGCGCTTTTACAAGTATGCAGGCACAGGAGTGTGAAAGTGAACAAAATTTGTTGTCTTAGACTGACCGTCCCAGTGACAATCCAGAGCAGCATAATTCTGCACAAAAAAGCTTCCACCGGGCTCTTTTGTAGTACACCCTAAAGAAACAGCGGCTGAGTCTAGGCGTAGATGAGTGTGTGAAAAGTGTGGAATCTGCACACCCACTTTGATGTGCGCCTGCTTGTTTACGTGTGGGGGAGAGGGTGGGGAAAGAGGCGGTGGAAGGAGAATAGGCTCCTCTGCGGAGAGGAGGGGGGGGGGGGGCACAAAATTAGCAGAAAGTGACAGCATTGGCGGCCTCGAACGATGGGTTACAGACTGGGCGTCTATGAGAAGGACTACCAGGGAAACTGAACCTCGGATTGTAGGGACGCATTCTGACTAACTATCTACACGCCTAACAACATCACTAGTATTGAGATGCTGTACCTCTTGTCTTAGAAGATATATTTTCACATGGGGACGACACCTAACAACCATATAATCATTCGAAAGGGAGGTATGGAATTGGAGAGGGACGGAGGGGGCAAGAGATGTGGACAGAGACGGGGAAGATGGCATTCCCTGAACCGAGACATAAACTACTTGAAGGCACTGCATGCCAACATAGTGTACTAGCAGTGAGACAGAATATCCGTCTACAGAAAAGGCACCTCGTTCGTTCTAAACTACATGGAGTAGGCAGCAGGAATGACCTTTCTGCGACTAGAATGAGGGTGAGCGTGAGAACTATCCGTGGGTTGGAACCTTGAGAGAGGACCCAAACTCGGTTCCACACTCACAATACATCGGTAAACGCCAGATCTATTCGAATAAACATCCTCGATGGGAGTCCATAGGACATGCGTACGCAGCTGAAAGTGAAACATGTGTCTAAAATAAGCCTTCCGCCTCAACTGCCAGAAATGGTCATCCAAATCTCCCATGTCTCTGTGGCTAAAATTTACAGATTACGCAGTACTCGTCACAATATATATATATATATAGTGCTTGCTGCTCCTGGTGGTCTTGAGTTACTCAGTCTTGCCGCGTGCCTCGTATTATATTCATAGTGGACGCGTGAACTTTGACCTGCCCGATCGCTGCTGACTTCCTTAGACCTCCCCGAGGTTGAACACCGGTGGGCTCGCGTGACCGCTGTCCCCTTTGGAGACGTCGTATTTTTAGGCAAGGCATCGTTTCTGTTGGCCTCCCCCACATCAAAAAGCGGACTGATCAGTCGTTGCTGCTCTCGTGAATTGTTCTCCATTTTACGGGCGCATTGGTGAGGCAGTGTTTGACTTTGGTCATGTGACCTTCGGCCGCCACCCCGCTTTTCCGTGAGCGTGGGCTCTCGGTCCAGTGTGCTCGTTTGCCTTATTGGCCCTGGCCGAACTGATCCGAGCCTTGTATGAAGTGCCTGGTAGGCGGGATGTAAGTCAATAGCTCGGTTGAGCAGCAAGCCCTATACTCTGATGATGGAAGCGAGAAGGCTTTCGAAACGTCAGTAAAAATACAATTTGGTCCATGAACTCGCCCCCTCTTCTTCTTCGTCTTCTTCAGGAGATGATGAACGCGATAAGATATCGGTACCTCGAATCTTTACGCATATTAATTTATGTTATGGGCGCACAACCCTCCACGCGGCACGCAGATGGGAGGCTTTGGCGAGGCGAGAGTCGTCCACCTACGCTCAGCTGAACTTCATACACCGGTGTCTTGACGAGAACGTCTTACCGAAATGCCTTACATATAGACCGCCTGTGAACACTGACCTATGCCAGCAGACAATGGTAGCTTTCAAAAAGAGAATGATCAGGGTGCTAATACGAGATTGTCACGTCCGAAATAACAAATACTGCCGTATGATTGAACAACATTCTTCGACTTGCCAGTCAATCTTTACGACGCACGCATTGGAAACCCTCAAAACGGCAATCCTAGACATTGTACGGCGTCACCGCAAATCACGTGATAACCAGCTGTCTGGGAAATTTGAAAAAATCAGTCCGAGAAAGCAACCCTCCTCCGATGGTGTCCTGGTTCACAACTTGTCCTCCCATCGGCTCACTCAGCAACAACTAGCGGTTCTATCCTATGACGCAAAATTCAACACAAAAGATGATCGACCAGAAGACTTCATTGCATCCTTCAAGTAGGCGCTCCAGAAGTGTGATGCGGTTGAGGAGTGAAAAAATGCCATGCGGCAACAATTGGCAAATCTGCTCATCCAGCACCAAAGTCAGACAACGAATTCAAAGGTAGAAGAACGAGAACTTCTGAAAATACGAAAAAAAGAGGACATCGTAGCCCTGCCTGCAGAAAAAGGGCACTCGACTGTCGTCATGGATAAGTATGAGAACGGAGCAAAACTGAGCAACCTCTTGATGGACAAGGAATCCTATGTGCCATCGACTACCAGCGACTTCAAAAAGCTCGTGAACAGCATAAAGAAGACGGTCAACAAGCTGAGGAAGGCGGGAGCTCTCACGCGAAGAGAAGCGCTGGCCACAAAAGCCACTGATGTCGCGATGGCACGCTTCTACGGCCTGCCAAAGGTCCAGTGTGCTCGTTTGCCTTATTGGCCCTGGCCGAACTGATCCGAGCCTTGTATGAAGTGCCTGGTAGGCGGGATGTTAGTCCATAGCTCGGTTGAGCAGCAAGCCCTATACTCTGATGATGGAAGCGAGAACGCTTTCGAAACTTCAATACAAATACAATTTGGCCTATGAACTCGCCCCCTCTTCTTCTTCGTCTTCTTCAGGAGATGATGAACGCGATAAGATATTGAGACCTAGAATTTTTACGCAAGACAACGAGCTCGTGGCGCAGTGGGTAGAGCGTTGGACTTCTGCCCAACAAGTCGCGAGTTCGAGCCTCGGGCGCCGCAGCGCTTGGGGTTGGGTATGGCTGGCTGATGATGGCTATTAAGCCAGAACTTGCCATTATAGTCTCCCTTGTCTTCGTCGGTCATGTTATTCTGCATATATATAGCAGCATTACCGGCAAAGAATATGTAGACTGGAATGTCGATTTCTGGCTTATTGATCATCATCAGCCGGCCCTACCCAAGCTCAGATGGTGCACCACCCGAGACTTGAAACCGTTAGCTGCTGGTTCGAAGTCTAACGCTCTAACCCACTGCGCAAGGCGCTCTTTGTCTTGTCGGTTGCGATCGGGAATATTAACAATCGTAGATGGGAGTACACCAAGAGCTTACGGAGCTCACTCTAGAGCCCCACCAGCAGCCGTAGTGGCTAGCGATATAGACTGAATGACATTACCGATAAAGAAAAGGGAGGCTGTAATGATCATTTTCTGGCTTATTAGCCGTTCTCAGTCAGCCACACACGGCTGCAGGTTTTGCAGCACCCGAGGCTCGAACCCGTGACCTGTTGGATAAAAGTCTAACGCGCTAACCCAATGCGCCATGAGCTCGTTGTCTTTCCGGTTTCGATCGGGAATATTAACAATGGTAGATGGGCGCTCACCTATCGGTTACAGTAGTTCCTCGTCCCGTGGTTGGTCGTGGGAGTGCTCTGATGCTGCGAAAGTCTGTGCCATCGGAAATAAATTAACGAACAACTCTCCTGGGCTGCGCCCATGCCTTGGGGCAGATAATGAGAGTCTTTACTTCTGAAGGTCAAACCACTATGCTACGTTGTGGGGTGGGGAGCATTGCGTGCTTAAGAATCTTTTGTAGGTTGTGGACTCAGGAGTTGTGGCCCTTTATCAGCATTCCCATTCGCCATTTTGGTGCTTGTGGCGGTGTCATCCTCCCTCAGTTATACAAGGGCTACTGTCATAGCAGCTAAAGCCATGGACAGTCACCTTCGTAGATAACCTTAAGGTCCGGTTCCTAATAGAAAGAGGGTTTGGAAAGAGGATATTGTGATTTGTACAAAAAGATTTAAGAAAAGGTTGAAACAGGTTGGCAGCTGGGCGAAGGCACACGTCCGACTCCGCGAGAGCCAGTGTAGCCTGTGTCACGGCGCGTTGAACAACAGCATGTATGAGTAAGTCTTGGAGATGATTAGCCGGAGTAAGGAGTACGCCACAGTGCCTTGCGCGAGAGGTTCGTCTCCGGCCTTGAAGATGATTGGTCGGTTTGTATAGCTGTGATTGGCCGAGAACCAGACTGCCACTGGTATGCGTAAGAGACGCAACGTTTCTACATGCTCCCGGGGTATGCCCTCTACAGATTCGTAGTTAATCCCTTAGGACATTAATTTATGCGTTTATTAACAGGAAGGTCGTCCACATTGTTTTACGCTGTAAACTCCACTTTAAACGCTGCGGCACATAACGGTGAGTCGAACCTTCCGTGTTCCTGTCATGCAGCAGTTAATAGTCCGTTGGGAGTGCATCGAAATAACTTACTATGTACTACTCATACCACTGCGAAATGCACCCCTGTGGAATTTTCGCGGTTAATATGATAACCTTGACTAAATGAGCTCAACAACACTGGAGTCAAACGTTTGCGCAAATTTTGAGTCTGAGATTGAAAGCCGCGTCTCAAAGACTACTCCAGGTTCCCTCGTTAACTTCCCACAAAATTATAAGCTTAGTCTTGGATGCTAGCGAACTTAAGTCGAGCTTGTATATGAAATTTTAGGGAATTATTTTGGTTAGATATCCTAAGCAAACGTTCACAACTATTTTCCTTTATAGCGTGTAATGTAAGATCTCTATTTTAGTACCCACTGTGCACTAGCAACGATCTTCTTGAGGTTTCCATGCCTCTTTGCTAATTTAGCTACCTTTTTTCTTGGTTTTTCCGACGTGTGATTACTGCTTGTTCATTTCCATCGACGAACGCGAGCCCTCGTCCCTGAGTTACGTGTTGGAGTTAATTTGCACCGTATTGATGCATTAAAGCCCGGGATTAACCGAACAAATTATAGTTAGATTTAGGTGTTAGGGTGAACTTGTGTGCGTAAGGTAACGGTTTTTGTCTAAAAACTATCCTTTCGATTTCAGAGAATCCTTACCGCCTGTGGTATAGATGGGCCGGCTTCACATAGCCCAGCGCCTTCGATGAAATGCCCTTGCACACTGACCACAATCGTGAACAGTTTTGTCTTCATCCAGTTAAAAGTTTTCTCATCTTTTGTCTTGAAGTGCTGTATTTCGGATTTTGCAATTTATGTTCAAAAACAAAAAAAAATTATTTCCGGAGGAAATTAGCTTCCTCCTCTAAACGATGTAAGAATGCAAAAAATAGAATTGCGTCCGTGTGCGACAGCGGTGGGCATTGGCTTAGAAACGTCCTCTATCTCATTCCGGTAAAAGGCTATCGGGAATTGAGCATGGAAATTATTTAACAGCTCGCTTCCCCTAACGACGGTGTGGATTGTACTTCGAGTAGATTGTTTATCTCGTGAAATGTCAACCGAAATTGCGAAATGCCTTTTAGATTCGAACAACTTACTTAAGTATGGTTGTAAGATTGATTATCGTGCAGCCTAATCTCAATTTAGCATGTTGGCTCCTGACTGAGCTTCTTTCTGAATGACTGCAAAAAGCATACTCTGTAAAAATGGCCACTTAAGAAGCATAAATTTTTCTCATTGACTTCCAATGCCCTTATAAATTTAAAGATATTTTATCGAAAATATGATCCAAAATATTATTTCCTGTAATCATTTCTTAGCAAATCAGGCTCTCTTTAAATATGATACTTGAATAAATTGTATCTTTCGGTTATAACACACTTGATAAATTGCCGAATAAGTGTGAACCCTACTGGCCGTTCCACTTTAGTTTAAGGTTTCCAACTACATGCTGTATACATCCTTTCTAACGAAAATAACACATTTCTCTGCGCTACAAGGAAGACATCACGTAGCTCTCATAAAATTTTTGAACTTCGATAATTTTCCTTACCTTACAGGCAACATCAATAAATTGATGGGTGCAGTGTATTATGAATGAAAATTTCAGTCTTAAAAAATAGAATAATTAGAATTTTGCTTAAAACCGAAAGATACGCTTTCGTCAAGTATAAATTTTATGAAGGTGCAATTTTTTACCAAATGAGTAGATGAAAGAATATTTTTGTGTTTTTTATAAAGTATGTTTGAATTTAAAAGGACGTTGGAAATCAATGAGAAAAATGCGTACTAAATAAGAAGCCATATTTACGGAGCATGCTTTTTGGGTCAGATAGAAGCTCGGAGGCGGACAAAGATAGACAGCCAGTCTGCGCATTGCACACACGACCTAGTCGCCGCATAATGCACCAGCTTTTCGCAAGCAAAATGGACGGCGCGGATCCCCTCTATGAGGGAGTGATATTAAGGCGACTGACCACAAGGACAAAGTTACCCCATAAGTTAACACCCTTTAAATCCACGAATTGTTGTGCGTCCTGATAGCTTCAAGCGCGTCAGGTTTACTTTACTGAGGAATGCGCTCACACATTGTGCGGATAGGCGTCCCAGAGTCGATCTCACTCGCTTCTCCATCAGCCAACTGTCTGCCGCGGCAGCTTAAGCCATAGGCAGAAGCTAGCCACTACGACCTTCAGGCCGGGTTCCGAAAAGGAAGACAAGATGGCGTCAGTTGAGAGGGTATTGTATTCTGCACAGGCAAATTGGATAACAGGCTGGAACGATTTAGCAGCCGGACGAGGCCACATATCCTGCGCAGCCAGAACAGCCATCCCGAATGAGGCAGTAAGGAGTACGCCACAGCACCTTGCGCGAGAGGGTCTACTCCGACCTTGAAGATGATTGGTCGGTTTGTATAACTCTGATTGGCTGAGCGCTAGGCTATTATTGATAAGCGTGAAAGACACGGCACTGCAGCAGGTGCCCCGCCTAGGACCACGACATAGTAACCATCTGTAAGGGAATGGGGGGCGTAAGGAATATAACAGCTAAACTTTCACAGCTTTTCGAGAACACGGGCAGTGGGAATATAGACGCAAGCCAAGCATGGTCGGGGAAACGCTGGAAAATTTCGGTCGCATTGCCAAGACCGAAGGGCATGAGAGCGAACTAAAATAAACCAAGGGGACTAGTCACAGTCATCCTTGGCAAATCTTACGGGATGATCAACATTTACTAATTATTTATGCCTGGTAGTCATCTGGTAGTTTCTAGATTGATTGCTTAGGAAATCCTGCTTTGGCAGGCAGCCTACTAAAACATAATTAATGGGTTCCATAAGTTTCAGTAGGCTGGGTGGATAACTTGATCCAAGTGTGATTAAATTTACTGCTCTCGGTGGGGCGTCGTAGTTCAGTTGGCTGGAGCGGTGACCTTACTAAGGCCTTTTCCCTGCTGGCGTGGGTTCGGAGCCCACCGAGGGCGCAGAGTTTTTCCCAAGTGGGTCAAATGAATTATTAAATCTGCCAAAATCCCCTACTGATTTAGTGAAAAGCCTATCCGAGGCTCCTGCTGAATATGGCAATGGCGCAGTCCTAAAGAAAAGGCACGTTGTGATAGGGACAATGCTAGTCGTAGTGGAATGGCCATTTCTGGCTTATTAGCCGTCGTCCGCCAGCCAATACCCAACCCAGGTGGTACCCCACCTGAGGATCGAACCCCTGACCGGCTCACTGTCTTTCCGGTTTCGATCAGAAATATTAAAAATGGTAGATAGGCGCTCACTGATCGTGTTACAGAACACGTTCTTCCCTTGAAGGTCACTCTTGAGCTCCACCAGCAGCCACTCAGCGACTAGTATATCATGGGCAGAATAGCAATACCGACTAAGACAGGGAAGACTGGAATGGCCGTTTCTAGCTCATGATCCATCATGAGCCAGCCATATCCAACCCTTGGCTCAGTGGTTAGGTCGTCCGACCTCTAACCAACAGGTCGCGGGTTCGAGGGCCAGGTATTGCACCACTGGTAGTTGTATATGCTTGACTGAGTACTGCTAATAAGCCATAAAGGACCATTCAATTCTTCCTTGTCTTTGTCGGTAATGCCATTAGGGACAATACTATTTTAATCGACCGAGGAACGCCAGTCTGGGAGTGATCAGCCGTGTGCTGAGTGATGACTCCCAAGGATTGCAAGGTTGTCAGATAATTCTGATATGGAACGTGTGATAAGGCTTGGCTGTGCCTGAAGCAGGGTGAGGGCATAAGAAAAAAGGAAAACCATTTAATTTTAATATGGCAGAGAATTTCATAGTAAAGGTATCAGTATTTGAAGTGGCGTTTGGTGAGACAGGAAGCATCCAAAATAAACAGTCAGAGTTGAGGTGCTGGGGGTGGGAGAGAGGGTGGGCAAACGGGGGACGGAAGGAAGAGGGCAAACGATGAAGGAAGTCCACCGATGAAATGCACGGCGGACCTGCCCAGGAAGAAAGATTTGCTGGTAGTCAATCAGAAGGCCAAAACTGTGTTTCAGGAAGGACAGAAAACCTCTTAGCAGACAATACACACTGTCTTATATCGGCCGGAAAGGTTTTAAGCTAAAGGTGAAAGTTTCGTAGGCTTTGACAACATCGGGGAATGGACTAGGGTTAGGGAAGTGACAGTTGTTGAGAGTTTGATAGCTGAACTTTTACTAAGCGCCAATATCGACCAGAAACTGTACAACAAGCTTGTTATTGAAGATGCAAATTGGCTGCCAGAGAAGTCAGCCGTTGCTACTTACTGAATTTCCCAGGGGAATTTGGAGGACCAGGGTGGAATGCAGCGCCATATCATAGCATCGAAATTAACGAGACATGTTTCGGTTCCGCGGGCGTACTAAGGCTTGGAGTCTGTGGAGCTGGGTCAGCAGACTACTTTAACTGAACCGATGAGATGTTGACCAGAGAAGTTGGAGCGGGGCTGAGAATATAGGGAAGTTTTCTGGGTGGTAATAAGTGGTCGGCTTCCATCATTCGATCAACAATCTTCGCATGCTTCGTGGTTTGTATCGAAATGGGTAGATGCTCCATATACATCTCCTCGAAGATGTTTCATCTCTTCGCCTCTCACATAGAATGTAATATAGAAGAAGACGGGAAGGTGTTCTCTGGGACCAGATTTTTATTCATCCGACGCTTTAAACTCCCACGCGAGCCGATCGTCAAGAAATAAAAGACTGTACAGCCCACTGCTTATTTAACTCACATCTGCCGAGCATGACCTTCATCAGCGCCATTGATTTGTTCGCGCAGAGCCTGATGTGCAGCTGGCAGATCGATATGTCTATTGATCGATTCCGCGGTCGAGTGCCACGATTCCTGCAGCAGGCGTGAAATTCGGTCGTCTGACTGGCCCAATATTCTCACGCTGCCAAAGTCAAAGTCGTGCCCTGGCGAGGATGCGTGAACGGCTACCAAGGAGAGTTTATCCCTCCTTCTCACGGCAAGCTCGTGCTCGTGCATTCTCGTGCAAACCCGTTTGCCGGTTTCGCCAACATACTTTGCTCGACCACAACGGCAGTCTATCCTGTAAATGACGCCGGATTTTTGCTTGAGGGGGATTGGGTCTTTAGGTTGCATGAGGTGCCGGTGGATTGTTGCTTCCGGTCTGTGAGCCACGCTAATCCCAAATTCGCTCACTAGTCTAGAAAATTCTTCGGACACACCAGTTATGTAAGGTATTGCACGCAAGCACTTCGGTTTTGGCTGCCCCTTCGGATTTCTTCTCTTGGCCTCTCGCCTACATTTCTCAACAAAACTCCCAGGATATCCGTTGACCGTGAGGAGTTCCCACAGAAACTGGATCTCGAGCTTCTTGTAGGCTGGTTCGGTGTGATGGGTTTCCGCTCGAGGGTACAGTGTTCTCACACAGCTGAGTTTATGCGAGAGGGGGGTGGTTGATAAAATAACTCAGAATGCGAGAGGTATTCGTCGCCTTCCTGTAAACCGTCGTTTTGAGTTCTCCATCGCCCTTTCTTCATACCCGCACATCGAGAAACGGCAACTGATAGTCTTTTTCTTCTTCCATCGTGAACTGGATGTCGGGGAAGATCGAGCTCAGATTTTTTGTGAAGTCCCCAATTTTTTCGCAACTGATGATGACAAATGTGTCATCAACATACCACACCCACAATCGTGGTCGATAGTGGACAACGACGACCCCATCGGCGTACCTTTGACCTGTTCATACACGGTTCCATTAAAGGTAAAGAATGTGTTCAGACAGTGTTTCAGGAGGTCAACAAGGTGCCTTATTTTGAGTTTTGTGTCCGCCTCGTTAAAGTGCTCTTCTAGCAGGGTTTGTACGGTTTCGACTGCGAGATGTTGTGGGATGAAGGTGAAAAAGCGAATGTAATATATTCAACGAAAACTGTCAGCTGGCTCTCACTCACCTGGGGATTCTTCTTTTACCATCTGCTGATACCAGTAGTGATAAAAGAAATCATTAGGACGCAAAAGCTCAGCCTCGAGTCTGAAAAGTTGCTGTTAATACGACGGAGAACAGTACCACGAAGAGATAGCCTCCTCTACGACAATCCAGAAATTGAACTGAAGAAGTCACCCTGGTCCTGTCCACTGGCAATCTCCATAGCGGCAGAGAAGATGGACAGACACCGACAAGGTCAGCTAAAATTGTAAACAATGAGGGCGTAATGCCATACTCAGTGCCTGGTGTAATGCTGCGTCTCTGGCGCGTACTTGCACACGCCTACCAATGAGAGTCTAGTTCTCGACTAATCTCAGTCATCCAAACTGGCCAATTCACTTAAAGGCGGACTCAGGCAGGCTATTGTTCAAGGCGCTGCGACGCATTCGCCACTGTCACTTGGGGACGCAGGCTCTCGCGGCGCCGGACGTGTGCTTTCGTCTGGCTGCCAACCTGTTCCGCAATCTTTCTGGACATAATAAATTTCCCTCTGAATTAACGTCCAAATTCTCCTATTCAGCTCGGGACCCGGGCCTTAAGGTATTAACAACTAGGGTTTGTCGATGGCTTCAGTTGCCGCGAACATGGGGGGCAGATTGCCACAAGCACCCCCGCGTCGTATTGGTGACTTTTCGCTAAATTCCAGGGAGGTACCTATTCCCGCGCCCCAAAAATAACCATACCTTCCCCCTTGGAATTTAGCGCAAGATCATCTGTAATAGGGGAAACTACCTACTCATGTGTCCTACCCATGCGTGTTTCGTTACATTTTATGTTTTTTTCATAAATGGGTCACGTGGTAGATGCGCTGGACCAACACGGGAGCCACTTAAGAGTACGGTAGGCGTTATTCTCATTTGGGATGAGCTCCCATAACTCATGCCGAATATGGGGGGTGCGCGTGTCAAACATGGCCACGCGTAGGTGCCGGCTCATGACGCACCACCCATTATTGCATTTTATGACTCTCCGTGGGATATGATTAACCTGCGCCGAACCCCCCGTCTCCGTTCTTCTCGATAATGTCTTGACGCGGGGCACAGGTGGGTAAGGAAGGAGAGAGTTCGGTAGATGCTATGCAAGTCTAATACCACTTAAAACTAAGCTGCGCACAAGTCACCGGCCCTGCACCAACCGTCTGTGGAGATTACGATGAACATCGTCGGATAACGACGGTCGAAATGACATGTTATGGTGCAAAGCGTCTGTACCAATGCCTTGGCGAATTTTTATTATGTTTTTATTACTGTTTCACTTGAGTAGTTTGCACTTTTTCCTCTTTGGACTATTTTTCATGCATTCACCCCTCCAAAAATAAACCTAAACCTTTATCCTAGAAGGAAAGAAAGTTTTTCTAAAAACTAGACCTACGTAACAGGCTCAAGGACCTTAACCTCTCTATGTGCTTTTTTGTCTCTTTTTCTACCCTCTTCTTTTCCTCTTTCCTCTGCTGAACTTCAAGGAATCTTAAACGTCCCACTGGCCAAAGCAACCCAACGGTACATGCGGGTGCTGATTAAGATTCCTTAAATGAAAATTTTATCTGTACTGCCATAGACTCCAATCTTCGCTCAAACAACATTTCGCTACTAGCAAGTGTGTCTCTGGCAACAGTGGAGAAACCTCTTAAAGTGGTCCGTGATTCAACAACCGCCGGGCCGAATGGTGTCCCATCATTTCTCCTTAAATCTTGCTGCTCTCAGGTAGCCCCTGATTCGACACCTTATTAACATGTCCTTCATTATGTCCAAGATCGCTGACGCAAAGCATGCAGTAAGAAACCCCCTATCCCTAAAAAATCTGCTCATTTTGATCCTAAATGTTTTCTTCCAATTGCCTACTCTTCAACACTACAGGAAGCTTGCTGAGGGAGTTGCCTTGGCTATTTTTATGCCGTTCTCCTCCAACTTTTCCGATCCCTTACAATTTGCATGTAGGGCCAGCTTTAGTACCCTCGATGTTGTTGCTCTTGAAGTCCATTCTGCTCTACGAGATTTATACTAGGGTTGCCGTGCGTACGCATATGTATTTCTTGACTACTCAACCGCCTTCAGTACTATCCCGCGATATCTCCTCCTTTATCAAACTATCCGCATTCGGCTCTCCCACTCCACCAAGTGGAAATCTACTGTCCTTCCCAATAACTGTGGAGTTCATCAGTTATCCTTTCACCTCTTCCTCCACACTGGTGACTTGAGAACGCCTAACGACTGTCTTCGTGTTAAATATGATGACGATATGGTTATTGGTCATCCTCTGAAAACGCAGACACATCTCCAGTTTCTGAAACCTGACCTTGACCACGTCTCAACATAATCGTTCAAAAATGGCATTTTATTGAACAATCAGAAATCAGTCTAGTGTGTTTTCTGACTGCGACCTTCACCCAGTCCTGAATCCTTGAACATTATTTCCCACAAGGTATCCTCTTTCCGGTACCTTGGGGTCCTTCTGACATTTTATCTTTCATTCGTCCTTCAGTTTTAAAATCCATTCGCTAAAATTCGAAAACTGTTTTGTTACATTCATCGTTTGTGCTACCATCACACACGTTATCCCCTAATCGGCGGAGTTATAGATGACTGCATTTTCCCTCCCACCCTCTATTCGGCTCCTGTTATTGTTTCTGCTTTGTTTAAACGCATCCTCTTATTGCTCTCTTCTGCTGCTGGTGTTTCTTATCGGGTTTTGGTTAACATGATACTACAAGGACACTTCACAATGGTCAAGCAATTCACTGCTAGAATTCTGCATGATGTTATCCATCCATTCCCTCTGACCTAATTGCTGCTCAGTCTTCCAGTTCCATGTGCAAAGGTTTCCGACATATTTATTGCCGTATATTGACATATCAACGTTCGAAATTGCCATTTCTGGCACGATAACTTACGTGTGAAGAGAGAGAGAGAAATACATAAACGGAGACTTTAACTGTCTCCGTAAGAGACGTTAATATGTACGTAAATGCTTTGAATCTTGCGTACTTTGTTAATTGATCCTCTGGTCACAGGCAATGGAGACATTTTTGCTGAAAAGTTTGAATGCTGTTTTCAAAATAAAGCACATCCCTCTCTCACGCTCTCTCTCTCTCTCTCTCTCTCTCTCTCTCTCTCTCTCTCTCTCTCTCTCTCTCTCTCTCTCTCTCTCTCTCTCTCTCTCTCTCTCTCTCTCTCTCTCTCTCTCTCTCTCTCTCTCTCTCTCTCTCTCTCTCTCTCTCTCTCTGCCTCTCTCTACCTCTCTCTCTCTCTCTCTCTCTCTCTCTCTCTCTCTCTCTCTCTCTCTCTCTCTCTCTCTCTCTCTCTCTCTCTCTCTCTCTCTCTCTCTCTCTCTCTCTCTCTCTCTCTCTCTCTCTCTCTCTCTCTCTCTCTCTCTCTCTCTCTCTCTCTCTCTCTCTCTCTCTCTCTCTCTCTCTCTCTCTCTCCTCTCTCTCTCTCTCTCTCTCTCTCTCTCTCTCTCTCTCTCTCTCTCTCTCTCTCTCTCTCTCTCTCTACCTCTACCTCTTGCTGGCTGACGTTTCAGGTGGCTGGGTTTGCTGCTGTGCTGCATAAAAGGCAAAATGACGCCGAAACCCCTCCCAACCTGGACTGCAGTTTGTCATCATGTGATGCGATCAAAGTACAAGCAGTGTTTTCAAAGGTTTGACAACTTTGAAAAAAATAACAACTGCATGTGGCTCGTTGCCTTCCTTATAAAAGACCTAGCGTCAACGGCTGTACAATAATGCTTCTTTAAGCTGCAGTATGTTACCTAACACGAGTAATGTGCGCTCAAAGTTTGAGTGAGTAGTTAAGCGTCCATTTGGTCTTGTTATTTTGCTTTGTTGAGTGGATTTGAGGCTCGGAAAACCTTTTACTAAACCGTACTACGTGCTCAATCTTACATAAGGAAGGAAAAAGGGCAGGGTTTGTGCGAAATCGGAGGTCACTGGATATCCGAAAAATTCCCTTCTTATAACATAGTTTCCGAAGCACAATGGACAGAAGATTAGCAGTTTTCGCAAAATCTTACTATAATTCGGATACTCTGTAGTGTATTTGCAGTCTTAGAACGAGGAATTAAAGTAATATATTAAGCAAAAACGCTCCAATATAAAGCAAAAAGGGAGTTGTTACATTTTCAGCCACACATATATCACTGATTTTAAAGGAAGTCACGAAACCGAAAAAAATTCCGCACATTCACCCTGACTTACCGTTGGAAAAAGGTACAGTCCGCATATATTTATTAGAGCAGTATCTAATTATCGCGCCTTTTAAACGGGTAACTTATTATAAAACGCTTTTAATTGATTTTAGGCATATTAATGACCGACTTTTGTTGTGAACGTTCATTTTTTCGACAAAGAGTTTTCATATTTGAATGAATCTGCAAATGTGACGCAATCAGCCATCTTTATTAGAAGGAATATCCTAAAGCTCACTACTTCGGTAAATGCTTTTAGGAACTATCTTACTTTGAAGGTTTTGATAAACACACAACAGGACCTGACTTTATTGCCAGTTGATTTAAAACAGGGTAAATGGTGTAATATTCCCCGGTATTTCAAGAAATATCTGAAGCTCATTGTAATGCAATACCATAAATATCAAAAAAGAAATTTGTCTAGACGATAGTTCTCTTAATATACACAAAATGCCATGCTTGCGCTATCACCTGACAATTCCGTTTAAATTTATTCGTCAAAATTTTAGTGATTTTCACCTTTTCAAAATTTGCAGCTAGTTTCAAAAAATTAATATTTCTAAACAAAATAATATTACTTTTTCACATTTCCTGTATGTTTAAAATTCTCTTGAGGTTTTACATTAATGTTTCAAAGCTTTGGTACATGCATTGATGCCGGTTTGCGCGTGATCATCAATCATTCGTAAATTTCGGCGTTTTGCATGTGTTAGGTTACACACTGTACATATCCGACTGCCGAGAAGCCACCATTCCATGCAGGAGAAGTTTTAAGTATGAACACTTCCCGCCAGAGAGAAGGTTTTTTGACTCCAGTTCGGTCAACCAGCAGGCCGATATCGTCCGTGCTTAACAAGTTTTCCGTGGCCGAGACAAGGATAGGACGGTGTCAACTTCGTTTCCCCCATGCTCGGAAGTACCCCACACACACGTTACCGCTACGGCCCTCACGAATACGAGGTGATGACAGGCTAGCGAGACAGCGCTGACGTCAACAAATCGATAAGCACGGGATGCGTCAATCCGGAAAGCCATGTGAGGTTCGGTTCGATTTTTGCGCAGCACGGTTGCTAGCAGGGGATATAAATTATCAGCCAACCTAGCATGTCAATTTCCTTCTCGTATTTTCACACCGAAAATGTTACCTTCGCCCACCTGAGAAATTTTCATCGTACTCATGACCGGCTGCTTTTAATAACATGTCCACCATCACCTCGCCTACTGGCGACTCAAAATTCCACCCTGGAGAGAATATTACGCTAAAGACGGCGAACACCTAAGTTAATGGGTGTTTGCCGTGGTTGCAATCAAAGATAGTCCTAAAATTGCATCAAAAATTTCCGCGCATCAAGCAGTACGTAGGTTTATTAGTCAGTTGGAGATAAGGGTTCAAACGGAAAAAAATTGACACGAATCAAACTCCTGCGACTTATATGTTCCAGTCGAACACAGAAAAAAGAGTCGGCATTAAGTGGGTTTAGCCAGAATGTTTTTAAAACAGTCTTTTTAAACTTGATGCCTTATACATAAAGCCGTTGAATTCAAAAATTCACGTCGGTTACTGATCACGTTTTGGTTATTGGCAACGCAGAGAACAAGTAACAATATTATCTTTCTTAAAGAATTCAAAAAGCCCCTTATTAAGAACAACAACGTTTTGGAAATTTCGGTTGGTGCCATAATTTAAAGCTGGGTGTTGCAATGAGTCAGCATCTAGCAAATCGATAGAGTTCTTTTTTCCCATTCAAAAAGATAACAAGCCAACTCTGGCCACGCCAGGGATCGATGCCCCCTCCGCCCCCGGTCTTTTTTACTAGATTAGGACAGCGGGCCCACGTGGGGAGGGGAGACTGCGGTGGATCCAGCGCAAGTCTACAGTCAACATGAATTAAATCACACGCGCCATGGTACTGTCGGGCACACGGTGGACCTCGTCAGTGTCGACGCTCAAACTGCCAGGCAGAGTTAAATAACAATTTGCGGATAAAAGCGTGCTGCAGAATGGTTTCAACGTGCGCACTTCGGCCTAATCCTTCTCATAAACATATCACAAACAGCTTTATGGTGCTAGGGTGACCTGAAATTAAATATCATTGCTTTCGTCCAATGTTTTCACGCGCGGCAGGGATCCATTATGCCGCGAAACAGTCTCGCGTACCAAGTGCATGCGCGACACTTCGCCGTCTATAGGCCGCGGGGACTTGCCCACACAAGTACTCAGAGGTCAACCAATCAGAACGTGCCGGTTAGAATTCGCCAGGACTCATAAGTTCGACACCTTGGAAGAAACTAAAGCCGTGCTCTGTCACTCTTGTCTGTCCTCCGTGCGACCTAACTACGGGTGAGATGAGGGAGCTGTGGTAAAATGTGGCTATGTAATAATTATGTTATATGAATGTAAACACAAAGGTGAAGGAACAATGATCAGATTCGTTTCGCAGTTTGCCGAAAATTGATCAATTTCCTGCGTCAACTCCGAACTTATGCGTATGGCGGGCGTTACGTTGAACATCACAGCTCAGTATTTTATAGCACCGTGTCTAAGGTGACGTCGTACTATCTGCATTGGAAAAATCCCAAGAATATAAGCCTTCAACGTCTGAACTGTATTCGCTCCGCCTTACGACGCCTTCGTGCCTGTATCAGATATGGCGCTCTTCGTGTATCAGTCTTCAGAGCAAGCAGCGAGGTATGATGGTGATTTAACAGTGAACCACCTGATTTTAGATGCGCAATTTAAAAACGATTTTATATCCTGGGAGACAATTCAAACAAAAACATACACCATTATATTGATAACTTTCGAAATATATTCTGCAAACGCCATCGAACTAACCATTTACTTCAATACTGAGGCAGACACCAAGAATCGGTCATTGTTGCGGACAAGTATGCACAACCCCAAACTGTTACTTTGATTTTGATTGGACGGAGTCATATAATATTCTTGATAGGAATCTCGGATTTTATCCGTCTACTATACCAGCACGCAGTTAAGTAGGCGAACAAAACAGACCTCAATTTACCATCCTGCTAGTAGTATTTATTTCTGAAGAGTCGTCAGTAATGTAAGCCCAGGATAATTAAACTCAATGGGTTTTGACTATGAAAGTGTTCTGGCAAATTCTAATGGCGCGGTTATCTATGAAGTCGATCAGTTCAGTTTGTAGGACATATGTGGATATTCTCTTTCTCAACATGCTCAAAAATAACTGCATCATTCAATGACACAGATGTTCTGGCCGACTTCCCAATGTTGCATCTCGAACCAACTATTGTTTTTCCACTTCACTGAATTTTTATTTATCTTTCCTGAACTATCAAGCTGGCATGAATATATCCAAGGTAAGTAAGTCAAATCGGTTGTCTGTAAAAGAATGTACGATTGTGCACAAGTTTGTTTGAACGAAAGCTTAATTAAGAGTTGGAAGAGAGGGGGTGGTATTCTTGGTGACATGCATGTGCGCTTTATCAGGATAAGAAATAAGAACCGCCAGCAATATATATAGGATAGTGTGCGGCTTACCGATCTGCTTAAGGAACATGTATGTGCCGTTGTGCCCTGGAGCTCACATTAGAGCCCTCGCAGGCGGTCGCATAGTGACGTGTAGCATATGATGAAGTGGAACCGACAAAGACAAGGGAGACCGGAATGGCCATTTCTGGCTTATAAGCTGTCATCAGCCAGTCATACCCAATCCCATGTGTGTAACACCTGGGATTCGAACCTGCGACCTTTGATAATTGATTCGAACGCTCTACCATTGAACTACGGGCTCGTTTTTTTGTCGGTGGCGATCGGGAATATGCTGATTGTGTGCGGCTTAACGATCTGCTTAAGGAACATATATGTTCCATTGTGCGCTGGAGCTCACCTTAGAGCCCTCGCAGGCGGTCGCATAGCGACGTGTAGCATATGATGAAGTGGAACTGACAAAGACAAGGGAAACCGAAATGGCAATTTCTGGCTAATTAGCAGTCATCAGCCAGTCATACCCAATCCCAAGTGTGGAACACCTGGGATTCGAATCCGCGACCTTTGGTAATTGATACGAACGCTCTACCATTGAGCCACGGGTTAGTTGTTTTGTCGGTGGTGATCGGGAATATAATGATAGTGTGCGGCTCACCGATCTGCTTAAGGAAAATGTATGTTCCGTTGTGCCCTGGAGCTCACCTTAGAGCCCTCGCAGGCGGTCGCATAGCGACGTGTAGCATATGATGAAGTGGAACTGACAAAGACAAGGGAGACCGGAATGGCCATTTCTGGCTTATTAGCCGTCATCAGCCATTCATACCAGATCCAAAGTGCGGAACACCTGGGATTTGTGGGTTCCCGATTGCAATTTGAAGCATTGTTACATCAGGAATGTAGTTACGAAGGCATCTTTGAAGCATTTTTTCGCGGTATGAATTTTAAAACAAGTGAATTGAGCAGGATTTCTTGGACCCCACAAATTGTGCTACAGCTCATCAGCTGCATCCTTTGCGAATTCAAATTTCCTGTATTCTCTCATTCGTTATTTTTGTTATGCAGCGATAGGATGCAGCTGATAAGCAGTCGCGCAAT
>WEDG01002507.1:62500-102305 GCA_017591395.1 Schistocephalus solidus
GTATAAGGGTTCCAAAATGTTTGTCTTCATAATTTCCTCTAGTTATTTTGTGCAACTTGAACGCACAAAGTGTGCTCGTAGCTTGAATCTGTTTACCTCCTTGTTCTCTAGAGGAAGGTCGTAGCACATATGCATTCCGGAAATTTCCCTTAGTCACTTACGGTTTCAAAGGACCCATTTCTGTAGGTGTGTGGTTGTGGTCTCCGTAGAATTTTAGCTCGACTTCATGTGAAATGGCATCACCTCAGCACATATTCATTAACAAAAATGGGATGCCACATTTCAAATTGACGATAAAAGAAATTAAGAGGTTAAAGTACGTCCCACCACTTCCCCAAAGAAAAAGCTCTGACTTTAAAATGTTTTCTAGGGACAGAAAATAACTACAAGAAGATGCTTGTTTCAAGAACTTGTTTTAAGTTTGTAAAGTAAAAACTCCAAAAATTAGCAAAGGTATCAGTAGGTCGAATAATTCGAAACGGTGAAAGTATTAACGTACATTTCCTAAGCTATGTTAGTTTGCAGCCAAAATGTCCATTATAATTAAGTACTCTCTGGTCTTCAAAGCGCTGCGAAAGCTTTCAGGATTTGAACTTCTTGATTGGTGCGTCATAAGGAAATTCCAATTCACCGTCATAATGCATTCTCACAGGTGGTAGTCTAGGGTCCTCACTTCGACGGGCACCAAAGTAATGTCGATTAAAATAGTACTCATCCCGCGGCCTGTCGTCATAGAAGGGTAGGCGGAGGTCAGGATTGCGAAGAATGCATGTTATAGCATAGGTTGTCAACGCAATCATACCGCTGGAAACAACGAAGATTAGATAGGTGACAGCGTAGTTCTTCTTTAACCACGCCGTGACGGTCAAGGGCTTACTGGACTGTTGCGTCAGGGTTGAGAACATTCTGGGAGCTCGAAGGGAGCCAAAAACGATCATCCGAGACAGCATCATTGCGTGTCGACGCAGCAAAATGCCGTTACTCCTAGGCCCTCAGTTGTCTATAGGGTACTTGGCCAATAACTGCGCTACGCGTGAAGGCAACATGCCTGTTGGCTGGAGGCAGCAATCGATAGTCATGTGAGCGACGCAAATACAGTTCGCCTGTGGCAGGCAGAGTGGCGCGCGTACTGCGCAATAGCCACGCTTGAGATTTGGTGGTTAGCGTTTGCAGTGCAAGAATTTCCTTGTCTCTAAACTGCCAGGGCTTCCGGGATGACAGGTCGTTGTTGAATCCGCGTGAAGAAGAATGCGTTAGCACTGTAAGGTCTTTTTTGCTAACTTTAGCTAGCGGTTTCGTGCGGGAGCTCAGCTTCAGAGGTTATGAAAGAACGGTGAAACGCGGGAGAGGGAGGGGGTGGAGGCCGTGTATCCTTGGCTAGGACTACAGCCACCTCTCCTACTGGGCGGGCCTTCAGAATGTGGCATTCGTGGACGCCCTTGGCTGTAAACTGGGCGGTGCCATCTGGCCGTTTGGGCGTATGCGTTGGCAGCAGTGGGTTCGGTAAGGATGCCTTATATGGCCGCCTAAACTGGGCACTGGAAAAGGAATCGCCCACAGTACATGTGGCTTTGTGCTAACTTCCACAGAAATTATGTGTAGGATCAAAGTGAGAGTTTGAGTTTGAGATTAGGGTAAGAGTTGGGGTTAGGGCCATTATTAGGCTAAAGGGTTAAGGTTATTATCGTGTTAACTGTAAGGTTTAGGTTTAGGATAGTATTAGAGTTTAGTTTTATGTAAGGGTTAGCGTTAGTGTTGAGACACGGGTGTAGTTAACCTTCCGGAAATTTACCGTAACCCCGCCTATTTTAAGCAAGTGAGGCGGTTCATATTCTCATCTCCTGTTTAGGCGGCCATGCAAAGGCATCCCTACCGTGGGTACGTTTGCAAGTCTGCTTGTCGAGTTGCAATCAAAGGTCTGAGCTTCGAACAACTCTTGCCTCGTCTTACTGCCCACCCGCGTCATTATTTCCATGTCCACGAAGCCGAAGTCGTTGTCCTTCTCCAGGCGTTGGACGGCCACTTCGGGCAGCACGTCGCCTCACCGAACAGCTTATTTACTAAGGTTACTAGGACAATTAGGCAAACTGCTTCGTTATTTGGAGCAGGGCTGACTATCGTACTGTTCACTTGCTTAATTGCTAACAAGCTAGCCTATACCAGGATCCATACTGACATTTTCTTACAACCTTTTAGCGGATTGTCTCCCCTAATTTATGGGACTTCACAGATGTAACTGCAAAGATATGGTGTAATTCTTCTTCTTCTTCTTCTTCTTCTTCTTCTTTTTCTTTTTCACTAAAGACGCATTCCTGCCGCAAGTCTCAGCTGGTAGGGCAGCAGTGAGCATGATCGTATTATTAAGTTCATTTTCTGCACAAGACTGTGCTCGCTCTCTATGGGGAAAAATTGTGCTCTTGCATGTAATGTCCTATATTGGAGTACAGCAGCACCCTCGTTAGGCTGTTTTTTTTTACTTGGTCATAGTGCTAGGGCCGAGGTACTGCGTCATGTTGAGGGGGACGATGGAAATTCAGAACGATTTTCAGTGTGAGGAATATTGTCGGCAAAGACAGGGGAGACTGGAATGGCCATTTCTAGCTTATTAGCCGTTTTCAGCCAGCCATGCCCTACCACAATTGGTGCATCACCCGAGGATCGAACCCATCACCCGTTGATCAGTAGTTGGTTAGAGCGTTAGACTTCTGATCAACGGGTCACGTGTTCAATCCTCGGGGTGTTGCACCACCTGAGATGCGTATGACTGACTGACGACAGATAATAAGCCAGATATGGCCATTCCAGTCTCCCTTGTTTTTGTCGGTAAGGATCGTCTGCCAATTCTACTACTAGCCGTTGTGCGGTTGCTGGCGGGGCTCGAGAGTGAGCCTCGAGGCAGATCGGATCCACGAGTGAGTTCCATTAGCGATCGGTGACCTTTTCTCAAATGAATGCAAGATTTTTCCGTTTGTCTAGTAAAGTCTATGTGGGTTCGACCCATGCCTGAGAAGAATTAGCTAGTTATATCAACTTTGTTCATCTTATAGGCGTTCCGGTTGCGCAGGCGAGCGTATGAGGACAAGGATAAACAATGTGCCAACAACAACGCTCTCGCCTTTCAAGACATGCGTTCTGCAGAGATGCTCTTAAAGTAATTTTGCTTTAGGTCTAATGGAGCGTCTCTCCACAGGGCTTGTGTGAGTGTAAATAACCAAACATCATGTGGGAGCTAGCCAGCGTCAGCTCGCTGAGTTAGTGTGATGGTAATGAAGTTTTTAGCCATCTGTGATTGGCTGCCCCGTGTGCAGTCTCCTTCCGCTCGTATGCCGCGTGATTCCAAGCTCGGCATTTGTGACAGTGATAGAAGGCTTATCCGCGCTTGTCGTGCTACAGGCGAACTTTGGAGGACTATATTCAATGACTATAACGAGATTTCTGGCCCTACGATAGTGTAAAAAAGTGCTTAATTGCCGGCTAGCGAGCCGAATTTTCACGGCCAATGGGGGGTCCTCAGAGGAAAGCTTCTTGTCGGATAAAAACAGATGACCGGCTGAGGTTGTGAAACCGGTTGTTAGAAAAATTCACCGGCTGTGGTAGACAAACAGTTCACGACAGTACGTCAAGAACAAGGGGTCAACTAATTGATCTTCTAACCGAAGTATCCCTCACGGAGAAGGGAGTGGCAGATTTTGGAAAGAAGCATCGAAAGTATTTAACATCCAAATTCTCTAAACCAAAACCTGTTTTCTATGGTAATTTCGCATGTACTTGTCAAATTAATACATGAATGAGTGCACCACACCAGTGGAAACACCAGCCAGACTGATGCCGCCAATAAAAAATCCTGTCTGGGATCTGGACGTGATCCCGTACTGGTGTACAACCTGCATGTCCACAGTGGTTCTCCGGTACATACTTGTATTCTCTCTGCTCGCCACGAATGGTGACCAACTTCGCTTATGCATAACATTTCTCGTTGACTGCTATTCGTTTATTTGCTCTCAATTGAATCTCTCGTTCCCCGTACTAACGCATACATGACAGGTTTTCTATTAACTTGCGTTTTTCTTACTCCGTTGGGTAGTTACCCTTGTCGTAGACCTCATTCGTTAAACCATGTTAATAAATAAGCTCTTATCCATTGATTTGGGTTCTAAGGTACCTGAAGCGGCCTGACATGTTTTTACCAATAAGAAATTAAACGGCACCTGAAAATTGCTTTCAAAGACAAGGGAGACAGGAACAGCCACGTCTGGCTCATTAGCAGTCATCAGCCTGACATAGCCAGCCTCACCAGAGGCTTAAACCCCGTTGATCAGAAGTTCAACGTTCTAACCATGGAGCTAGGGACTCGTTTTCTTATCGGTTTAGATAGAGAATATTGGCATTAGTCGATGAAGAGCTCACTGTGCCACTGTGCCGCTGCTGGCATGCTCGAAAGAGGCACATGTGTTCCATTACCGATCGGTTAACGTTAATCGAACGTTGCGTGCACCATTGCAAATGCTCAGTTATAAGAAGACAGTGCTCGTCTTGGGCGAAACTTTGTAGGGACGGTGAAAACCTAGTTAAGATAGTTGACCGTTGGTACAGGACTAAATAATCTCCTGAACTATATTCATAGAGAGGGTCTGCGGTGGCCAAACTCCGCAGCATGTTGCAACGCTGAAAGTCTCATGACTACTGGCACGTGCGCACCAGTTTCTGAAAATTCCGGCTTTTCGAACCGGCTGATCACCTCGCCAATGTCTCACAATTGGGACGTCACAACCACCGCACCAGACGTGCCCTCGTCCGGCTGCCAACTTCTTCCAACCCCCTCTCCGATAGTTCCATGCAGAATACTTTATCCTCACAACTGACATCCCACTTCTTCTCTTCTCATACGGAACGAGGCCAGAAGGTCAAAATAGCTAGGGTACTACCGAATAATTTAAGATAATGCGATAGGTCTACTTATTTGCTTTAGGTAAACTCGTGAGCTCACCAGTCTGGGAATGCCTGCACAAACGCTGTCACGCAAAGGAATTGGTGCCTAGAAGAAAACCGACTGATGACAAGGACACCATCGGAGACGGTAATATAAGGTAGAAAAGGCAACTCTCGCCGTTTGTGGCGTGCAAATGCTAACAGGTAGGAAAAAGAAAAAGACAAATGTCTGCGACATTGACGACGGAGTGAGAGGTGAGAGCGGGCGCATTCTTGGGACTGGCCGAAAACCAAGGAAGAACTAATAAAGCTCATTGACATACAACGTCCGATTTGGGCTCTCCGTGAGGAGAAAACCGAGATGCCGGAGACCAAAACATGTGCTCAAGAGTAATTTAAAATGCATGCTTTCCTAACTGTGAACTAGGCATCATTCACCGGATCAAAGAGTAATGTGTAGGACGGCGCTAGCGCAACGGACGACAGTGCTCTGCAATGCAACGTACGCTTTACCCGACTTGGTTGGCAACAGGGATCAGGGGGTCAACGGCTTGAATCGGTTACTGAGCTTAGTAGCCGGATATATATATATACACACAATAAAGTTATTTTGTTCCCAAAGAACTCAACTTTATTTAATATATATATATGAGGTTTTTGCTGAGTTACCGGGAAAGTTGCTGAAAAACTTTGTCCTCTTTATATTTATATAAAGAGGTCGAAGTTTTCCAGCAACTTTCCCGGTAACTCAGCAAAAACCTCATATATGACTTACGTAAAAGTGACGAGGATCAACTCGGTCAATTGGAGGTCAAGCAAAAAGGGAAGGTAGGAGGTACTGTTAACTGCAGTGGACCTTAGAGATTATTGCTAATGAATGAAGGCAAATAAGCGAGTCCCCGCTTTTTGTTGTCAACAGGTTTAAGGCGTGATCACAGCGAAGGTATATCATTCTACGTAAATAAAATAAGTAGACACGCTATGCGAATATAGTTTACGAGGATACTAACTTCAATGCTCAACCTGAAAAAAATATACCATTCAGTCAAATGATCACTAATTAGGTTAGATATTGCCTCTAAATCCAAACAAGGTGTTGGCTGTAAGGAAAGCATATTTAGAAGTGAGAAGTGAAGATGTCTTTAAGCTGAGTGAATAGGCAGCAGTAGAATCGAAAGGAAATTACGAGAAATGCAAAATTGGTTCTTCTGGAACGCGTACATCAATCTGAGGAAAAATAAAACAAGGCAAGTATCGAAGAAGAAGCTCAGGGCTTCTGAACCAAATTTCCGGTTTGCTGCTTAAACGCATGGGTAACATAAAGTCGTGCACTGTAGAAGTTTACTCCTCCAAAGAGTTACTTGGTTCACAAAATGACGTAACCTGAGGATAGAAAGAATAACTGTTTATCTTCCAAACTAAATTATTGTGTATCTAGGCAGTTTCGGTGGAATTAAAATCTGCGTTAGAAGACAAGTCATGCCTGCTTACCTAACTTACGTAAATATCTTTGCCAACGATTTATTCCTCCCAATCAGGATATCCATCTGGAAATTTAATTTTCGCTCGTCCTGCCTGAAAATCTGTGGCTTTGTTGGCAAAGCCATCACGTTTATATTTCAGAGAATGAATTTCGGTTGAGATAAGCACGAAATCTTTAGATCCCTGTGTCAATCCTGCATATTGTAAGGCGAAGACACTGGATAATATTTGCGGATAACTTCTCCACCTCTGCCAAAATTGTAATCCTATCGATTAAACCTTCATTAACTGTAATAAATTGAGCGTTTGGAGGCCACACCCTAGCACTATAAAATCCAGTACCTCTGAAAGAACAATTTCCTTGAGAACACAGACTGACGAATGCACTTTTTCACAAGTTAAGATCACTCAGAAGGGCATAATTTAAATCAAAATTGTGTTTGACCTCGACAATGCGCTCTACAACTATTTTTTGCAAATAACGTGTGAAGCTTCACAGCGTACCATCTCCAGCATACACGCAAGTCATCTCCAATTTTAAACTCCAAGGGAAAGGACTAGTTACTAATCTTTCGATTTCTCTAAGACTAATCGATCGCCAAGGCGCTGGAAGCATAACTTCACGTTACGGTAATGCTGGTACGGTTTCCACTCCAAGGTCTGACTAGGTCTCGAATTCGCCACCCATACAGGTAGTTTGCAAAATGGCGCATGTATCGTCCAGAACTATAGCATAGTTCAGAGGTTTTAGCGTGAAATCTCAAATAAAATGGTAAACAAGTATGCTGCTAAGGGTGCAACAGGCAAGACGCAGACAAACGTTTTGTTTTTAAACAGTCGAACTTTAAGTATCTTACCGATGTGAAGCAACCTGACCACTCAATACGCAACGATCACGCTATGTTTTTTATTACTTCCTCTAGCACACCTTTTTATGTTTCCTCGGTTCTTTTTTGCAATATGGACTAATTTACCCAGCAATATAACAATTCTGCATAATTATCCTTACGTAAGTGAAACATTACTCGTTTATTGCAGTTCGAACAGCTTGCATGAATTTTGGGTGCTGATTCAATCGAATTCATCTTCCAATATGATAGACTTTGTGGCCTTGAATCTCTATACCAGGTATAATCTTGAAGGCAATGGTGCTGAGTCTGCAGCTGAAAACTGACAGCTGACAGCGAGCAACTGTTCGCTGGTGCAACCTTGTCCCATGCAGGATCCCAGTTCCATGAAAAGTAATGGAAACTGAAAACAGACGCTGCACATGTGCCGACCTATTCCCCTTTCCATGGGCTGCATTTTTTTCTCCTGTACAACCCGAATTATGGAAAATCACTAGCAATAAAATTCCTTTAAGGAGCGTTTTTACCACTTACTCCATTCACATTGCATATTTGTTTTGACATGACAAGTAAACTTACATTAAATACACTTAATTATTTAAGTGAAGCTATGGTTTTAGTGATCATATGGCCTACCTCCCCGTTTGTGTCTGTCTGAATCGGGGTTATTGAGATAACGAAATGTATTAAATGCAGGTTTTATTCAGGCTAAAGAAATATATACTTCTTTTGGCTGGATGACAGAGGATAACCAATTAAATTTCCCCAAAACCGTGGCTGCGAAACTTACGGGAACCGGTACTCTCGATTGGATGCATAACCTACCTCAAGGTCATTAATACCGCCCACGTTGGTTCAGCAGCGCAAATTTCAATGTATCTATAAGGTTTTAATTAAATTAACCGCAATTGATCTTTCACTTAAACCGACAGAAATTTATTTTACTGAATCAAAGTCGACAGTATAAATGAGCTTATGGCTGGTTATGCATCCAATCGAGAGTGTCGTTTACCGTAAGACCCGATTAGATACATGGCAAACCTCAAGTTCATTAAAAATGCCCACCCTGATCCAGTAAAACAAATTTCTGTGCATTTTTAGTTGTTAATTTTGGCTTACGTTGTCCGTTGAACTGCGTAATGTCCACGAGGCCCCGCCCGTATAGCGCCTATTACCACTGGTCCCAGAAGACACACAGCTGTGGTGATTGGGACAGAATTGTTGCTTTTCTATCACCCCACCTTTCTTTATTTCCCCAGTAAAATGTCTTTTTGGGGCCATCATGCCGTTATGACAATGAGGAAAATACAGGCCGTTGGCACATCAAAGCTGGATATATCAAAGTACTGAAAAGTCAACTGATTTTACCTAATCAAAGCCATTGATATGGGGTTTCCGAAACAACAAAAAGGAATGGGTGATATCAGCTTTCAATTGTTCAGAGATAACGTTATAAGTCTAAGAGAGGTCATTTAGACGTGTGCACTATAATCGATTTGTATTGGTGTCCTTTTCCACGGGTTTCAGGCACCTGCTAATAATATGGAAGGGAAATTAGAAAAAACGGTCTCCAATCTGGAAAAGCGTTTTACGTTCCTTTTTGAATAAGAAACTGTAAACAAGCCTACTTGAAATGGGCAGCATGGCTACCTGAAACGGGGCTCTGTCTACCGGCCATATCCCAGTAGCCGCGTCGAGTAGCGGACTAAATCATGCACTAGTCGTCGTACCTGTGCTATCACGCTTTCACCGCTGACGTCATCGGAATCGATGTTCGAACTCCAAATGATTTACATGGCGAACTCTTGAAGGTGGCACCAATATTGCGAAGGAAAATTCACGGTTCCGACTGATATCGACTGAAAGTTCTTAGTTAAATAATATAGGGTGAAATATTAATTGGCAGGAAAATTATCTTGAATGTGAAGGGCGATGAAGGCACCAGTCAGGATTAGGTAGTTGTGCTGTGCTACTAAGAGAGCAGTGACGTTTTCTGCCTAAAACCACTAGTGATCTGCGTTACGTTCAGTTACTGCGACACATTCATTCCCAACATGGTTAAACCTGCTAAGATTGATTTCTGAGGATGACAATTTTTGAGGTAAGTCGATGTCAAATCATTCACAATTTGAAGAGTTCGCAGCATCATTTCCGCATACGGCTACGTGGATTGTAGGAATTTAATGGAATCCAGCATATTTGCGAACATTTTCACTGAACTAATACACGGAAGAGCACAATTGTATCATCTTTATTAATTGAGTTCCACTTATGTGAGTTAATTAATCCCCAGCGTTTACGGTGAACATATTTCGAAGAAAATGCATGGTAAGAAAAGTAAGGCAAATTATAAAAACGTACAGTGATCGCTTGATTTTTAATGAGTGGATGCTGTTAATCAGAGGAAACTCCATTTTGGTTTGTAGGTTATATTTTTCAGATTTTATTATGGTTTTGCCTGTAGGGTGGATTTAGTTCACAATATCAATTAGCAAAGTTTGCATAATATATTTAATAACTGATTGCGTGGCTTGAGGTTTTAGTGATAAATCACATTTTGTTTGCGAATTGTAATTATTTTACCCTATGGGCTCTGCCAATTTGCAGATTTTCCTTCTTTGTGGCGGTTTAAGTACTTCCGTCCAGAACATAAAGGTCTTACATAATTGTAGTCCTTTCAGAGCCTCCGAAGGAAGCTTGATGTTGTTCCTTAGTCTGCGTTTTTTATGTGGGGCTTGAAATTGCAAGTTTATTTATTTGATGACTGTTAATTTGCCTAATATTACACATCATGTAACCATGAAGAAAGTTGATTGTGGCCGTGTTTCCTCTTTCTTACTGCAAAAAAGCTTTGCAATCTCTGTCGCAAACTTTATTGTTGCAATTGAGCTCATAAGCGTAAAGTTAGTTTAATACGATACCGCTGAGCCTGCCTTTTTTTGACTCCAGGAAGGGTAGAGGAAGAGAAGTATCAGCCGATTGTCACAGGTTAGTGTCTAAAAATACATGCGAATTAGAAAAGTCCTTCCCAAAATATTTTCACACACGTATTGCGAATGTTTCTTTTTCAGACCCGAAATTCAAAAGTTAGGTCCTCTAAGTCTGCATGCCAGTTCTGCTGTTGCTTTGAGTGGACCTTTCTCCGACATTTCCACCCACACTCACCATTTTCAGAATGACACGAAATTTTGTTGTTATACGCTAGGTTAAGATGATATCCAACTAGGCCAGCTATCGCGTGGTGTCCAGATCACTTGACTGAATTTTGTAATAAACTTAAATTTCCAACATTCTTGCGGATGCTGCAGACTTCGATGTTGAAATTTAGTTGCACAATGCTACGAAAGGATCTGGCAAGTTTGTTTCATCTATGCCGTGGAAATTATTATCTCTGCCAAATTATTATTGACAAATACCTGTTAATGAACTGCTGAGAAGGTACAGAATGAACTCTGCGTTTGATTTGCTCTTCAAAATACAGTAAGAAGACGAGGTTTTACTTTGTGAGCAATTGCTCAACTGCACTCCCGAAAAAAGTAATAAACTTTGTGGTTGACAGTCAAACGCAAATCTTAAAGGGGAGAATTTTAATGGAATGGACACTGGGGTTTGCAACGGGTAAAAGCGCAAAAAATATAATCGAAGGCATCTTCACTGGCATTCGATCAACTCTCCCACTCCTGCATCCATGCCAATGTAAGTATGTTTGACTCCACTTAAACAACCTATTCAATTTGATAGTACGTTACCCCTTTTGCATAAACTGGAAGTATTTGACAAAAAAGGACGGCCACTGAACTTAATTAGGGCATTTGTGGTTGGTCAAGAATGCGCATTACTATCGGTGCAGGTAAGTCGGAGAAGTTTGACATGAAAAGCGAAGTTCCCGAAAGCACTTCTTGCATCACTATCTCGCCTTTTCCATGTTAATAGTAACCTAAAGAACTCGACTGCGATAAGACCCTGGTCGCCGATGACATAAAATTATTTATTATAATTGAGGGCACGAATATCCAGATACTTCTTTATACTTATATAAACTGCCTTGTCCCCGGGAGCCCACCAACGACGCTGCAGACATATATGTTCAGGCTGAAGTCCTGATCGGACTTGACTGTTTCGCTAAGAGCTAGCTGAAATGAATTTAATCATATCTCTGGTAGTGAAGAATACTCTCGCATTTTAATCACACTTGCAGTGTTGAAAAGTAGCCCCTGTTCTTACCTGATTTCTACCAGGACGAGGAGCGTTTTGAATCCTCATATGCTCTCATCAGCAAGTCGGTTCTACCTCACGCGTATGTTTTCCTCGCAGGAACAACAGGTTTTTATCCATAAACCCACAAGCCCCATTCTACATGTACCCTTTCCCTAAAAATGCCAAAGGAATTATTTTCCCTGTCAGCTCTTTTTATTTATGTTTTCGCGCAAATTGATTTGTGTCATTAGTCATTACCAAGAAGCTGACCTTCTATTCATAACTTAAATGCAGACGATTTCGCACTCGTTTTATTTTTTACCTATGACAGTGCCTTTCCGGGTATTCAAATAAAACCTATATATATATATGCTTACATGTGCTTCTTGTTGTCCCCCGAAGCACCGAAACTGATTTAAAGACCAATGGTCTTACGCGTATACGAAACCCTACTTAGATATTCGCAACATAAATCATATGAGTGTCATTTTCAACCATAATTTTTTAAAAGAATGCATAAACAGCTATAGGTAACACAAAACGTAAAAAAGTTGGTTTTCAAACGCTTTGTTTATTACCGTAAATATAAACTGAACCAGGTTTCTTCGTCATAACTCACAGCCGGTCACTATGTGGTGTACAAACCCGTCGTTTTATAAAAGTGCCTCAGGACTGAAAAGGCATCTTCGTTTGAGTAGGTGAGGACGCTAACGGGGAGTATAATGAAGATGACGGGAATGGTGTTCTTGCAGTGTGCGCAGGAATGTGTGGTCCCCCTCGCTGGTGGCAGTCTCCAGCTCGACCCTCCTCGTTTTATAGTGTCTGTTTTGCAGTTGATAAACAGTCCGTTGGTTTTTTACTTCTTCTATTGGACTTATTTTACCTACAATTTCAAGTGTGATTAACTCAAGAAGTAAATAAATACGTCGAGTACTGTTGAGACAAATCTGAATAAGGACTGCAGAATTGGCAAAGGAACGACGAAGAGACATACGAAGGGCCCGTGTATTACAGTTTAAATGTGATTATACGTTGATTTTAAGTTCAGCAGAAAGATATCATTATAGTTACTAGTGAATTAAATAATGTTATATAAAACTTAGTGTTAACCGTACGTTTATATGTGCTTTGTATAATGTGCGTTTTTCAAAGTGACAATTAGTACATTGCTGAGTGATGCTAATCATATTAAGCTTTTTGCCTTCACAACCAAACTTTTTTTCAGTTTAAACTATCCATTTATAAACACAAATTTCAAAATTATATCATCGCCTATTGATTTTAGTTATCCTGGTTAATGGGACATAGCAAAATCTAGCTTACTTTGACCCACAAATCCTCACGCCCTGATAGAAATTTCGCAGCGTTATAAAGCTCACTCGCTTACGCGTGCACTCATAGTTGGCTTACGTTGGTCTCAGTTTTGCACTCTTACATGCATGCACTGCATGCGTTCCCATATCTGGGCGTATACCGTTAGGCGTTATTTTAAAGGCGTAAACAAATAATCTAGATGTAATTTCGGAAGTTGTTATACACCTGGTAGAACTCGCCACAACAAATAACCTCCAGACAATGTACTTATTCATAAATAACCCTCAGAAGCCATTGAGAATACAAAATACCGATGCACGCATGCTTCAAGTGACTTTTTAATAGTTCGGTATATTCACATAAGTAACAACCAAGTAAATAACGAATCAAAGAGGATCAATTAATCGGGTTCCTAAAGTCACAGATAGACAAAGAAAAGGAAAAGATATAATTCGCCGGCGCTATGGTTGCGGAAAACTAGCCTATCCCTAACTGCATATTAGAGTTCGGCCGGTTGGATCTGGATCACAGACTGCTAGAATACGCGTGTGCGGTCAGATCATCTCCGCCTACGCAAGTTTGGTGAATGTTTTATCAGGTCTAATTCAAACGAGGTCAAATATACGATTTGCGCCCCAGTTCCTTGATGTTAAGTTATGGCTGAATTTTTTACTCACAGTGAGGTGCAGTTATCTTTTACTTAATGGATTATAATAGAAGAGACAAGGTTTTCTCTAGTGAAATACTGACAGCTAGTTTCCGCGGAAGTACATTCACAGGTCCTACTAAGCATTTACATTAAAGTGCATAAGGGAAAATTTCGGAGGTTATTCCTGATCCCTTCAACCTCGAGGGTAGTATTTGGCTAATAGGCACATAAAGTAAAATTCTCTGCCCTCGAACCACCATCAGAGTAGTTTCTGTAGATGTCATGTCTTGAAACCTCGGGCCTCATTCTGTTAATTCGTTTTGCTCACACATGTAAGCGAAGTGCCCTAATACCTTTATCCAGATTTTTTTTATCATCAACAATTATCTGTTTAGACGAAAGGCAAACTATTTGAGTATGCATTTTACCCCTGGACCACCTGAGACTCAACGATGCCATTCTGGTATAGCCTACCATTTTATACCTAACCGAATCCCAATGAATATGATTAATGACAAGATATAGTAGTCTTACCACCAGTTAATCTAAATTACTAAGGGTTTGAAGCAACCGGCAGAGTTTTACATCATGTGACATAAAAAAACTATTAAGCCCTTCTCGATTGAGTGAAATAACATTGCTTATCTTCCAAAACATGCCGGCAGAAACATAAGCAGTGGACACAACAGGCACACTTTGTGTTGTCCCAGTTTTGTCCAATCTTGAACTCTTATTTTCCGGCAACGACTCTTTTTGTTTTCAGAATATGCACAATACTGCCTTTATTTGACATTTGACCGTACGAACCTAATTACGACTGATACTGATTTGATGGGTTTCAAAAGACTACCTCATTTGGTGCCCTTCCAACTAGTCGGTGAAATTCTGCTGGCGGCGTTTAGCTTACATATGTGTGATCAGCACTGCAATAATGACCAGCTCCGATAAGGATCAGAAGTACTTCAGCAGTAATTTAACGTATTTTTCGATTGTCCAATCCCTTCATCTGTCCACGGCTTGTGAATCCTCTGAGCCACCTATCCTTTTTAAGGAAATTCTCGAAAAATTGATGGTTGCATTCATGCATTTGCTTATTGCTGGTATTCATATACGCCGGACCTTTTTCGAGAGCTTTTTCTGTTTCTCTTTCCTAAAGGAACCGGCTTTCCTGTTACAGACTACCTGGAAAAGGACTCCTGTCGCTTATTGCAAATGAATTATCTTAACGTTCGATACCCTACGGGACATCTGGAAAAAATACCGGTACAACCGAATGCTCCTTTACTTCGGGTATTTTCAACTTTTCAATCTCTATCGTCTAGGCTCTTGAAACAGCATGCTCAAAACGATCATTCGATATTCAAAAGTGCAAACTCTTGTAAGTTTAATGCCTATATATTTTTACTGACTTTTCTTTTCGGTAAACAAATTTTAGCCCAATAAACTTTGCCCCAAGCGGTCATAAAGCAATATTTGAACTGAAAGGTTACTTTGCATCTCATTTTTCGAACACGTGCTTCTTATTTATCCATTCATAAATGCTGTTTCCTTTTCTGCTCGCATTATAGGATTCTTGTTATACTCTATGCATAGTTCATTTAGCAGGTAGGGTGTTATTCTTTCTAGTTTGTTAACACTTCTTTAAGATGTTGAGGGGGTCTCAAGAGATTACCGAGCGTATATAAACAATCTGAAATATGCTTGGCCTGAAAAATGTGAGGGCGAACTGTCCGTTACTAGAAAATAAAGCTTTCGAAATGGTATGAATATACGCATTAAAAAGCATATTTTGGAAGCAGTTTTACATATGTTGTATCGGAGATGTGATTGCTTTCTTTAGTGTTCGCGTGCTGTGTCATCATTGGTGTAGACCTAAGACCCCACTTTCGCTCTAATCCTTGTCTCTTGTAAGTGGTTAGGGCTAGAAATGAAATGAAAAAACTGACTGGTAGTGGCTTGATCCAGAAGTACAAAAGCCGATGCTGCACACTAGCTGCTAAAACTGGTTATCAAATCCTCTTGCATGTTTGGTACTCATGGTGTCAACATGCTTTCTGCCTTACCCCTTTTACCACTACTCTACCCCTTAAATTGAATATCTTGCAGCTTGAAGGACTTTCGGCTTAGTCGTCAAGCTTTGTGCTTGAAAATTAAGAGAAAATTTCCGGTGATAATATTTTTTTACCAGCTCGCTCTTTACTTTATTTCCACGGCTCCGGTTCATGTTAAAGTTATCGGAAGAAGGCTCTTGACCTATCAGTCCCATTCCGTTTGTCGGGTCTTCTCAACCAAGCGAATGTGGAACTCGTAATATCAGACGAACAGTCTGATGATCCGGGAAGCCAGGGCGGAGGCAAGTGCGTCCGCGTATGCTTACGGCTGGAAGATGGACACCGTGTTGAATGGGAGGGTTCAGTTAACACCTGCCTGTGGGAACTTCTAGAGAGTGTTGCTGCCTCCGAACCGAGGTAAGCATCGAACTTCATTTCAAGGTTCAATGCTCATACTTGAAAACAACCAAAGAACTGCTTGTTTTTTTTTGTGCTTTTAAGCCCAATCTGCCTGTTTGAAGACAGTTTATTGTTTTTTTTTCTGTGTTTCTGTGTTCTAATTTTGCAACCTGAATGCCTTCAATCTACTCTCGGTAAGAAAATGCTCTCTTGGTGCTTATAAAGAAAAATCGGAGTACTGACTAAATACGAGAATCAATAGCTTGACTTACTAACCATGCTTTCACTTTGGTGAGATTACTTAGCCCAAAAGCCCTTAAATGAACGTAGTGTCAGTAAATGATGATAAATGATAACGGAGTGTTACCTTAAAAACTGGTAGGGCTATGCTCAGCAAAAAGCTCCTTGACACGCAATTTACTGCATGTCAAATCAACCACTTGTACGCATTTGAGAGGTTTCGAATCAAGAAAGACACAGGGATTTACTGCTTACAACGCTCGGGCTATCGATTTGGACAACGCTGTTTCGGGCTTATTTAGCCTTCATTCATTCAATACTAAATATGACAATCACCCAGCCCAAAACAGGTCTGCATCAACATACCCCCACTTTCTGTCCTTCCCCTCCGCTGCCATATCTTGACCGAGTTCCGTCTGATAGGTGGTTGCCTGTGCGTGATTTATGCCTCCCAAATTGGAGCTTGTTCGTTTTGAGAAACCACTGGGCCAGTGTTTGCACCCTCCTGTATAAAGCACCTATGCTCTAAAAGTTCTCTGCTGATCTGCATTCGTTTTTCGTGATAAAACGTGAGCTCCCTGGATTCACACATTATATTTCTTGTTTTCCTAACTCGCAAAAGCCAAAAGCGACTTTGTTAATGAAAAATACAGGCTTTTTACTCTTTTCCTTCTTTAGACACCACCCGGTTTTTCTCGTGCCTTGCAAAGCGTAGTCACTTTGCTGGGTTAGCCTTCACGCCAGATGCCTAGGTTTACCAATTAGTCATTCAATTTTAATCGTAAACGACTTTGCGAAGAGCACAATGACCGCTTCGACTGGCGGGTGAAACCAAATGGAGACCATTAGCCTATCCCCTCCAACGCTGACAAATTTATATGGGAAACATAGTTCGGCGTTGGAAGGGGGTGTTGCCGCTGCGTCAAGCTCATTTGCCATCATAGCGAGTGGTTTCAGACTCGCTGAACCACAACCACTTGACAGACTTCCACTCAGGCACGCACGGGCGTCCAAACAGTCGTGGCTGCCAACCGCCACGTTAACTACGCCACCCCTCGACCCATGCAAATTGAGCACATAGACACGACACCTCTCGGGTAATGCGACATGACAGTTTGTCCGTGGATTTCGAAGAGACCCACCGTGTGCGCCACAGCATGTGGTGGAGAGACGGTGACTTGCGCTTGGGTTAGTTTTGAATGATGGTAGACTTGCGCTGCAGTCACCGTACTCTCTCTTCCCTCACCTATCTGTGCCCGGTTTCAAGAGAGAGTAAAAAAAGACTAGAGGCGAGGTTGGGCGCAGGTTGTTGGCGCCACGGCTGGCTCGCATCCCACGAAGTGGGAGTACCATACAGTAGGTGTCCTAACTCGTGAAATCTGATGAATTTCATGAGTTATGGGCCGTTTTGCGAAATCAGCGCACACTGCGTCCACCAAAAATTTTTACGTCAATAAAGAACCGATCGTTAGGAAATATATGGCTTATTGTGGTTTACAAATTAATCTAACATTGTCTAGAAATAATAATTTTTTTAGAATAGGTACACATTATGAAAATGTGAAAAATTGACCTAGTTGAGTAAACTGAAGTTTTAAATGTATAGGAAGCCTGACCATGCAATTAAACGAGTGAATGAAGCAGAAAAAGCCGAATTACTTTTGAAAATAGTCTTTTTCAGAGTTTTGTACATACATATTCCTCTAGCTTAAGCGCAACGTAAAGTATGGCCGTCATCAAGTAGCATAACATGAAAGTGCAACAAAAGTGCATATTCCAACACCGTTTCACAAGAATTCGTCGTTTTTCTTCCGTTTGTACAGTGTCTTAGATTCTTTTGACCAAGGCAAGCAGATTTTCGCTTTATTGCGCCGATAGGGACGTCACATGAATATAATATTTCATAAGCAGTAACTTTTTTGGCATTCTTTCTAATGCAGACGGCCGCCTGGGTCATATTTGTAGACTCACACAAACATGAAAACTGGCTGCCATGGAAAATCAACGTCCACAACAAAAACTGGGAAAATATATGCCTATAATAAGTTAGAAAATGTTCTACAAGAAGTTACCTTTTTAAAAAGTGCTTTAATAAGACGTTTTGTACACGAATTCCTGCGTAATTAACGTTTTTTTTCAAAGGGAAGTCAAGAAAAAACTGGGACCGTTTGACCAAATTTTCGAATTCACTGAAAAGTTGGGATAAAATTTCTGTTTAAAATTAAAGAACTCTCTTTTCTCTTTCTATTGAAGCGTTTTTCGATATATTTGCTTACTTCTCAGTCTAGTTCTAAGCTTTCAAACACACAAGATAGTGGCCGAATAAATACTTAGAATTTGCGATGAAATGTGAATTTTCTGCCCCTTCCGATTTAAATTTCCTTATTCATTTATAGTCAACTGCAGACCGAAAATTGTCTTTTTCGGGCTTTGCGTGCGTCGTGACTGCGAAAAAGTCGCGGTGTATCATCGCGTCTCGTATATATGCGCGTTTAAGCTCCTAACTATCGGTGTGGTAAAAACAAATACATCTCACAAAAGTTTATTACTTTTTTTGGTACAAAGCGCCACAACTTTGCAAAACTTGATTTTTTAAACTAAATTTGTCATTATTTTGCCGTAAACAATGTAAACTTTCAAACTTGCATTTACCTGATTTTTGTGAAAACAAAACAAAATTTACCGTTCTCCGAAGGGATATATTCCAAATTTTTTTCCGGCTTATTTTAATGTTCATGCATAGTAATGCGCACAAAAACAAAACTTTTTGATCTGTAGATTGTAATAGCGTACGCAAATTCCTGGATGGCAAGTAACGTCTGATTTTGCCCCATTTAGCCCCGTTTTCCCTTGAATAAACTGATCTGAAGTGATCTCTTTATTATTAAACAGCTTTTTCTTCATAAATTTAATACAAAAAACAGAACTAACACCTTAAAATGCCTGCCCTGCTACTACCTCAAATTCTGATATAGACATTTCATGAGTTAAGCAATCTACTGTAAAAGCCACATCAATTAGGAGCCATTGCAGCCGGACTCTCAGTCCGCCAGTCGGCCACTCCACACAACTACACACTGGGCTGACCGCACGGTCCGAGTTATCTCGTCAGTTGGCAACCTTCCAAGCCACGGATTCTAGCGCACTGTGATAACTTTAACCGCCTCCGATTGTATATAGTGAGGAAAATGCGTTGAGCCGTCGACCTCACTCTCTCCCCCACCCCAACAATCAGGCCACCGTCTGAGCCGGGCAGTTGTCTGATGCGGGGAATCAGCGCAGCTGCTGATGTATCTACTGACCTCAGCTACGCGTACCACGTACACGACCTGCCTCCCCCCAAACACAAGCACCATTATTTTACACAAGAGGGGGTTGAGCAGCATACTTCTCACTTGAGCTTGTTCCAAAAACCTATTAAAACAGCTGCCACCGCCGTCTCACCCTTTCTCAGACATGATTTGACGTAGTCAACACTAGCCCTGGCTTCGCCAGTGGCTACTGCTATCTGAGACAGCAAGTCAGAGTTATGTGCACAAGAAATGCCTCCCTCAGGTGCCCTGTATTTTCCTTCAACTTGGCACTTGGCCGGATGATTGAAGTGGTCTGGGTACAAACACTACAGGGTTATTAGCCCTGTTACGACGTGCATCGATGGGGCCTCACTCTAGGTCCGATCCTACGTGCCAGCCAATCTGCATTCGTCTTGACTGAAACGCGATGAGGTTAAAAAGAATACTTTGGGTTAATAATATGATATCACCTTCCCACTCCACCTAAAATCTGCCTCACGCGCAAGTCTCCACTGCTGACCATTGTCGTTTTCGACTCACGAGTAGTCGTCATACCGTTTTTTTCCCTCTCTTTAACAGAATCGCCCAATTGATGACACTCACGGACACCGGTCTTGCTCCTACGCTCATTTACATTCAGCAGCAGGTACGTCCTCTGTCGCTGAGAGCCAAACGACGTCGCCTGACGTACGCCAGCAAACCCAACCCCCTTGCTTCACTTGTATCTTGCCTCATTTCTCGGCAGATAGAGCCTCTTCTTATTGAAAAATCAACCATTCTTATTCTCCCCTACTTTTTCGTGAAAACTTTGGATATATCAAACCGAAAAGGGGTCCATCTGTCCGCTTGCTGCTGTGTTTTTATGGTGTTTATACTCTGACCTTCACGATAAGGTACAGACAAACTTACATCAGGTTGAAATGGGCCCATGCAGTTTTTAAACGAGGTCTGACTGACTGGATGAATAAATATCTGCTTTCTCAGTTGCGTTTGCCCTTCTCGATCTGCCCCTGTTATTCTTTGCTTGTTCGCATTGCGACCAAGTAAGTGGTGAGCAGAATATCTATCTATTATTTGCACAATATGAGTTCGCGTGCAGTCGAAGTTGTTGGTCAGAGGTAAGGCAAGCCGAATCCAAGATGAAGAAGTCAGAAATCGTAGCTGTCAAAGTTTATCCTTGCTGATGGAAGCGAAGATGCGAGTTCGAGGAAGCAGTTCCGAGGAAGACGCAATCGCTGGAACAAGGAATTCATTTACCTGGCGTATTGAATTCTCCATTCGCTGCATCATCAAAGGCGTCTGGAGGTAATGTTGAGGGACGTACGGGGGACACCGTTTATAGGACTGGGATGAGAATGGCAGGAGTCGGCGTCTGCTTAAATCATGGTTCTCTGGTCCATAGTATGTTTATAAGCACAGTAACCTCCCCCATTCATATTCAGGGCTGAAACTTTGCCTGGGCAAAGTACTTGATCGCACCGGAGAGTGCGGGCGGATAGTGCTTCTGGTGACAAGCCAGATTGACGAGTAATTATCACGGCTATAACTGACAAGATTCCTAAAGTTACGACAGTTAAAGACTCGGATGTGAACGATCAACCACTCACTCTGTCTTGTCGCTCTTTTATTTATCTGGTCGCAAGTTTGTGATCTTTACCACCCTCTTTTCTGAGCCTTTTGCCCTCTGAAACCATTCAGGCTGGTGTCCACCGATTTCTATGTTAATATGTTTATGCACGCACACAGTGCGAATACCTCTTCATATTTTCTTGCAGGTCTGTGGTGAGGCCTTTCTGCGCTCGGCAACTTTATCCAGCCTTGGCATCCGTGAGGGTTCTGTGTTGCTGCAGCTCGTTCAGCGGGTCCAGACAGCCATGGATATACCACCGAAAGTATGCTCTGTGGCTCCACAAAGTACTTCAGTTCCAGTCCCCGCCATTGAGGTCAAACCAGCCGTAACTGCAGTTGATCATGGTATCACCTGATTTTAGCTCTTTCTGATTTCCCTGACTATCATGCTTATTGCCCTTTGACAACGGAAACTGGGCTTCAGCCCTTCTCAGTATCTTCAGTCCTTCGGTGCCTCGAATTTCCTGTTTGCAGCTTAGGATTTTCGCCCCATTTTCACAACCCACCTTCATAACACTAGGGATCGGACGTTTCTTTATTACATAGTTTTAATTGCTTTGTTTGAATCGCGCGTATCATCAAGATATCTTTCCTTTATCGATTTTCTGAGAATTCAGGCTTGTTGTGTCTGCTTTTCAGAACATTTGTAGGCGAAGCATGAGAGGTGCGGATGCTTTTTATCTAGTATAGAAGCTCCTTCCTGGCTGGCTTCTGGGGTTCATGGGGTGTCAGCAGAAACGGTAGTGGTATTTTTTTCTTCCATCGCGGAAAAACAAAAAATTTCTTTGAGGTATACTGCATAGGTTGTGCGGCAAAATATATGCTACAAACTGCAGAGCAGGGACACTTATTTAAGGTTACAACTTTTTTAAGAATCCAAACCACACAAAATGTAACGTAAGTATAATTTTTGGGGGGATCGAACGTCACAACATATCAGAAATTTATCATTCCATTAACATATTCTTTATCTTAATAGAATATTAAATGGGCAGTGAAAAAATAGTGCTAATAGGAAATCAATTAGGCTTTTAAATATTGAACCATTACTATCTATTCAATGCAATTTTTTCTATCAAACGTTTATGCCATCAGGATTCTTAGTCTACCTTATCGCTTGGATGAGCACTGACGTACTTAAAAACTCTTTTTAGCTCGGCCTTAGCCAGGATTTAAGTTATTAGGTGCGTGCTACCCTCGGGCCGTTGGCCGCTACAGCGCAGGGTTAAAAATAGGTTAGTACAATGTTCCCAGGACACAGAGTAATCGCGAAAATTAATTCGAAATGAGTAGTCATATAATACTCCACATAACTACCGGTGCGTTTGTGAAATTTGTTATCATTTGTAGGGCTTTAAATTTTTTGCACACTTGCAGTTTCCATATTATTCTTAAGAAATCAGAGCATTGGTTTACCTTGCGAAGGGAACAGAGGCGGTCACCATCCTACGAAAAGATGCGACATCCTTAACCTCAATCATTTTCAACGAATTGATAGGCCATTTGGGCTCGGCATAATCTTTTTTATTTAGGCTGGTGCTAATTTCCATGGCAAACTAGTTCGCGACATACAAGAGCCAGTAGAGATTTATTAGACCCGCATAGCACCCTTCCACCCAGTAGGTAATGGACATGTGAACCAAAGAAACTGGATATAAGCTAATCGTCTAAAGTCTTGAGGAGCATCACCCATACGAGTAGGAAAAATGTCTTCCCTGATCCTAAGTTCATAATCAGGCGACTTTCATAGCCTCCACTGGCTATCCCTATTTAAACTGATGAGAGGCCGCACTTTTCCCCTTCCAGTAGACTCTTAACCACCCTTACCACTACCAAGCACTTTCCTGCCCGATGATTATGCCCTAGAACTAGATTAGTTACTACGATTAACAAACAACCTGGCATACTTCCATTTATGAGCGGCTTCTGACGGCCGAAACCTATCTTCGGTCAACAAACCTGTGGTAATCCTTACACACATGGTGATCTTGTGTGAAAAATCTGAACCGTCACTGCGTGATGCTCACCGAAATAATTTATCACTGGGAAAGATTATTCGTAGTTCTGGATGTCATAACCACAGCTATCTGAGTACAACAAGACGTCAGAAGTCTGGATGGAAACGTTTTTACTGCACACATTGACAGGCTTAAGCCCTACAAAGCACGCATACCCACCGTCACGGTAGACAAACATTTGATTATTCCGCTGCAGCTAGTACCTCCACCAGTTACCGAAGTCGTGTTGGGTGTGGAATCGACCACTGGACCTTCGTACAGGCGCACCTCTATGTTGGGTTGATATTTTAATTGAGCACCAGGACAGAGTTCGTTTTAGCGAGTGAAGGACAATCGATAACGAACGTGGATAGGAAGGTTACGTGGGCCTCGAACGTGCGCCAAGCAACCAACCACCTCAAAATTAATTCTAAAGTCCACTGTAATTAACTATTTCTTCGAATTATTATAACTGTGTTTCAAATGGAAATTGAATGAACGTTTTAACATTCAGTCTATATATCTTATATTTCGTCCCGACTGTTGGGAAGTGTTGCTCAAGCGTGGAGAAATTATGGAGAAAAACCTTCTGAATTAATAAAAGAACTTCAGAGTGCCGTTGACGTTTATACAGAAAGAAAGAGCTGGTCCTCACTTCCCAAACCATAGACCGTTTGCTGCCATTGCAAGGTTTCCATCATGAAGAGTTTGAATTTGCGTTCACTCTGCCAAAATTCGCAGACTTGGCTTAAAGCCTTTATTGTGACTTTCAAGGTACTCACATAAAAATGGTTGCATATATCAATATATTGAAGACTTTGGCCACTTCACTGAACTGAACTATTGAAGACCTCAGCTTCTGAATTGAACTGAACTATTGAAGAATAGAGGTTCTTGCATATAAAGTACCCACTCTATATACCCGAAACACTTATATCTCCTTTATGTTTTCACATGAAGCGTTCGTTCTTAATATTTTGAAATAAACCTTACATATTTTCAGATATCCTGAGATCCATGATGAATTTTTCATAGACATTAATCGTGCTTTTTCTACGCTATAAAAGACGAGCAGCTTTTAAAGATCAGTTGTTCGGTCGTTTGTTTAGGATTCATCAGTGAAAAGCATCCAAGGTTTGCTGGACGGGTGGAAAAATTTAGTTATTTGCGTCTCATACTTTCCCAAAGAGTTCAAAACTCATTATAAGTCAAATACAGGAAGTTTCACTTGCGTTTTTGAACCGATTATTATCCCCAGTACAGATGCGTCTGCATTGTAGGGTAATAAGTGTACAGGCGGTAGTCCTTTGTGAGATGGCCCATAATTTAAACAGAACATTGGTCTTATGCGTGTACCGTAGTCTGTTCTGTTGAAATTGGATTGAATTTCCGATAGATTGCGGTAGATTATTAATTCAAAAACGCATGGTTAACTAAAGCCCTGATTTCTTAAGAATAATATGGAAACTGCAAGTGTGCAAAAATTTAAAGCCCTACAAATGATAACAAATTTCACAAACGCACCGGTAGTTATGTGGAGTATTATATGACTACTCATTTCGAATTAATTTTCGCGATTACTCTGTGTCCTGGGAACATTGTACTAACCTATTTTTAACCCTGCGCTGTAGCGGCCAACGGCCCGAGGGTAGCACGCACCTAATAACTTAAATCCTGGCTAAGGCCGAGCTAAAAAGAGTTTTAAGTACGTCAGTGCTCATCCAAGCGATAAGGTAGACTAAGAATCCTGATGGCATAAACGTTTGATAGAAAAAATTGCATTGAATAGATAGTAATGGTTCAATATTTAAAAGCCTAATTGATTTCCTATTAGCACTATTTTTTCACTGCCCATTTAATATTCTATTAAGATAAAGAATATGTTAATGGAATGATAAATTTCTGATATGTTGTGACGTTCGATCCCCCCAAAAATTATACTTACGTTACATTTTGTGTGGTTTGGATTCTTAAAAAAGTTGTAACCTTAAATAAGTGTCCCTGCTCTGCAGTTTGTAGCATATATTTTGCCGCACAACCTATGCAGTATACCTCAAAGAAATTTTTTGTTTTTCCATTTTTTTAGATGGAAGAAAAAATACCACTACCGTTTCTGCTGACACCCCATGAACCCCAGAAGCCAGCCAGGAAGAACTTTCTGTACTTCGTTAAAAATACTTTTATATTCATGCTTCATACCCCACGAATGTTCTGAAGCTAGTTTTTTTGTAAGCCTGGACAGAGTTCGCTGACGTAGGAATAACTTTGAGCTTATGTTATCGTCTGTCCTTACTGGGTATAATGCAAATTGTTACCTGGCAAACTGTCTCGTGGTGCCAGATTATATTTAAGGATAATAGCATGGTTATTGATGGCTCAAATTTACGTGTGGTCGATAAAAAGTGGTAAGGTATGGGCTGCAACTTGAATTTTACTTTGATTGTGTTGCTTTTCCTGGGATCGACCGACCCGGAACAACTTTCGCGAGTCACCGTAAAATGCTGGCACATCTGCTGCAAGCTGCCCGTCTGGTTGGCGAAGGCAATAAGTACTTCACAGACAGAACCTTTCAACCTGCATTTGACTCTGTGCAACTGCATATATATCCACAATGTCGATTGATGTTGTTGTCCGAAGGACTTTGCAATAAACTGCTTCCGAAGTCACGCTATGATCTCGTGCTACGCTTCTGCGGCTTGCGTGTTTTGTCAGTGAATCCTTTGGCACCGCTTGTCATTCGCGCGAGGGGACCCATGGGTATCCACGCGAGTTCGTGAACAACATACCTAGCAATTTACTACGTTATCTGGTGTAGGCTCTAATTTGAAATTACCGCTCTTCGGAGTATCAAGTCCACTCATTGTCATTGACGACTTCGCAAATGATGAAGACGGTTGAGGCTGGACGGAAGAGGCATCGTAGACACCAAGTAGCGAGGGGATGTTGGGTAGGTATTATAAAAGTAAACGATGGATTTCAACGCTGTATGTTCGGTTAGCTGTGTATAGCCTCTCATTAAGAAATGTGGGCAAGAGCACAGTGATACTAGTTTCTGAGTATACGCTCAAAAGGTATGATCATAAATCAACGTGTCAACCAATAAGTTTCAGATGCACACAACATGTGTACGATGTATGCCTATTATTCCTTATTTCTGTCATGAAACGACAGAACGGAGTCGCTTAATTTCTCTATGCCAATAAAAGCCGCTGTATATGTGTACTATTAATTCATGCGGGGAATAAGGTCCTTCGAATCACAGACAAATGACTGCTAGAAAGCAGACGGTCTGCCACACACACGTGGTCATAATGACAGTCCAAGATGTGCTTTCATCAAAAATCGTGAAATTCTTATTCCTAGAAGCCGATGTACTCTGTGACTTCAGCCTCTCCCCCACTTTGTCGATAGCCGTTTCTATTTCTGAAGAAAAAAAATGGCAAGCAACATAGTTTGGCTTTTTGCGTAATCAGGGTAAGCAAAGGCATCAAACACTTCTGCTAATGTCCTAACTATCATAGCCAATAGCTTTCCGCCAAAATACCCCCAAGGCATCCGGGACAATTTCAACATTATATTCTTGTTTCAGCAGCTATCGTAGGTCGTGGAGCAGGTGAAATTTAATCGCCGGTCTGAATGTAATAGATCTAAATTTCCATATGCATGCGGAGTACCTGGAATTTGGTAGTCATACAATCGGTTGGTCTAGAATCCCACCAATTTACAATGTGCTCCCTGTCACTGACTTTCAGTCCTGTCACTCCAAAAAGTTCTCATTTCGTGATTAAAATCTACTAAAAAGGACACAGACTATTATTTTATGGTTATCATTAATAGTTCATTTGCATGAAATCACAAGTTTTACCCGTCCGATCTAGAATTTGATCTCTGAACATCGTAATCATAAGCCAACGTCAACTGCCTAATCACTTGCGCAGTACGGACGCTTTTACTGGCCGTGACGGGCAAGAGTAAAATCTTACCCACGGTCAATAATAATGATAAAATTGTTGTTTAATTAATGTGCATTTGGATCGTCTCATTCTCGCAAACGTTTTATGCCTATACATGTCTTGCCCTGACTTCTTCCAGATTCTTGCTCTGGACTGGTAGGTTTTAAACTGAACTCTCACCATTCAATACAGTTTCCTAATACTTGCCTTCCTTTTGTCTTCTTTTACCGTAAGTGGCATAGGACATTGGAATAAGTATACTAGAGGGGACGAGTATTTGTCGTTGACGCCTGAAAGTCACTCCATTAGTGAAGATGAGCTTATGAAACATTGCAGTCCTGAGGACATGTGGATGGCCCTCTCGCAAAACGGCAAGCGTAAGTAGTCTCTTCTCACTGTCACACAATGTACCCGTTTCTTTCAAATCCTTAATTTATCGTTACAAATTAGATTTTTTGTAAGTTGAGAGCATAAGAATACACCGATATCCCTCATCTTCCCATTGCTGTAAGTATTTTTATAGTTCCTCTAGAGGAATATGCTAAATGGACCCGATTAGTCTCCAGTAAGGTCTTCTGCACTATAAAGTATGCCCTGAAACCCCCTTACGCATAGTCCAGAATGAATGCGAAGGTTCGAGTTTCAGGGGTTTGAATGAGTAAAGAAGAAGAAAAAAAGGCTGGTGGAGCTCTGGAACAAGTGAGTTGTTATCGTGAGCTTTCGAACTCCTACAGGAGTCAATCCTCAGAGGAAGCAGCAGTATCAGACACAGGCTACACTTTGAGGGGATACAAGCCAATCACTGGTCAATGACGCAAGTCTGCCCAGGAGACAGTTTTCATGTACTCCCAACTATAAACGATGGTTGCATTTACATACAGTTAACCACTTCAGACGCTGACATTTACGTGCGGCCAACGCAGTGTGTGCATTATCGGAGACTTGCGAGTGAAATATTTTATGCTGGAGCAGACTTACGCAACAGTTTTTGCACTTGATCCTTCCTCACTCACCTGGTTTAGACGGCAAGTCAATTCCAACAGGACCAGAGGCAGGCTCAGGTTATTAGTTACCAAGGTCAAGCAGTCTGCCTGCGCGTGCCACACATGGCATAGTCCCCGAATAATGAACCGGATTTGCGTGAGAAAGGTCACCGTTTCACATTATGAAGAAGCGATTTATTCTGACGCTCAGCCCCAAAATGACCGCGCTACTTCATCAATTGGCAACCTCCTAAGCCACGACTTTTGACAAGCCGCGATAGACTCAAGGGTTAACGATGTTTTATAGTTAATAGTGTGTTGGTGTGCGCTGCGGATAAATTCCTTGTGCAAATCTGATACTGTCTTCTTTCTCCTATGCACCAGTCTACTGTCCTATTCTGTCATCCATTTAAGGCCCTTTAGATCGTGCCACAATACATAATCATCCAAGATGAGTTACCTACAACGGCAGATGGGTTGCACGGAGATAATTGCACCAATAGCGCTGCCGTCCGTTCTTCGCCAGTGCACTTAGAAAGGGCTACAGTATCAGTGGATGATAACCATGCTACTGGAAACAGTGGAGTGCCCGGTAAGGGTGACTGCATCATAATCTAGGGTCTCTTAGAGTCCCCCGCTAGCACCCCCAAGGAACGAATTGCCGCCGACTTAGAGCTATTCCAGGAGATCATCAACGAAATGCTGCAACCATCGAAGGAAATAAACCATCCTTAATGCCTTTAATCTTGGAAGTCCTTTAAATGTCACCCTGCAGATACTGCCGAAACCCCACAAAGTCGTCCTAGGCAGCAACAAACAAGCGAAATTAATGCTTACCAGGCGTTTCCGACTTAAGCATTCGCACGATGGTGTGTTTTTTGTAATCAAATTACTTCTCCTCCGCCGAAGGAATGAAGCGTCACGAACTAGTCCTGGAATTGAGAAGATGGCGTACCAACGGAAAACAGGACCGGATAATCTACATAGATCTGATAGTAAAACGTCACTCTGTCCCTCTGTGGATCAAACCGGTTCCTGTGACCGCACAGCTACTCCAGGAGCCTGTTCGGGGTTAAAAACGGATCTCTACTGAACTCAAAGCTGACATTCATGTACATTAAAGCGCAAAGCCTCCTACCAAAAATGGATGAAATGATAATCCATATTTGTGACCTGCTCCCAGCCATTATCTTAATAACAGAAACCTGGTTGTCGGAACAGGTTGACGATGTGTAGCGTGCACTTCCTTGATTCCAAATGTTTCGCAGAGACAGAGAAAATCGAAGGGGTGGAGGCATTGCAAAATTCGTAAAGAATGGCTTGCATATTTCAGAAAAAAGTGTACGGAAGCAGTATGGTGTACCGTAAAAGCAACGGGTTCTCAAAGCCTTGATGTTTTAATTGTGTATTGAGGAAAAGACCATGAAAATGATGCGCAATTGCTGTGTAAGCTCAAGGTATTTGCTGCCAGGCCGAATACTCTCATCGTTTGGGGATTTAATGCACCTAAAATTGACTGGAACTCCGCCTCTGTCGATTGCTCTGAAACAGCATTTGATCAGCAGCTTCTGCGCACAACTGTCAATTTGCGTCCTACCCAACACATCTGGTTTCCGACGAGGGCTCGCGAGGGTCAGCTGATGAACTGCTTCGAGCGGGTGTTCACTAGGTTTCCTGAGAACATCGACGTTGTGAATTATTTACCCCCTTTAGGCAAGAGCGATCATGTGGTTCTCATGTGGAAATACACAGTATTCTATTTACCGGCTCAACCACTTTATCTCCGACCAAATATTTGGCGTGGAGATTTCGAACAGTGAAAAACGACCTTTCTACTATCTACTGGGCATCTATATTCTCCGACGATATCGACGAGGGTTGGGGCCAATTCACAGGCGTAGTCTGCAACCTAATTTCTCAACACTGTCCAATCATCTGAAAAAAGGCTAACAAACAAATCTCACTGGTCGATTCCGTCCTTAAAGAATGAAGTTAGCAAGAAGAGGAAACTATGGAAAATATCTTACATTGATAAGACGCTGGAATTCCTCAACAGTTACAAGATGCAGAGAAACCGGGTCAAAATTCTCATCGCCAGAGATCGATGGGTCTTTGAAGAGGAACTGTTGAACCGTGCCATGTTTAATCCAAAAGTCCTTTACAGTTACATAAGGCAAAGCACGCGGAACAAGGATCCAATCCCACTATTACGGACTGTTGAGGGCCCGAAAATCTCAGAGGATAAGGATAAGCCTGAACATCTTTCTCAGTTCAGCCTGACAGAACCTGAATTTTTCCCACCCACTTGTGAAGACGAGGCAATGTCTACTATAGAAATAGTCTGCTTTACCGAAAAAATCATTCAAGAGGAGTTGCTAAACCTGAAAGGGTCGACCTCTCCAGGCCCCGATGTAATCCCGGCCAAGCTGTTGAAGGAGATTGCTTCCGAAATGGCCAAACCGATAGCCTCACTCTTCCAGGCGTTGTTTACTACTGGGTGTCTACCCTCCGATTTAAAGACTACATTCATCACTCCGCTATTCAGGAATGGAAGTCGTGTGTCTGCGAATAACTACAGATCGGCGAGTCTTACCCCAATTTGTTCCAAAATCATGAAAAAAATAATCAAGAAAGTGTTGATGTAGTTCCTCGAAAAGAATCACCTCCTCTCTGATGCCCAACATGGCTTTCGCAGTTGTAGGTTTTGTCTTGTGAACCTGCTCTTCTGACTTGAACGCTGGATCCAAGCACGCTACGAAGGCAAAATGGTGCATGCCTTCTACATCGAATTCCACAAAGCCTTCGACAGCGTTCCTCACCAACGTCTCCTGCATAAACTGCGCAGTGTAGGAGTTCGTGGAAGTCTTCTTGTATGGATCCAGAACTTTTTGACTGGATGGTCGGACGCCAGCAGTCCTCAGAAGTAACCGTGGTGAGTGGCGTCTCACAGGGCTCAGTTTTAGGCCCCACATTATTCCTTGTTTTCATCAATGCTTGTGCCTGGGATCTTGACTGGGATGTCTTCCTGTTCGCTGACGACGCACAACTATGGAACGTTGTTGACAATACGGCAGACTAAGACCGTCTGCAGCTGAACTTGAACAGGCTCTAGGACTTGTCAAACCGCTGGCTTATGCCGATCAATATTAGTAAGTGCAATTTTCTTAAAATTGGCAGCTGTAGAACCTCCAGCCTTAAGATTTATTTTCTAAATGGTACATCATTGCAACCAGTTGATAGTCAGAAGGACTTGGGTGTGTGGATTACATCGTCACTCAAACCAACACTGAACTGCACGAGGGTGGTCATGTCAACCATGTCTGTATTACGACTCATCAGGCATGCCTTAATGGGATTTGACAAAAACAATCTCTCCAAAATATTAGGAAGTTTCGTGTGGCCGCATCTAGAATATGCCATACAGGCACGAAAACCTTGGTCTGTCAAGGATAGTACCATCTTAGAGAAGGTTCAGAGGGGAGCGACAAAAATGGCTAAAGGCCAGCGAACGCTAACTTGTGAACACAGACTATCAAACCTCAAGCAATTTCCCCGTTCTTCAGGCAACTACGAGGGGCTCTCATACTAACCTTTCGCATTATGAATGGCCTAGACTTTTGCTCTATTCCCGATGATTTTTCACTCTGACTAACGTGCCCACCTTGCGAGGTCACCCTTTTAAACTACGCACAGGTAAAGCAAGGATCGATGGACGCAAGTACTTCTTCAGTAGCAGAGTGATTGCAGCGTGGAACGCTCTGTCTGCGGATATTGTTTTCTCTACCATCGTGAATTCCTTTAAGCGCAAACTCGACGCTTATCACACCCCCTTATAGTCAAACTGTATGTAATTATACTACTCACAATAATTGAGTAGTGTTTTAAGTGTATTTTGTCGACTAGCCTGCGGCTGCTTGTTTTTCCCATGTCATTATGGAAACGTCTTCTCAATTTTCTTTATGCATCGATGTTTTCTTAGCCACTTTGTCACCAATAGGGAACTCAAAGGCGTTCGCCTATCTTTTTCTTAATAAAACTGTGCTGAACCAATCCTGGGATTGAGCGTAGTGGCTGGTCTGCCTCCACGCCCCCACGTACTGCAGTAATTGTGGGCTCGCACCAATTCTGCGCAGCCCACTAAACGCGTGTTGGTTCAGCGTGGGGGGTGTCAGCACTTATAGAGGCAAAAAACAGTTGAAAAAAGTACACAAATTGAGTGGTTACCTTCTCGCGGGTGCATCTTGCTCTGGTAGCTGAAAATATTCTCAACAAAATGCTACTGTTAGTTAAATCCTCTTCATCTTCCCTGCCTCACGCGGGTTATTTTTTGATAAAATGCGCCCGCATCTTCTCCTCCTGAACGGTTTCCTCCAACTCGCCTGTTCGCTTCTATCAGCAAAAAATCAAAAATGAAAACCTTCTAGTCGAGGTATTGTCAAGTTAGTATGTTCTAAGCGTATCATAATGGGTTTTCTAGCTAGAAGACGGGCCATGTAATTCTGCGATTACCAGAGACGGAGTAGTGCGAGTACGAAGGATTCGGCTCCAGTTCTTTCTCCAACGTCATGCCCCTCTGTCACATGTTCTAAAGGGTTGCGGTGAGTTTTTTTAGCTGACAGATTCGGTTTCCAGTCTCGTCTTCCTTTTTTCCCATGCTGCACTCATTTGATCATCTATAAACAAGAGCCTTCCTGTGTTCATTTTTACTGAAGATATTGTAACTCTTGCTACGGCGCTGCTTGCTAAAGATTTCCTTGTACAACAAACCAGCTTTAGTTAATAGAGATGATCAGGCTGAAATTTTTATGAATAAGAACAAAAGCTATTTGATCGCCTCACATTATTGCCGCCGTCACCGGCAGCAATCGATGCGTAACAACCTTTGGTCGTTTAAAGACTAGCCAAAAGTTTGCAATTTGAGTCACTAGTCGAACCCACTGCCTGGGCACCCTTTGCCGCCTTCTCTTCCTAGACTTATTCTTAGTTATACCTGGTTAAGGCGTGGTCAGGCCTGATCTGGCCGACCTCGACTGCGCGGATTGTACCTAAGTACGTGATGGTTCGCGGCAGTATATATGTAAGGCTTAACTCACTCCTCCAGTTACTAAGCCCGAATACTGAAGGCCCAAGATCCAACCCTCTTGTCTTGATGAACTATGTTAAACCACTTTTTTAACCGGCTGCCTTTTCGATGCCTCTAAGGGAACAGCATACTTCTATCAAGGGCAACACCGCTGGGCTGGTGAGTGAATGTTTCACAATAATCTCAGTCTTCCCACCTGGGCTTTCTGAACTATCCTTGTGATGTCACAGTCATTTTGAACTGTCTCTTTCGTGAGCCACAGATGGTGTACTTAACTCGCAAGATGATTTTCAGACAACGGTGACCAAACCTTCCAGTTTTCGCCCGTCTTCCATGCTCACAGTCCAGCATCCCCGACGGTACAGAAGGACTGACCGGACGTATACGTGAAATTTTTTGTGGCGATAGAGATATCACGTCGGGTTCAGCACATTTCCTGAAGCCTACAAAAACCCTCCCGGCCGCAACGGTGGGGGGGGGGGGGGGGGGCGAACTCGTTCTTACTCTGCCCGTTTAAGGGTTGGTACGCCCCAAAGTATTTAAAACTGGCAACTCTAGCAGACAGTCATGTTGATAGTGTCTTTCCTGCTCAGAAATGTGACTCGAGAACACTTTGGTTGTCTCAGCCAACCCGACAGATTTAGCAACTTCATTTACCAGTGACAACGCATTCTGTAAGTCATCAGAACTTAACGCTGGGAGGGCAATATAGTCAGTGCAGTCGTATTATTAGATATCCAGTGCCTAGGTGCAAATTCGACAACATCATGTCTGTGTAGGACTCTGCAATGGGCCCAGCTAGTGGTGAACTTGAAATGAATGAGGATTTGCCTAGCAAAAACTGAGTTTGACCTTTTTCTCCAGTTCGTGTCTACGATGTGACCAAGTTCGCGGAGTACCACCCCGGTGGCTTTGACCTCATCGCCACAAATGCAGGCACAGACGCCTCCGAGGAATTTCGTCGTGTGAGTTGAAGTTCTTTTTTTCTTAATGAGCAACGTTTTAGAGATGCACGTTCAAGTTGTTGTGTCCTCATCGAGGTCACCATACCCACCCTCCCCCAATCCTTACCGGTATATTTCGAAGCGGGTGCTTTTTATGTGGCTACGCCCACTCGTTGACATGCGTCAGCGATATAACAACTGAAAGCAACATTAAACATGTTCCTTTTTTAGTACCTACGGTAGTTGGCCTATCGCATGAAATGTTAGCTTTGATTGCGAAGTGTTTTTTTGCAATTCGAATGGATTACTTGAGTGGGATTATAATACTAATTGTCATTCCATGATATTTCAGTCACTCCATGGTGCCGGGTTTTAAAATCATTTTCATCTGTCCGTCAGTAAAAAGTGCTTACTGATATAGTATGCATTTTTCTTATTGCTTGTCGATTCCCTTAAAAATTAAGGCGTATTTTATAGAACAGGTGCTGATAAATATTTGTTATTGTACTAGTTTGGGACGAAAGTACGTTTTTTTTGAAAATATATGCTTGGAACAAGCGTGTCTATCGGTTTAGAAAAGTTTTATTTATGACACTTTTTAGTACCTTCAAAAGGTACATTGTATCTTCTTGTTTATCAACGCCCCTTGTAAGGGGTAAAACATGGTCCACATCCATTGCAAAGTGTTTTGAGTCCTTTATAGCGTCTTCTTAATAATGTAGAAAAATATATTATCTTCCTTACACTGAAAGTTTGGAAACTTCGATCACACGTGGAACTACGGGTCGGGTTCAAAATTATTCTGAATTTGGAAATTTTTAAACCGAAGACTTTCCCTTCCTTCAGTAGCATTTGTAAAAACGATTTAATTTGCTACTAAAAGAGCGCCATAAAAATACATTTTTACATTCTTTCTATAAATATAAGGGTATCGAAAATCAAAGTTAAAAATGCCTACTAGTGGCATCCTCGAGTGATTGAAATATCTTGAGATTGCGCTGCACGATAATCAGTTTTACCACCCCACCTAGGTAAAAAGAAATTTTAGAATTTCAGTCAACATTTCAGGAGACAGACCAGTTACTTGATGCTGCAATCCCCTAAATAAATCGCTAGCGGCGCTCTGAAGACCCCATTAGGAGCTTGCTAGTGGAGGCCTTCCTCCGGAGACTGGTGGTTACCATTAACATGTGGGCATATCGCGCTCTAAGCAAACAGTACTGGCGTAAGTCGAATGTAAGGTTTAGGGCACTAACTTTTAAAAGCCGACACCCGACTTCAGTGGTGTACAGGTGTATTTACCAAGCTGCACACATCTCAGATTCTGTTAGCTTGACATTTTGCAAAAACTGCCAAACTTTAAATGCTCCCTGGCGCTTCACCTCGTGTGTGTGCATACACTTTTCACGTTGTACACTTAAGTACTCGACTGATGCCTGAAATGTGTCTTTTTTTAAATTAAAACGGTTTTTCCACTACCTTTATTTGTTCTTGGTCCTTTCGCTTTATCATATTTTTTTCTGCTTCGCTATCACCTCGTAAGGAAACCTTATTACATAAGCAGCCGCGTAGCTATGACACATGCTTCATCTGTCTGGAAGGATCTGGCGTCGCCCGCATGGAGTGTGTGTATGCACAAAGCAGATCTATGCGATGGCGTTCGCGGTCTGGTTGACGTCTCATAGAAGCCTTACTCCGACTTCTTTGCGACCTCTACCACCAGAATAAGCTGACTAGTGGAACCTCGTCCTGGCGCACCTTTGTAAACGTAGTGCGCTGTGTGTGTGCACACATCAGTTTGTGCCAGATCACAGATGTTGGCCCGGTATGGCTGGCTAAAGGAGGGGCGACAAAGCCTACGGCTCTTTCCGCCTCAGTTTTCCCTGCCTTTGTCGCTCCACCCCGGAAAGAGACTCCATTTACTCGTGCGGCATCGGGAAAGGTAGTGGTGACCACTCAAGCGGCCCCAGAAAGCATGTTATTAGGGTGGTACCTACAAAGACAGGGGCGACTGGGATAGACAGCCTTCACCCCCTGTTAGGATGCCTTTGAGGTTCGAATGTGAGCTCTTGTGGTTATTGAACTTTACTAAGTCTAACGATCTAACTACTGAGCGACGGACAATTTGTCCTGTCTGTTGTAACTGGGTACATTAATTATCGTAGATGGGCGTTCACCGACCAGGTAACGCAACATGTTCGTCCCATTGTGCCTTAGGACTCAAGTTAGTACCCGCACAGGCGGTCACATAGCAACTTGTAGTATAGGCAGATAGGATGATGCTGACAACCAAAGTAGGACCCTCACAGGCACATCGAGACGAGTACTTTCCAGAACCTGATCGCTGAGGTTGGTTGGTAACTTTCTATGCCGTACTAATAACCGTTTTCTGATTCTGGTCCATAAGCTGACACTTCCTCTCTCTATCCACTTTTTTAGGCCCATGCTTACGTCAGTGTGGATATGATTTCGCGTTTGCAAAAGGGCTACCTAGTGCGTTCATCGCGCCGCAGGCCCATGCCAAACTGTAAGCCCTCATGCCTACTTCGGTCTAACTAATCTCGGTCTGTACTTACTTCTACTTGTTACGGCTGTGATCATGTCTGATCTAGCCGGCCTCAATGATGTCCCGTATTGTACCTCCTCATGCGTGACGATTCACGGCAGCTGACCTGGATAGCTCAACCTGTTCGTTTCTCCTGTCATGGACGCTGAATACCGAAAGTCCAAGCACCGCCTCCATGTTTTGCCGAACCGCGTCGAGCCAGGTTTTTAGTTGACCTCCTCATTGACGCCACCAAGTGGAAAACGGCGCCGGAGGAAGTGTCCAAACCCCCTCAGTCGTCTTTCTTGGATGACCTGAGATATCCTGGCTATATTGTTGCAACAAGTGCGGACTGCCTCGTTTGAGACGTAGTCTGTGTACTTCAGTCGAAGGATAGCCCTCAGGCAACGATGATCAGGTACTGCAAGTTTTTGCTCATCTTCCACCCGCACAGCCCAGCTTTCACAACCGTAGAGGAGGACCGACCGGACGGATGTGCAGTATACGCGGATCTTCGTGGCGACATAGAGGTCACTTTGCGTCCATAGGCACTTTTGAAGGATCCAGAAAACCCGACGAGCAGCGTCTATTCAGGGAGACAATGTCATCCTTACTCTGTGCATTCGGTATCATCCTCGCCTCGAGGTATTCAAGCTGTCTACTTTTCAAGTTGGCAACGATTAATCCCGAGGGATACTTTCTCCTGGTCAGGGATGCAGCTCGAAAAACAATTTGGTCTTCCCAGTGTTTATGGATAGGCCGACCGAAATAGCGATCTTATTCACCCGCGACACCACAGACTGTAGTTCACCAAAGCTTGAGGCTAGCAAGACGATATCGTCACCGTAGTTTGGGTCAGTCAGGAGGCGCCCGGGTGCGAATTTCACACAGTCAGAACCGTATAGGGCCTTCCGGAGAACGCAGTCAATGGCGTAATTGAACAAAATGGGCGATAGAATGCAACCTTGTTGAACACCAGATCAGATATCAAAGGGTTGGGAGAGATGGCTATGGACGAGGACTGGCGCAGTGGTGGAGCGATAGTAGGCCTTGATGAAGGCGATTATTTTAAGCGACACACTAAGTTCCATTATTCGCCCTAGGGACTCATGATGGACGGAGTTGAACGCAGCGGCGAAATCAATAAAACTGTAATCGAACATTGTTTATGATGTTTCTTTGAAATTTTGAATGCAGGCGGGTCCCCAACAGCCGTTCGGATTGTTTGTACGAGTTTGTCTCCTCTAGCGCTTTGGCTCAAGAAGGCAGCGGTCGCAAGCAAACTTATTTAATTGCGGTCCACGGTCGCCATGTCTCAGTGCTGTCGTAAGGATTTTCAGCATTTTATAAGGCAGTCGGCGAGCCCGAACTCAGCCCTCCGCGCCCTGGTAGCAGTGTCGCTCCTGTTCCGCGACTGCTTATTCGTCGGACCCGAGAGTGCTTATTTCACCGCTAACCTTCAAAGAAGGCTGTTCAACTATCCGCCACCTGTGGACGCGCCGGGTAGCCAGCAGCTAAGCTAATGGGTAACCTGTCTTCCTGGATCTCGGTCTGTTTGATTTTTTCTCTGATTAATCATCTTGCTCGATTTTTGCGTCATCTGGTTCGCTTCTATTCCTTCTTCCCGACCAGAAGCCCTCAAATACTGCTAACTAGATATAACCTTAAGGTTTGACTCAGGCCTCCTGTCTACCGTTCTTTTGACAAATAAGATGTTTGTTTGAGCATTTACTATTTGCGCGAAAATAACGATCATAAGGCAGATTGTCGCATGACTTGTGGAAATGAAAAGAAAAGCCTCAAGTCTCCCCTGTCTCCGAAGTGCATGAAAGTATTATCTGCCAATAATGGACATATTTTAGTGAGCATATGAGTACTGCGAAAAATTATGTCGAGTCTGTAAACTGTAAAGATATTCCCTTACTACAACTTTCTCTCTATTCCACCAAATTGGTATTCAGAGCATGTAAAAATCTGTTTGTCAAATACTTCGAGCAGTGGTTTCTCCCACATTAATGCCATAGTTAATCGAATAATATTCACATTATCTGAACTTCCAGTTAATAATATGTGCACTACGCATAACAAATCACTTAACGTTCATGCCAACGTAGGTGTTAGTTCTTATTACAGACCCGTGCCTGACCAATTTATGTAAGTTCTGGTAGGCATTCCAGTTTACGAATTCTTGCGTGTACGCTTTTCAGGACATGATATTTCATCCTCTGGCTCGGAATTGACGTTAACAGTTCAGTTGCGTGCAATGTTTTTTCTGATAGCATTTACAGCGCTCCAGCGTACGCCAAACACGGCCGCGCATTATCCCGGTCGTCGTTTAACACCATAGAATCGATGGACTAGGTGCATACGCTTTTGGGGAATATGCCGTAACATCCTGATATCTATATTCAAATTACTTTTACAGTCCAAGGATTGAAAGTATGGTCGGACACGGAAATTTTCCCCCAACCTCTCCCCTACCAAGGGTGGCTTCGTGCTAAATTTCAGGGGATTCCCTATCCCATAAACTTCCCTCGAATTTAGCGCAAGCCCACCTGTGATTCAGAGAGGGGGTAGGTATTCCCCTGCCCTCTCGAAAACGTTTGTGAAAACTGAACTACCTCATTTTCGGTTTGGAGCGCAGACCTCCCCTGATCTTATCTTTTTCAGGGGACGCCGTAAAGTTGCCATGTATTTGTTGAAGAACCCTATTTATTGATTCCATCCAAAATTGGTCAAGTGAAAATATTCCTTCGATTAGGCCCCACTGCGCAAGGACCCAATACTTATTAAATCGTATTTCTTCGAAAGTAGTCGAAAAAACACTTGTAAATAAAAAGCCGGTCGATCGTAGTTCGAATGGTGTTAAACCCAATGATTTAAAATGATAAAGTCGTTCCACAGCATTTGTAATCCTTGTCGGATTTCGAAATTTGTAGTATCTACAGACAGTCTATGCAATATTTCCCTTTATCTCTGTTTAATGTTAGACCACATTTTGCTTTTGCCTTCATTATGCTATGTCCTTTAAGCTCATCTTTACGTTTTCTTTACTTCAGTTCTTTCACCACGTTTGCCTGTCAGCCGACCGATCAGTAAAGAGGAACGGATTAAAGGCCGAACAAAGCCCACGTAAGTCTGTTGCCTTCTTCCTTGCATAGTTTTAACTCACGGACTAACCATTAGAGGCCGTCGATAAGGTCGATCTATTGGACACTAAACCACGCAAGAGCACTTAGAGGGCAGGCAACAATGATTGAGCACCTTAG
>WEDG01002508.1:0-266724 GCA_017591395.1 Schistocephalus solidus
GACCGAACATGGAAGACTTAAACCACAGATTTGGATGAATTGGCATCACTTAGTACCCGAGACTGCCTATGCCTATCTCGCGCGATCCTAATTTTCAATGCTAATTCAAATATTTGTGCAATCCTTAAGTGAAATGACAAACAGCTTAAAGACGGATCGTTAAGTTGCTTACGTAATTTTTTAAGTCTTTTTTTAAGAAAATGTGAAACAGTAGAAGAGACTGTATGTGAATTAAAAATCTCATCTACTCCATGGGCATCACCCATTATTATCATTTCCAAGAAAGACGGTAAACGAAGGTTGTGCGTTGACTACTGGCGGCTAAACGCGGTCACCGTATGTGACTCTTTTCTGTTGCCCTATATTGATGATACACTAGATGCCCTGGGCGACGCAAGATAGTTTTTAACTCTAGATCACAAGTCAAGTTACTGGCAGGTCAAAATAGAGCCTAAAGCTGGACACAAAACCGCGTTCACAGAGCCCCAAGGCCTTTTCAAATTTCAGACGCTTCCTTTCGGATTGTGTAACGCCACCACGGCGTTCCAACGAGTCATGCAAAAGGTCGTCCAGCATCAATTCCCCCACACTTGTCTCATCTTCTTAGATGGTGTCATCATTTGCAGCGCACCTTTAAGGAACACAATGCCAACCTAAATCTTGTCATTGCAGGCCACATAGACGCTGGACTAACACTGAACCCTAGCAAATGCGTCTTTTTAAGACCAGAGTTTAGCCTCCTGGGCTATCGGGTATCGCCAGGACAGGTCAAGGGGAAGGCGCGCTGGTCGATTTCCGAAAGCTAAGTGAAATCTCAAATTCTGAACATATTTCTTTGTGTCTTGCTGGCATTATTAACGTATTTTTTGATAAAAAATTTTTATTTCTAAACCTCAATCAACGGAACATACCTGTGGTGTTTGTCTTTAAAAATAGGTGGAATTATGCAGTCTCGTACCATTTCACCCGACATAGGCTCATTTCTCGTTCTCAAATTTTGAACGTATTTCTTCGTTTCTTGCTGTATTTATTAGCTTAAGTATTGATACTTGTTTGTATTCCTCTCCTTTATACAACTATATATACCTCCGGTTGTTATGTTTAACAAAAGGCGAAAATATTCAGTCTCATATTGCTTCCCCCGACATAGCCTCACTTTTCATCCTTACATATCCTCGTAAAAAGTAGAATTATAAAGCACGAACATAGAATTAAAGTAGAATTTATAAACACACTATCAATTTCCATCAGTAAGCTCTTTGCAGTTACCATTTTTATTGTTGAAATGTCAACCATGTGGAATTCTATATAAGCATAATTGTTTTTTTTTATCCTGCGTAAATTGCATTAATATTTTCTACAAAAGATGAAACCAACAATCTCAGCTCATCATAAGATATCTGTCACGGAACCCAAGCGTTGCCTGATTACACCTTTTAATCTCAACATTGACTCAAATATACAACACATACTAAATCTAAACAGCTTAACCTGGCCGCTTTACAGCACTGCAATGACTACATGATGAAGTTTGGATCTATTTGATCTATATTTGGTCACCTGTTTCATGGTAACATATCTGATGTACGCTCTCAGGACAGCAGACGCCTCGACTCGCTTGTTCAATTGGTCGACAGCGAGGCTTTTGACAGACAGAAAGGTTATCATAATTTTCTCCTAAAAAATTCTCCCATACACAGACGCCCAGTTGACGTTGCTGTGAAAATTTTGTACTCGGGTGGTTTTACCTACAAGACAGTGGAAGCGAAATGCCTCTCTACGCATAGGAAGAATCTTCCTATCTTAGTTAAATCGTTTTGAACAATTTAAGTGGACTCAATCTTTGCTAAACGACGTCGCACTTCTCGCTATTTGGAAATGACAAAATGTTTCCTTTGTCGAGCACTTACACAAATGGAGCGAAGAAATGGGTCACACCTGTCAAATATATCATTTACGTCTCATTTTACTATTTACAATTCTGGTAAAATTTTCACTTTCCTCAACGCTTTTGAAAATCCATCTCCTCAGATGTCCAGTTCAGACAGCCCCTCCAGTCCACCTTCTACTTCGTTTCCCTCACGGTCGATTTATTCAATTTCCGGTGCTTTAAGCCCACCTTTAATGTCCGCAGCCCCGTCTAAAGCACTTATGCCGTCTAAACCGTCTATAGCACTCAGACCGACAGCTTCCCCTCTTTTAACGCTGTTCTGCAGGTTTCTCCATGAAATTTCCTGAGCCATTCCAAATAAATAGCGTACCTCAAATTCAACATGCGCTATCATCTCAATTTACAGACAACTCATTTAACCCTCCACAAACTAGCACGTCCCATAACCCCACTGAACATGTTATACCCCCAAATACATCACCTAAGACAGGTCGTCCAAAGGACGTCAATCCAAACCAAATCCAAAATCAAAGTAGCGCAGTTCCAACTAAATGCATGCTGCCTTTTCCAAAACTAACCAAACCTCTACAACAGGCAAATAACCCTAGCCAGGTTAACCGATATATAAAACATGAATTCTTAGCCCTTAATTCTTATAGCTGCTTAACCTTTCCCACCGCATTCTATATTCCATCTAATTTCCCTCCATTCCGTTTTTAACTACCAACAGGCATATCCCGGTCTTAACCCCTATAATGCTTCGATACCATAAGGTTATATTCCAACACGTTTAAGATATCCCTCTCAGCCTTTTGGTTACGGACGTTCTTCATACCAGTAGTTCTGGCACATTTGGCAGTTACTCTTCAAACCACAATAACATCTACCCCAATTTAGGTGTGGGGACAATGTAATGGCCCGATCTTTACTTACTTAGCTGGCACTTACCTGAGGAGGAAGAAGTTAGAATTGTCAAAGGTAAGAGTTTCTGAGTAGAATGTCGTTGGAAATTTTCAATTTTAGAATGGCTAGACTCGTTCATTCAACCAAAGAATGGGCAAAAATATTCAAGAATGGGAAGGACAAACATTCGTTAAAGTCTTCATTTAATTTCAGGAGGGCAAAAGTTATAAGAAATAAAGCCACAAATCTGGGCAGATTTGGCCATAATTCTACCAGTATGAGGCAAGAGAGCTAAATTATTTGTGTAGTTTAAACTGAAGTCTTTGATGCCGTAACCTCTTATTTTTGAAGGTTGCCCTATGATTGAACTTTCCTCCATCAAGGACTTGGGCTTAAGCTACACCAATAAATTAGATCTTTCGCCTCATGCCGATAGAATCACGGCCAAAGCTGCTCAGATTCGCGGCTTTATTTCTTATAATTTCTACCTTCCTGAAATTAAATTAAGATTTTATCGTATGTTTGTACTTCCCATACTTGAATTTTGCTGTCCTTTCTTCGGTTTAATGAACGAATCTAGCCATTCAAAATTAAAAATTTCCAAATACATTTTACAAAAAAACTCCTATTTCCGACTCTTTCAACTGCTTCCTACTCAACAAGATGCCAACTAACGAAGCATACATTTCTTTGGCTCAGGAGAGTTAGAGCAGGCTTTTGTCTCCTTTTCCGACTAAATTATAGTTCAACTCTCCCCAAGCTTTCTGTCATTACCCCCGTTAGTCTTCCTTATAACCTAAGAAATTCTGCCCTAACTATACCTCCCCCTGCATCCTGCACGTTTAAACGCTCCCTATTCTTGGCTTCTGGTGATAGCTTTCTTTGGAATAACTTGCCAATTGAAACAAGGTCGTTAACTAGTCCATCTGTATTCAAGTAAAGACTGCACATTTATCTTAACACTGATTCTATTAACGGCAACGTGAGAGTGACGGAGCTAAGAAGGACGTTATACCCTTACGTGTTGTCAAATTATATCGCTTCACAACGGTTATTTGATATTTTCCTTCTAGAAAATTCAACTTCACTTTAAACCTTTCTGAATCTAATCTGGCCAAATTTCTTTAAGTTTAAGTGTATTCAATGGCCAAAACCTCGGAAAATAAGGTATTTTACAGCATGCCCTTGGTATGTTTCTTAGTCAGCAGTTAATTTTTTTCATGCATATGAAGCACGCCAGTGTTTAGTCGTTATTCAGTACTGCTGAATATTATTTCCAGAAGCTTGCATTTTTCAGAAAACCGTGGTTCGGTAAAAAGTGCTGGAATATAATAATTTTCTGGAGCACCTTGAACCCGTTGTTTAACCTAGCAGCTAGAGTTGCGGTGAACCCAGTCTTTTGGCATGAACCAGCTTAAGCGATTTGGGAGCTTTGGAGGTTACGGCCTTGGACTTGTAGGGGGCCTTGGCTTGACTGCTTTTGGAATTCAGCAGTCTTTGTTCACAGGTATGATTTAATGTCCGCTTTTACATCAGTTTAGTCGATGGCGGTCATCGAGGTATAATGTTTAGTCGAATCGGAGGTGTGAAACCGGACATATATCCCGAAGGCCTTCATTTTAGGTACGTCATGATTCTCTCATGCTGATTTTATTTCGCAGAATTCCCTGGTTCCAGTACCCCATCATTTACGATATCCGGTCCAGGCCGCACAAGATCACGTCTCCGACGGGCAGCAAAGGTCTGTTCGAACAGTATATTGTCATATGACAATATACTGTAATATATTTGCATCCGATTTTGAATTATTTATCACCTTTGCCTTGCCAGGAGCTGCATTCTGCTCTCTTGTGCATTTTTTATTTCCTCAAACGGTTTCCTTTTGAAAAATTAAAAACAAGTTCAATCGCTCCCAAATCGTCTCCATCAAAAGGTTGCACCGCAGCCTGTAAGACGAACGTGCGAAAGCTTGGTGCCTTTCTGTGCATTTTACAACGGATTCATTTCTGTTTATTGCGTCTCTTCGCGTTGCTGTCCCTCCTGTTAGAACAGTTTTAGTCGTCTGTGCGTAGTTCTTCGGTTCAGCACACGCTTCGGCTTAGCTCCGAGTATTCGCACAGGAAAAGTTTGAGTGCAATCTTGCATGCGGAATCGCACTTACTGACAGTTTTTAATCTGTTCTGTTTTGAATTCCAGTCTTGTGCAATATCTATCGGGTAGATCTCTGCTCGACTCTGAGCGGATAGTAAGCTACAGCGAACCTTGCGACATTTATCTAGATACTTTTTAGTTCCTACACCGTCTTCCTTTGGTTTTGTTGTATCGTTTTTTGAATGTTTTACCCGCAAGCCTTTTATGCGACTGAATTTCATCCCTTTTAGATCTGCAGACTATTAATCTGACACTTCGAGTGCTATCTCGCCCTGAGGTGTCCAAACTCCCGGAGATATATCGAACCCTTGGAACAGATTATGATGATCGTGTTCTTCCCTCGATTGTGAACGAGGTGCTTAAGGCTGTGGTTGCAAAATTCAATGCCAGTCAACTTATCACTCAACGGCAACAGGTCTCTCTTCTAATCCGTAAGCAACTTGTCGACCGTGCTCGCGACTTCCACATTGTCGTTGATGACGTCTCGATAACCGATTTGACCTTCTCTCAGGTTTACGCTGCAGCTGTCGAAGCAAAGCAGGTACAGTGGGACTTTGCGTCGCTTTCCGTTTCGGTCTTTAGCTATCGCCACATTTTGCCTTTACCGTTTATCGTCTGCGCTTGTTTCCTGACCGGTGAATTTTATTCTATGCAGATTGCTCAACAAGAGGCACAGAGAGCTCAGTTCCTGGTTGAACGTGCGAAACAGGAGCGTCAACAGAAAATTGTCATGGCTGATGGTGAAGCACAAGCGGCCAAACTGATTGGTGACGCCTTACAGGCAACCCCGGTTACTTAAAGCTGAGGAAGATAAAGGCCGCCGCACAGATTGCAAGGACGGTAAGTAGCTATACTTCTAGTTAGTTTTTATACCTTTGTCTTTAACTCGGCGTGCTATTTTTTCGTTAATATTTATGTCCCCTGTTTTTTGTGTGGTTTTATAGCTCTCTCAGTCATCTAACCGCGTCTTCCTCAATGCGAACACTCTGCTCTTGAACCTGGCTGATCCCCAGTTCGATGCCAGTGCGGAAAAAGTCCTCAAAAAGAAGTAAAGGCCCTCCGTACTTGCTCTTGGGGGCTGTTGTTAGCTTTGTCGTACGTAGTCTCGACTCCTTTCCCAATCTGTACATTGATCTTTTTATTCTAAAGCAATACCACTTCCATTTACAAGAGTTCGACTGGATTTTTTTCTGTACAAGTTATAAAAATGCTGTTGATCCTTTTCTGGTTTTACGAAAATGCTGCGTCGCGTGATCGTGGATTGTTGAAAGCTGCTAAGTTAACACAATCTGACCATTTAAGAAGTATTCCAGGTATTAAAGTTAATTTTCAACCACGTCACTACCGTAAAGCTACCGCTATAGTAATAAACAAGCATTGGAACGAATGTATTTTCTTCGTTCATTTACGTCGGGCTTGTCTATCACGCAATGAAACTCCATTTACAAAGGTAGATTTTCATTAGATTAATTGCCAACGACCGATTAAATTGTTTGATAAGCTTACGACAACGAGGCGTGTTTACGCATCAGCCAAGCATTTGCATACAGATTTTAGAGTGCATGATATGGGCCTATCTGTCCATTTGCACATCACATACGGGCTTCTCAAACATCTTCCCCATTATCTTGCTTTCCTCCTCTTTAGTCCAATAGCTGCTCACTCTCGCAGGCGTGTCTCTGTAGCGGCGCTGGTGCCAGGGCTTTCCGTTCTGTAGTGGCGGCAACAAGGGTGTCATCTCTGCGACCGACTTGAGCGTGTCATAAGGTTGTGGTATCTTGTTTTGTGATATCGCCAGCTGCATGAGTACCTTTTTGTTGCGCCTGTTATGGTGTGGGAACAAATTGCGTAGTAAGTATAGGACAAGTGATTTCCGTGCAAAAGTAACGTTTTAGTTTTTCGATCAACAATAGGACTACCCACCGCATCTGCAGTGCGGTGAGTGATATCTCAATAAATAACGGCATGGACAAGCGTTCGGATAAAAGCAGTCTTTTTGTCGTATTCATCAGCATCACAAACGCTCTAACCCATGACTTAAAGTGGTTTATTACTAGGTTTTCAGGTTACTATCGTTTGTCTTTGGTTTGAAGCAATTCCGAATGAGGTTGTCGACAAACCTGTGGTAATTTCTTTGACCCTCTTAAAGTAATTTCTGGACTAATGATTCTCTATATTTTATCCGTTCCGTTCAGCGACAGCTGCTTTGGCGTCTTACTGAAATCAATTTAGTCACCATTAAGTCAGTAAACCGAGCTCATCTACCACTGGTTTTTCTTTCGGGGATGAATTGTAGGACAGGCCCTATTTGTCCAATCAGCCAAATAGGGGACACTGTTGGTACCATTTGGACGGCAAACCTGATCCGGTGACCATCGCGTCCTCTACAACTTCGTCGTAAGTAACAGTGACAACTGACTTCTTGAAAAATAATGGGATGACTGCAGGTAGAGCCGAGTTTCTTAACCACAAAATGCGATTGCTGATCTGAAATTCAGAGTACAGGATGGCCACAAAGTAAGACCCTTGACTGTCATGGAATTCATTGAATGGGAGTAACAGCGCGCATTGGAGTGCGATTGCACTTGCGCTCCAGAATTTCCACGATGTCACTCCGGTTCGAAAGCATTTTTTGCAAGCTTATCTGTAGTTAATTCGTTGAATTCTTTCATTAGAGTCTCGTCAGTTTTGTTTCTTTAGGAAACCATGACATCCAAATGTCTTGCGTGGATAATCAACGCATAATATTTAAGAACTCTCGCCTAAACCTCGTTTACCCCTCTTAGTCATATCACGTGCAAATCCCAATGCCGGGTATCATCCAACATCTTTGCGTATAATGGTTTTATCTCAAGCCTCCGGAGACCATTAGTCCACAACGCTACTTCGTCAGGCTTGGTCAGTGACATTAAGCCGAAACCGATACGGGCAGAGCATAACGTCTGATTCGGAACGAGCCTCCAGGTAAAAGTCTACCCGTTTTATCGCCATTAGACCGCTTCAGTTATCAGTCCAACTGCCAAGTCAGTTGTAGACCTCCATAAGATGTCATTAAGGAGATTATTTTGGCTGTGGCCTGAAGGCATCCGAGCGTTGCCCGACCCGCCATTTAACGTGTAGGGCGTGACTTCTACCGCAGATTCCTCGTGAAATGCCCTCCTTTGACGAATTTCTGTCACTGTTAGCATTCGAAATAATAGCCACAGCTGCAGACTGGCGGCCAGTCGAAGTCTACATGAGCTATTCTGAAACAAAATCCGCGACAGTAGTATACTTTTTGGAACTCTCGAAAAAAACGCAATCCGTTATTTGTGACGTTGCATCGTGCCTTTCAGTCTGAAATTGGTTATTATGGGAAGTAAAGTTGCTTAATGACTTTACCATGCAAAAAATGAACCCCTCTTCATCGGGAGTAACGGGTTGTAATCGGTAGGATGTTTTGTTTACCCTAGTTCCTGCGTAAACTAATGATATATGTCAGAGAGAAACAAACTGTCAGTTAAAAACAGCTCGTATCATATCTTTTGATTGTGAATGTGTCTGTGTTTTAACCTTGGGGCTTAATAGACAGCAAATATTACACTACGCGGCCAATATCAACGTCAACATGATCTCTGCATCGCTCAGCTGGTGCCTCGGAGGATACTGCGACTTATCCTCACGGACAACATCTTGAAAGTGAATTTTCTTCCGATCGCAACCACCAATCGCTAGTACTGTAATGATTTGCTATTTCCCATGATCCAGACACGTGCTTCGTTGACTCGAAGCAAAGCTCGTCTGCAATTTAACCTCTATCAGAATGCGCCGTTGCTATGAGGATTAACTGGAAAATGTGCAGATTTGGAAGTAACCCTGGGTCCGCTTGATCGGCATTTGGGGCTGGAACGCAACTGCATAACAATTTTTAGAGGCCACGAACTCTAGGACCGATTAAGCCAGCATTGATGATGGTTATTATGAAGTTATGTCCAGCGCGTCAAATTATATTGTTGCGTTGTTGGTTCGAAGGCGCAGTATAAATATCTGTCTAGTAAACAGTGGGAAATGTGTTTTTCTTAACCGATCTAACCAGAATCCGGTAATTGGCGGTCGAAGATTACTACTAAGATCACTGCGTGTACTTCTGAATAGCCAGACGGTAACTTAAGGAGATATAAGGAAAAGGACAATTCAATTGTTTACCATTAAAACCAAAACATAATGTAAGAAGGGAACGATTTAAACGTGGTTTTCTTCTGCTTGCTTTGTATTTACGCCTCAGACGTATATTAGAATCGGCTTCTTAGACCACGCATGCTTATTTAAGCTCACTCTTCTGTTTAACGAACTGGAGAAAATATAAAGCTTCGCAGCGGGATTCAAAAGGAAAATCCGCAGCCCTCGACTGCCAGCAGAGTCACGTAGAAGCCTTTAAGCCGGTCTATTGAGTACCTCTGCAGTCGTTGTGGCTGAGCTACTAGATCTTACAACCTACTCACCACTGTCTTATTACTGACTGCCAACCGGAAACCAAAAAATCACAATCCACACGACAACAAATTAGCATGTAACTAAGCGGAACCGAAATGGTATGTCTTAATTACGTGTGCTCATCGAAGTGCTTCCAAGTTTTCCAGTGAAATTCTCCACGGAACTGTGATGCTAGGGAACAAACACAGTGGAAACGGAATAAAAATCTCTCATTTGGTAACCCCCATCAATTGACGATGCCCCAATCTGAGGCGTGGAAATCCCAAAAGTGGGTCCGGCTTCCATCGAGCCCTGGATTATACGCTCATCAGAATCTGGTGAAACAAAAACGTAGTGTTTGCTAGACAGGCTGCCGATGCAGAGTTACGATGATTTAGGTGCGAACTTAGGTGCAACCACACCATAGTGTGTTGTAGAGACAGAAGTAAGATTACCCAAGTGAATCAAACGAGCCGAAGCCTGCTCGTTTAAGACATCGAATCCACACACGATCTTCATACAGTCACCCACGAATTTTTCTCACAGAACGCTAGGTGACAGTTCAACTAGATCCATTTTAAAACTCCGTGCTGTTTCTTAAGCTGTTGTCAGAAACTGGTATAAAAGCTTCTTCAGAGCAAAAGACAACTTCCTAAGGTGTTTGAGGTTAAAAAGGACATTAATAGCGACGGCTGAAAAAAATAATCCGTGTTTGGTAGAGCAGTATGTCTTATCTTCAGTTCACAAAACACTCCCGCATTAGAAAACGATCTCCAGTTTCTTCAGTTGTGAAAGACGTCATAACTGACGAGTCTAGCTTTTACCTGGGGCCTTTTGGACAAAAAGTTTTTCCCATATAGTCTTGGATTTGATATTTCCTAATAGGTTTTTATTTATTGGGAGACGGCAACTGAACACAATAACCATGCTGATATGTCTAAAAATCGACCACATGGACTTAAAGGTAGTAGTATTCGTTTTTTTTTCAAGTCTTATAAGCACCTAATTATATTTGACGGCGGTGTTCCTCTGTGATTAAATTTGGTGCTACCTACGCAAAATAGTTAAAATTTGTCTATCCATAAGGACATTTATCCAGCTGGTCATTATAAAATTCCAAAAGAGGGATCGATATAAACTGCAATGCAATAATCGTTTAACTCACGCGATCGCTGCCTCATCGAACTCAGTCTTGTATTTATGCTCCAAAACGCATTTAATGGGTGTGTGCGGACGTTGGGGGTGACCAAAGATCATGTTTTTCGGGAAATGAGGCTTTTTGTTTCTGCCCAGGGCCTGTTTCGTCGTATCTAGCTTAAAATCCTTTTTGTCCGCAAACTCCTCCCAATCGGGAACTGGGTGTATACCTGCCTTAGCACTTTCGATGTTTGTGCGCAGAAAATCACGTGGAAAGTCTGAGCGTGCTCGTCTCTTCGGGATAGGCCAGCGTAAACAACGCAGGAGTGCCTCCGGGTCATACTCGCTGCGCATACCATAGACGAAACAAATCGGGCTGCCTCGGCCTACCTCGCAGAAGTGGTTTTCCCAGTTGTGGTCGCTGTAATATCTCATTTTTTAGCATGGTATTTCGGATTATACCCATCTGGCCGGGGGCAATGTATTCGCATCTCTGAAAAACGTCTAAGGCGACAGACCTCTTTGGCATTGTGAACTGTCACACGCGTGAGTGGCTGTCTGCTGCCGCTGCCGAAATTCCCCCCTTCTGACTTCTAACCTTGAAAAAATCAATAATTAGATGCGCGAAGCGGACTTTCGAACTTTAGCTACTTCTTCAATCACACATACCTGAGGCTCCCATTGAAAATCTCCCATGGAGCTTCGTGATTTACTGGACCTGTAGTTTAGTTTTCTAGCCTTATCATTATCAAAAGCTTGCACTTTTCTGAAGCCGAATTCACTAGTGTGCTCGTTTTTTGACATTTATTTACTGCTGTCAGCTTTGGCCCTATTCTCACTTTCTGATCGTGTTTGCTGTCTTTTTACAACATCTGAAGTGTTAAAGCTTACAGTTGAAAATAATATCGTCCTTCAGGAATGCAAAAATTGATCGGTTGACCCCAAGCGATCAGCTAGCTTTCCTTCCGCTGATTAATTCGTAATTGCTAAATTCGAGAAGATATCAGTGATGAAACGCAGTTTAAGTAGACTGTGAAGGTCCAATATCTCTCGGTGTTTGTCTTGTTTACACACTGTGTCAGCATTTTTGCCAACAATATTTCATTGCCGGTCAAAAAGTTTGCGGCTTAAACAGCAAGCCATCCCATGCCCGTTTCACGCGATTTGGAGCGAGATTATACGTCTAAAGAAATAGGCCCCTCTCAAATTAGGATAGAATTATGATATGCCTGTCTTGTCATTATGTTTTTCGAAATAGTGAGAAATTTTAGATATATAGCTGACGAACTTCCATCTGAAAAGCTGCGCAACCAAGAAATAACTGGATCAGTTTGCTTCAACTTTTTGCTACTTTACCTGTGCATCTAGTGAGATCTGACTCATAGTTGAGCAGTAATTAAACGCGCTTCTAGAAAATGGCATTTCTTGTACAATTAAACTGTTACACCGCTCCCAAATAGGCATTACATCTTGTAGGACAGGTTAATATACTTCAAAATAAGCACAATGCAGTGAGAATTACTGAACACACACCCAACTCATTGGCAGTTCCAGAAGAGTTTTTCTTCCACAGTTTTATCGTCAATTCTGATGAGCTCCACCGTCTGATTCACACAGTTCGACCGTCGATTTTGACGAGGTCCACCGTATGCTCCAAACCAGGTGGTGCAGGGTCGGTGACTTGCGCGTGAATTAGTTTTAAGTGAAAGTAGCCTTGCGCTGCAGCTACCGCGCTCCCTCCTCCTCCCCCACCTGAGCCAGGTTTCAAGACAGAGTCAAGAAGACCGGAGATGGGAGAGGGTGCAGGTGGCTGGCACGGCCGGAGCCGCCCCTGGGTGTACCATCACACCTGACTCGGATCCCACGGAGTGGGAGTTCCATAAAGGCCACATTAAGAAGGAGCAATTGCAGCCTGACTCTCAGTCCGCCAGTCAGCCACTCCACACAAACACACATTGGGCTGACCACGTGGTCCGAGTTATCCCGTCAGTTGGCAACCTTCCAAGCCTCAGCTTTAAGCGCACCGTGATAGTTTCAAGCGCGGCAGATTGTTTATAGGGAGGAAAATGCGCTGAGCTGTCGACCTCTCTCCCCCACTCCCACAATCAGACCACCATCCGAGCCGGTCAGTTGTCTGATGTGGGAGTAGGCACATTGGCTGACGGGTTGGCGTACTCGTCTTCGCGCGCCACAGCACGACCTGGCCCCCATAACGCACACACCAGGATTCACTAAATCAGGGGATATGGAGGAGCCATCGCCGTCTGACTCCCAGTCCACTGGTCAGCCACTCGACACACACAGCACATACACTGGGCCGACGGCGTGGTCTGGTGTAAGCGTCAGATTGGCAGCCTTCCAAACCACGGTTTCTAGAAAACTGCGATTTTATCAGGTACATTATGATGATTGTGAGGGTGTGTTCTATGTATTAGTGTAGGTGGTGTGCGCTGATGTGGGTTAGCCTCCGGGGGTTTACCGCAGGTTGTCGTGGAGGCGCATGTGTCCTAATAGGCTCATGCGGTGTGTAAATGTGCGGGAGCATTGAGGGAAGTGGAGGCGGGCGCGTCGACTGTGTGTCGGAGCCCCAGTCACTGGTTCACCAGGCTCCGTGCGATAGATTCGCAGGTGACCGATCAGGCCGATGCGTGAGTTGAAGTTGCGGGCGCAGCTGGGGCAGGAGAAATCGGTGGAGGCTGGGGGGGATGTCATTCATGGAAGTAGGGGTGGCAGTGGCGGTAAGAATGGCAGGTGTGCATGGGGTATCGGTATTGTCGGCATTGCGGTGTCATGGATGCGCATGTGACCGACTAGGCCCATTCGATGAGTGAATGCGCGAGGACAGTAGGGGCAGTGGAGGCGGTGATCTCTGCTGTGTGTTGGTGCTCTAGGCACTGGTTCACCAGTCTCTGTACGATGGATTAGCAAGTGACCGACCAGGCCGATGCGTGAGGTGAATGTGCGGTCGCATTGAGGACAGTTTAGGAGAGAGTCCCCATCGCTGGTGGTGGTGGTGGTACTGAAGGCGAAGGCGGTGGGGGTAACAGGCGATGAGTATTGTGATGTGGTCTCTATGATGTTGAGAGTAATGGAATTGATGCCAGGAGTGAGGGTGGGGGAGTCTGAAGGAGGGTTGAAAGAATTTGACGTAGAAATTTAATGTCGGATTGTTGGTGCATTGTGTCCGAAGATGTCCAACCAGGCCGATTCGCGCGCGGAAGATGCGTTGACAGCGTGGGCATGTTGACAGGGCCTGGGCATAGACGATGTTGGTCCGGGGTGCTGGTGACTTTCGTGCCGCTCTTTGGCCTTGGTGGCAGCGATCCGGTTGGCCTCATAGATTGCTGAACCTGTCTTCACGGATCTTCTCCATGCCGGTCTTTGCTGGGCGAGGTCCTCCCAGGTCGCTGGGTTGATTTGCAGTTGCTTCAGCGATTTCTTCAAAGTGTCCTTCTAGCGTCGTTTTTGACCTCCCTCTCGGCGAGCACTCGTATTGACCTCTCCGTAGAAAAGTCGTTTGGGTAGTCGCTCATCGTCCATTCTCACCAGGTGGCCGCTCCATCGCAGTTGCAATTGCCTCAGCATGGCGTGGATGCTGAGGATTCCGGTCCACTCCAGGACTTCCGTGTTCGGGATCCTGTATTGCCATCTCAACTTCAGCATTCTGCGAAGGCAGCTGAGATGGAAGTGATTCAGTTTCCTGGCTTGGTTCGAGTAGACGGTCCAGGTTTCCGCTCCGTTAAGGAGTGTCGACAAGACGACGGGCTTGTACATCTTCAGTTTGGTGTTCAGGTGAATACCGTGGCGATTCCACACGGAGGCCTGCAGCCGACTGAAGGCCTGACTGGCTTTAGAGATCCGTTGGGCAACCTCGTCATTGATTCTCCTGTTGCGTGACAGCGTGCTACCTAGATAAGCGAAGGTTTCCACGTTTTTGAGTTGAGTACCGTTGACATTGATTCGGGAAGCATTGTATTCTGCGCTGGGTGGCGGCTGGTGCATGAGAACCGTTTTGGCTGTACTGGTTGTTAATCAAAAATCGGCTCAGCCTTCGGCGAAGAGGTCCATACTCATTTGCATGTCCTCCTCCGTCACGGTGTTAAGGGCGCAGTCGTCCGCAAAGAGTAAGTCATGGACTGTAGCCGTAAACACGTGCGTTGTAACCTGCATACGCCGACTGTTGAGAAGGTGCCCGTCAGTTCTGTAGGCGATGCAGATCCCAGGCTGCTCATCACGGTAGGCGTCCATCAGCATAGCAGAGAACATGAGACTGAACAGGGTGGGAGCCAATACGCAGCCCTGCTTCACTCCGTTGGTCACTGCGAATGCTTCGGATACCGTCCCATTGTCAGTGACGCGCGCCGTCATCCCGTCATGAAGGTGACGCACCATGTACGTGAACCACTCAGGACAGCTGAATTTCTGCATGACTTTCCACAGTCTGTCGTGATTCACCGTGTCAAAGGCTTTCGTCAGATCCACGAAGGTAGTGCATAGGTGAGTTCGCATCTCCTGGCACTTCTCTTGTATCTTGCGGGCGGCAAAGATCATGTCGGTTGTTCCGCGGTGTCGGCGGAAGCCACATTGGATTTCCGGGAGCAGGCCATGCTCTAGGTGACCTTCCAGACGATTTAGAAGGATACGTGTGAAGATATTTCCGGCGATGTTGAGCAACGAGATGTCTCTGTGATTATCACAGAGTCGTCGGTTCCCCTTCCGTTTGTAGAGATGGGCGATGGTCGCGTCTTTGAAATCCTGAGGAACTTGTCCTTGGCACCACATCTCCTGGAAGAGTGTTGTGAGTTCTGCCATCAGCCGGGGTCCACCGTGCTTGTAGACTTCCGGTAGGATCGCGTCGGATCCCGGTGCTTTACCGCTGGAAATCTGCTTCACGGCCCGGATGGTTTCTGGTAGGGAAAGGCGGCAGATCCAGGTCATTGTTCGTGTCCACTTGAGGGAGCCGGCCAATGGCAGCATCGGAGATGGCTGATGAGTAATTAAGGACACTTCTGAATTGCTCGTCCCAGCGCTTCATAATTTGCGATTGCTCAGGCAGCAGGGTTGTGCCGTCAGAGCTGAGCAGCGGTGCGGTCCCCTTGATACACGGACCGTAGATGGCCTTTATGGCTTTGAAAAAGTTTTTCATTTCATTGCGGTCCGCATACCCGTGGATTTCCTCAGCCTTTTGGATCATCCAGGAATCCTGCATCTCCCGCAGCCGTTGCCGTACAAGGTGCTGGCATCTGAAGAAGGCTGCTTTGGTGGCGTCAGTCCGAAGGTCCATGTAGGCTTTGTGCAGTTCATTCTTCTCCACGAGTAAGTTGCTGATGTCGGCGTCATTGTCGTCAAACCAGTCCTGGCTTTGACGGTGTGCGCGTCCGAGGACTTCGAGGGCGGTGGACTGGATGCCATTTGGCAATTGGCACCATCGTGTTTCCACGGTGCCGTTATTATCTGGAGCATGCAGGTTCTCCAGGTTCTCGGTTATTTTGTTTCTGAAATCAAAACAGTTAGCAGGCAAATGTAACCAAAAGAGTATTTAACTTACCTGGGTGCCGCTTACCTTTGGGACTTCGTCGGGGTTGCAGTCGGAGCTTCATCTGGGAGATGGCGAGGTGGTGATCTGTCCAACCATCGACATCAAGGATCGCCTTGGTTACCAGCACGTCCTGTCGATCTCGCCTCTGGACGAGAACATAGTCCAGCAGATGCCAGCGCCGCGACCGAGGGTGCATCCACGTGGCCTTCTCCCGCGTCGGAAGGCGGAAGAAGGCGTTTGTCAGCAGGAGACGGTGTTTCGCACACGTGCGCAGAAGAAGAAGGCCGTTATCGTTACAGTGACCAAGACCGTTGGGACCCAGCACTCCCTGCCAGGCAGCGTGGTCCGTCCCGACGCGGGCGGTGAAGTCACCAAGGACAATTAACATGTCCGCCTTCGGCACAGTCGCCAGCAGGGCGTGCAGGTCCTCGTAGAACTTGTCCTTCACCGCATCAGAGCTCGTCATTGGGGGAGCGAAGGCGCAGATGATGGGGGCGAACTGGTCTCCCCGAAGAGGCAGGCGGAGGCTCATTAGGCGATCATTGATACCCTGCGGCAGACAGGGCAGACGTCTCACGATGTGGTTCCGGATGGCAAAGGCAACCCCGGCGTCGCGTCTTTCTGCCTTTGGCCGGCCGCTCCAGAAGAAGGTGTAGCCGGCACCCACCTCCTCCAGCAGACCCTGCTCAGAGAATCGGGTCTCGCTGAGAGCAGCAATGTTCACCTTGTAGCGTGCCAGTTCCCGAGCGACTAGTGCCGTCCTCCGTTCCGGCCGGTTGCTCCTAGGATTGTCTAAAAGGGAACGAACATTCCAGGCTGAAAGTGTGAGTGGACTCACCCGAGCAGCCTGGAGGGTATGGCGAGTGGGATGGGGACGGAGGGTATTGTTGTTTGAGTTTTACGACCGCGTATTTTGTGATCTGCGAGCCGCGGCCGGCTGTAGAAGACGTGATTACCAGCATTTGTTTAGGGCACCTTTTCTAGCCCTTTCCTCCGCGAGGAGGCAAGCAGTGCTGTCACTAAATAGGGCAGACGGCTGCTGAACTCCACTATTGGTCACGGTTTTGTTTTAGTGGGATAACGACCCGAGTTAGCCTCGGCCACCTACGGGGTTGCTGTCGCCCTCACCGTAGGACTTTTTGAGAGGGGGGAGGTGGGAATTTCGGGAGTCAGACATACCGGGTGTGGAGGCACACACAACACCGGAGACCCTCACCTATGTAAGCCCGCCGTTCATGGCGGTTGCCCGGGGTGTTACCGCTGGGAAGAAGCCAACTTCGAGGAGCCACAGGTGAGAGTTGGGTACCAGTTAGAGGCGGCTACAGGAGCATTCACCACCTCTACGAGACAAATGGAGCGACCAAATGCTATCTGTGTGGTGCTACCCCTATCTAGTACCCCTACACCCCACACACACACGGCAGTTTGACCGTCGATTTCGACGAGGTCCACCGTATGCTCCATACCAGGTGGTGCAGACAGAGCAATCAGCAGTGGTCTACAGCATACCATGCCAAAACCGTGATGCGAGGTATGTTTGTATATTGTGCCAAGGCGTTCGCCTTGGCACAAGATTGCATGAACACCAGCTTGCAATCAACCGTAAGGATAAGCTGTCTATGGTTTATGGCCAGGTACAACAGAAGAACCACAGTTTTGCCTTTGAGAAAGCGAGGGTAATCGGCCGAGCCAGCGATAAGATGGCCAGACTGCTGCCCGAAAGTTTGTCCTCCAAGGGCACACTTAACAGAGCCATAGACTTGCATCCCGCCAACCAGACGATATGCACAATGCTCGAGTCAGTTCGGGCAGGGGCAATGGCACAGTCGAGCGAAATTACGCGTGGCCGTCAGAGAAAAAGAAGAGATGAGCGGGCTTCCCCAGTGGTAACCGTATTTCATTGGATTCATTGGTAATCCCTTGTTTTATCATTCTTTCGCACACAATGATTTGTTTGTCTTCTCGACAATACAGCACGGCAATACTAGTTTACATCTGTGTTTAGTAACGGTGACGTAGAAATTCCGGGTATCTAGATTAATACCTGAAATAAATGAGTCAGACGCAGATCCCGCAACTAGACTGGTCCACCTCTCTAACTCCAGTCCCACATATAGGAGGTCCAAGGACGAAGGCAGTACGCGGGCAAGCAGTTCTGCGTGATGGTCCGACATGCCGAGGAAAAGGCCTGGACGCAACTCGGGATGTCCACCTGCGTCAGGACAGTCGGTAGGTACTTGCTTTCTACCTACGCTGCTAACATGTGCAGAATCTGCCAGGTAAACGGCGACAGACTGACAGACGGATAAAACCGCGTCAGAAAAACGTGAGCGGAGGGCAGACAGCACAAGAGGCGGTAAGAGGCCTTGCATCTTGCGTTGGTAACTGAAAATATAGCATTATTAATTTGGTTTACTGCAAACATGTAAGTAGGAGTTATTTAAAAGGTAAAATGCAGAACATACTCAAGGGAGTAGCTCATTGACAAGCTCCCAAGGCAGGGAGCCGCTACCCGTTGCGGCAACAAAAACTGCCATTCCTGAGGTGAAATAATTGACGGCAATGAAGAGCGTTCTGTCATAGTTTCTTCTGTAACTTCCAAACGTTGAACCTCCTTGCCTGTTGCAAAGAAGTCGGCAAGGATTTGGAGAAAGCGCGCAATAACAGCGCATCGATTACGCTGACGGAAGGAACAGGTTGCAGCGATGCCGGGCAGAGCTAACCGCAAGAACTGGCGCATGCAAATTCCAGCAGGTGCCGTACCGGCTGTTTCGCAAGACCAGCGCGACTTCTTCGCATCCAGATGGCTAGTTTTTCGTAGATGCAAATCATCCATATCTCGTAGGTATTGGAATATCACAGGGTATGCCGCCTCCGAACTCTGTGGACGAAATAAAGTGCAAAATTAAAAAAAAACAACACGAGAGCTTTCAGGGCAGAAATAAACGACTTTCATTTTCGTATTTGGTCAATAAAAATACAAGTCGATATTGATAGTACAGAAGGCGAAAACCAAGGACAGAAAGGCCAAAGTCTTTAAACTATGGGTTGTTCGTCAACCCAAATGGGAAGTTGCGGTGAATCCAAATATAAATAAATGCCCTCCGAAAAAAGCATGTAGTTGATGTGCTTCCTCATGAAATGTTCACCGAAATAAGGATATATGCTTTTGATCAAGAAGGAGTACTTCAATAGGATTGGAATAGTTATTATCGTACAGCAAAATCAAAAATATATTTCAGTCACATGGGTATGTCGGATTGTGAACGCACTTCTTTCCGGATCTCTGCGAAAAACACACTTGGAGCACATGTAACAGCAAGTCATGTTCCAAATTATTAGAGAATTGAAAAAATTTTAAAAACAAAAAGATACCTCTTCTTTGAATATAAAATTTTAAGAAGATATAAGCATCTACCAAGTGAGCACCAGAAAGAATAGTTTCTATGAAATATATCTGAATCTATAACGACCTTGGAAATCAAGGGAAAAACATCGGAGTACCTAAGTCGTTATCTTTTACAGAGCGTGGTTTTTGCAATCCCCCGGAAAGCTCACTCGAAAGCCGGCATCGTGAGGTGACTGAAATATCTGGGGGTTATGCTGTAGGGTAAGTAATATATAAGCTCTTCTTAAGGAATCATTTCTAACCGAACACATATTGCAGAATTATGGTTAACATTTTACGGCATAGAACCTCTACTGTATCAAACACGTACTAGACCCCCCCACAACTGGTGGAACAATGCTCACGTGATACGTCAAGTGCACGGATGGACGGGTAAGTAAAACAAATAGGACAATGAATGCGATAGGGCTGGTTGTGGTAGTAATTTGCTTGCAAAGTATTCATTAGCTATGGGTTTCGCAGTGAGTTATGGTTGCCAGATCAAGTCCCCAAACGTGCTGGACATCAAAATAATTTGTTTGTTTTTTTTACGTTCACCATACTATCGATAAGGAGTCTGTGTAGCAAGAGTTGTTTCGAGCGTAAAACCTACAGTGAAGAAACAACTCTTTCTGTGATGTCATGATCAGTAGTTTTGTTTACGAAGTCATTCAGTAAAGAGTATGGAATATTCGTAAAGCCTAGGACTATCGGAGGCAAGAAAATGATTGCTTTTTCAACTCGACAGCATCCTGCTGAACCCAGAGCCCACAATAGGGTAGTTGGACCGAAGGCGAAGGGGGAGAAGGCACGCGAAAATGAATTTACTTGGAAACAGATTTTTTTGTACCGATTAACTAAAAACCCATTAATCAGCAGAAGACCGCCGCACTACATCAGCAAAGAATAAAAGAGGAAACTGCGATTTCATTTACGAGAGCCCGCTGCATAGTGCGAAAGAAGAAGGCTTCCAGCTCAGATAGAAAAAAAGGCATCTTTACGGAAACAGTCGACTCACGGGATGAGGTTTACCTACAGTAGTGATCGCTCGGTGCGATGGGCTGCACCAAAATGTTTCCCTGGCAGAATTGCTGGAAAAACTGTGAGGGATTGCCGAAAGAAAACTTTTTAAGGCCCAGCGTCTATACGCATACATGTTGACGAAAAAATAAACCTTTATGCGATTGTAGAAAATGTACATTTACCAGGGGTTTTATTGTTTTACAAAAGAAAGTATCTCGGCGATGACAACACTTGGACAGTCGGTTTCGACGAGGTTCACCATGTGCCCCATAGCAAGGTTGCGCAGGGGCAGTGACTTGCGCGTGAATTAGATTATAGCGAGAGTAAACTTGCTCTGCATCTACCGCACTCTCTCCCCGTCTCCCACCTGGGTCCGGTGTTGAGGCAGAATGAAGAAAACCGGAAGCAGGATCGGGCGTAGGGTGGGGGTGCAGCCGGAGCCGCCCCTGAGCCCGGGTCCCACGGAGTGGGAGTGTTATAGAGGCCACATTAAGGAGCCATTGTAGCCTGACTCTCAGTCCGCCAGTCAACCCCTCTGCACGGTCGAAATTATCGCGTTAGTTGGCAAACTTCAAATACACAGCTTTTAGCACACCGTGACATTTTGAAGCAATTCAGATTGTTTAATATTGAGGAACATGCACTGAGCCGTCGACATGACTCTCTATCCCTATTCCCAGGCACCAGACACGGTCTGATCCGGTCAGTGTACTGGTGCGGGCCACACCCGATAGTTCGACCGTCGTAGTCCGACGATGTTCACCGTATGCTCCATGGAAGGGTGGAGCAGGGACGGTGACTTGCGCGTGAATTAGTTTTAAGTGATAGTAGCCTTGCGGTGCAGCTATCTCACTCTCTCCTCCTCCCCCACCTGGATCCGGTGTCTTGACCAAGTCAAGAAGAACACAGGTGGGAGAGGGTGCAGGTGGTTGCCGCCACCGGAACCGGCCCTAAACGTGCTTCCACACTTGGCTCGGATCCCATGGAGTGGGAGTGCCATAAAGGCCGCATTTAGGAGTCATTGCAACCTGACTCTCCGTCCGTCAGTCAGCCACTCCACACAGACTTTCACTGGACTGAATACGATGTCCTGATCATCCCGTCGGTTGACAACCTTCCAAGCCTCAGCTTTTAGCATTCCGTGATAGGTCCAGCGCGTCAGCTTTTTTATAGTGAAGAAAACTCGGTGAGCCGTCGACCTCGCTCGCTATTCCCAGGCCCCAGCTATTGTTCCAGCCGGTCTATTGTCTGGTACAGGGAATGGGCACATTTGACTCACCTAGCTAATGACCTCATTTGCGCGGGCCACATACCCGAAATGCCCCCAACACAAACACCAGGATTCCACTCTAAATGTGTAAGGGAAGGGCTCGGATGTCACACGAGTGAGATTGCCCTATATTTCACAGTAAGAAGAAGCTATTGCCTGACTCGGCCACTCCACGCAAACGCACACTGGGCCGGTGCTTAACCCACTGTGATAGTCTCAGGATGGGCTGAGATATGAAACAAAACATCGTTCACTCTCTTCGTGCCCAACGTCGATTAGTGTTCGTCCATCACTTCATCAAACCAACTCTGGCCCGGGGGCCTTCTCTCAAGAGAAGGACACGAGCATCGCAGAGCAGACAGGTGTGTCCGTAGTATCTCACCGAGAGTGCACTCGGTACCAGTTACAGAGGATTGGTGGCTCGATTGAACCCGGCCGTGCAAATTGTTCATTCATTGCGTGCTACCTGCATAAATTTTCATTTTTTAAAGAAAAACTACAAACTATGAGATCTGAACGCGCATCAGGTGGTCATCGGTCGTTTGAGTCAGAACGCAACAAGCTGCTTTCACAAAGGTTTAATAATAAGCGCTAGAAGTCAGTTTATAATACAAAAAACGCATTGTTTTTACATTTGAGAAGTACATTTGTTGTCTTCGGTGGCATCAAGGCGCACCGAGGTTCACCGTGAAAAGACTATTTAATCAAATACTTTGGTCTGAAGAGCAACTAATTATTTCCCGTACTTTTCAGCTAGTACTAAATTTAACCCAACGAGGTTGTCAGTTTCAAAGGAAAAGGGACTGTAAACTCTGTGGTCTTGCAGAAGTCAGATCGAATTGCCATCAGACTGTGGGGTTTTTTAATTAAACTAAGTATTGGTATTTTTTGCAAATACATTCATCCAGCGGCTATATTTAAAGAGAGGGTTACTTTCCTTGAAATAGTCTCGAGAAGCGACATGTATCGGACGCATAGAGGATGATGTTACTGACCTAATGTAGGCCTAAAAAAACGTGAAAAATAAACTGAATTTTTACTGATTCAGCACGGCATGGCACGTCGCGTGAAAGTGATTCGAGAGTATGATCCACTGCTCTGGGAGAAGACAGCTACCACGGGAAGTCTGCAAGTGCTTATTTGTCGAAGCTCCCTTGCATCGGTGAGCTAAATTACCTAATTGTCGGAACTTGCTCGCGGACAGTTCGGATTTACGCTCGAAACCATCATCAGAGACTGATGGATAAGTGTACTGGATACACATCGATTGGCACTTCTATGTCCCATGCGAAACCAATTTTGTTGCAAAGCTATTGCGAACTCTGGGACGATTTGTCGGCATCGGAGAACTTAGGTGTCAATTTGACCATCGTAATCCGACGATGTCCACCGTATGCCCCACAGAAGGGTAGTTCAGAGGCGGTGAATTGCGCGCAGTCGTTTTAAGTGATAGTAGACTTGCACAGCATTTATCGCACACTCTCTTACCTTACTCGCCTGTGTCCGATGTCAAACATATCCCATTGCGTCCGAGAGCCATAAATGGCAAAAGTGGTGGGGAGCGGCATGAGCCTGCACCTACGCATACCCTTGTTCCACACGTCTACCCACCCATGTTCGTCATTCGTTATGGGGGCTCAACCCAAATAACGCCCGCTGCACTCTGATCTGGCTCCCGTATTGAGTCAGCGCAATGTCCACGCGGCACGCTTAGGGGCATGGACTTAGGCGTAGTATTAGCCAGTCGACTGACACATGGTGACACCTTAAAAACGGCCCTTGTACATACAGGAAAGGCTCCCCCGACAATCTAAATTATGAATGGGCAACGTAGTTGTTTCGGCGTCTCAAATTTCTGATGGCTGATTTAGACACCGCAGTCAGTTCGCGCAACGATTGTTGGTGGAACCTGAAGAGCATGTTTTCTAACAAACGAGATTATGGTATCATTGTATGTCGCTATCAGCTTAGCTTATGCTCTTCAGTAGTTGACAATCGGGACCATTGAACAACTTCCGCGAATTGCATGCGATGAAATAATGAACCTCCTCGGATATGCCCAAACCCTTCAACTTCTAAGATTCTGTCTCAAAACATGCTTACATTTCGATAAAAGGACCTACGAGCAGATGAAAGACATGCCAGTGGGTTCGCCAATTTCAGGACTCAAGACTGAAGTGGTCTTGCAACCTTTTGACTTACTGCTCTTAAAATATCGAATTCTGATTCCTTATGTGAATGATACCTTTCATGTCATCGAATGGAATAAGAGGACATCTCATTGCCGTCATTTCCTGCATACATTTTACGATCGAGAGGAAGGGAGAAACCGATTGCCAGTCTTCTGCGACTTTATCGACTTCCGCAAAGATTATGATGTCCTAAAAACACAAATGCACAGTTAAAGCCTCAGCCAAGGCGACCTACTGCGTTTAAACGACAACCACCCGATCGACAAACAACTGGGTTGCGTAAGGGCATTATAGAGGCGCATTGCCACGCACTACAGTGAATAGGAAGACAAGATTCACGATGCACGATACTCTTGCTGGGTGTTCATGGCAATTGCCTGTAAGAATAGGATATGTAATCCATCGAGTTTGATATCTAGAATTACCTACAAGTTTTTTTTTGAGGTAGGCACTCTTTGCTGCATTTTTACTAGACTGACAGAGCACTTGCCATGCTGTCGCCCCTTTGGGTTCGCGCTTACCGGTTGTTAAGTGCCCGGCCTTCCGCCAAGTTTTTCACTTTCCTATTTTATGATGAAAACGTTTTCCTAAAGTGGCTATTTGCGCAACTTTTTCAACCGGTGCAGCATAAAGGACACAAGAGATCCATCCACCACGAGCCCAATTTTTGTGAACGTTTTCGTAATTCCGGGATGTTTTGGAAGTTATCTGCCGCCTTTTACGAAACCGTTAATTCGGAGTTGCATACAGACCGGAGGCAACCATTAGGCGCCCAGAGATTACAGTAAAACATTAACTGCCACAGCAGAAAACGGCTGGAGTCGTTTACCGGACCTGGCATATTTTCGGACAAAGTAACCACGTTGGGAGAACTAGGAGATTATTCTGAACACGCAGCAACGACGAGGGGGAATGACACCAAATCCAAATTCGCGAATTATTCGATAGGACACACATCGCTTTTAAGTTTGAGGATGTCAAAATTGTCTTATAAGGCAACAATTGCAAGTCTCTGTCACGCAGACCACGAATAAGTGTGATCATCTCTCCTTTCCATTATCAGACATATGACTTTACCTGGACAAAATAAGAGATTACAAATGTGCGCGCGGGTAAGCACTGAAACCAGTGACAGCATAGGCGAGCAAAATGACTGAATAGTTATCATGCCCGCAAATAACGACCCCGAGTTGTATTAGCAAGTAATAATTGCGCGTGAATGAACATTTACGGTCAATGCTAGGCATGTGGCTGCATTGCAGTTGTGTCACGTAAGTCCTGGAACTCCTGGTCATACAATCTTCATATCCATTGCTCTCTCTCTCTCTCTGATGCTGGTGGTTTCCGGTGTGAATCTGAAAAGTTTCTCTAGGGCAATCTTGTCTCATTCTCAATGGCATCTGAGAACTGCGCTTTTTGTTGGTATAGGCACTACGGGTGTTTGCTAGTTGCTGTTAAAACGTTTTGAAATCAGAACTCATGGTGCCATAATTGCCCAGGCAGATTTCAGTGAGTGAAAACGATCAGTCGACTGCTTGCTAATGATGTTTGAAATGTAAGGCCAACATTTCAGACAACCGCATCAGGGTCAGTATGCATGAAGAATAGGTACGTGAGCTGCCCTCGGGTAAGTATTGGGCTTGATGGTTTTGGTATACTAATTGTTTAGAGTCGCGCTAGGAATCATATGCTCACGACTGTCGGGATGAGGGAACAGGTACACATTCAGCCTCGAGAGCAACCAGTCACCTATGGCTACAAACCCCATTGTAACCAAATCTACACCACGACCGCACAATGAAGGGATATCAGTATCGGTATCAGTATATTTGAGGGAGATATAGGTGAGTACCATTTGCATTCCCTATTAGTACATGTAAGTTGTGGTATCAAATAAATAGTATCTCGGGACGTTGATGAGGCCAATTGATATGAGCCAACTGCGTGGAACATAGTGGAAAAAGAGCAGACAGTGAAAAAACTCCCAGTGCTATTAAGGAGAAACAAACTGTCGTCCTTGGGGAGGGGGTGAGTGTCCACCGGGGGCATCGCAGAGGTCATCTGGATCATCACCGAAGTGCGGAAGATGCAGCCAGACACTCCTTTGCTGGTTGCAGAGTCCGCCGAGCGATTTCAAGGTAGAAATATCCGCCCAGATCATCCTCGGTCCGTTGCGGTTCAAACCAAGGGAGAACGTTCTTAGACCGCATGGAATATGGCCGCCAGGTTCGGCTGATGCGAACGCTCACGGTGTTACCAAGGTGTGCCAATAGTTAAGCCGGGAAATCCTCGGGGACCTCCGAATGGGAATTATGGAAGAGTGCGAGCCCTCGAATGAAAATATCACACGTAATTTGCACCATGATCACCCTGGTGGAGAAACGAACACAAGCTCAGAGTCAGTTGTGCGTCGAGGACTCTTTGGCCAAGCTTCTTTGCGACTACCTGCCAGAGCTTTCGAGGGGACCTTCAAGACGAAGCGAAAGTCCTCTTATTCCGTTCTGTAAAGCAAACCCGATATCAGATGTGGGCTCGTTCCACTGATACAGAGTGGGGTTGGTTATCTTATGTCCCTTCTTTTCATTGCTGTAGTGAATTGTGAAATGAAGTCCAGGTGGTCAATCTCCCTCCGATTATACTGGCTCGAGGGGCAAACGACAACAGTAACGGGTCTTCGAAAATAATGAAGTAACAACCTTTAAGACAGTGTCGGAAAGAGAACTCCAGCTTTCAGGGGCATTCAAGAGAAGGCACATTAAATGCATTTAGAAGATGCACACGTGTAAGTCTTCCTCGCGCCTGTACAATTACGAGGGTACAAGGGATGGACAGGGTTTATAAGCGTCCATTTGTTCATATCAATCGCTTTCAGACCGTCTGCATAGCTGAGGCTTTTGGGACTGGGAGGGGGCGGGGGAGGCAGGGTAAGCTGCGAGCGACGTTCGGGATCAAGTACGGGGATATGAACATAACTGAGTGAACAACTCTTATCAGGCGGTGGGGATGGCGTTGGCCAGAGAGGAGAGAGGGCCCGTTTTAGAGTTTCGGACAGCACAGTTTAATAAGGAAATATTCACAGAACTTAAGCATTTAGAAGGTTAACGACGAGATCTTAATTTTCAAGGCAATCAAACACCAAAGCGAGTTGCTCCTGATGTTCTTCAGAATTCTGACTAACCACCGCAAGGTCATCGATGTAGGCGTACACAAACGACATAAACCTTCAAGTTAGCCATAACTCCAAGCTAGCAATCAATTTTTGAGGAAATTATACATCAACAATTTCTCAATTGGAGTATCCACCCGAAAACAAACAGGGAACGCGGGGAAACCTACTGATGAGCCGAACACCTTGTAGCAGCGGCAGAATATCGGCGAAACACAGTTCAGAGCTTTGAGGTTATACATGTGCTGTCGCTATGCTGTATTACGAAACCCCTACTGCCTTAAGCGTTGGAGGAATAAAATTCGGGTAAGGGAACCGTATTTTCTATGCAAAATTCGAATCGCAGTCCTAGGAATCAGTTCGTGTTGGTTGTCTGCTAACGAGCCTGCCTCACCAAGCCAGTACAGGCTTGAGCTAGCAAACAATCCTCATCAACTTAAGCAATTAGATGCACAGTTCAGGCTTATAATTAACTGACCGTCTAACATCGGTCAGAAGCGGTAACCTGATGGAGATGGGCCAGGGCTGCTAGTCAGGGAAGAAAGGATTGGAGGAGGATTGGGGCATGCTGGGCCATCAGGTGTCAAGGTGGGGGTGGAGGGGGTGCCAGGGGAGAAAATAATGCATCAATATGACGTGGTGGCAGTTCGACCGTCGATTTCGACGAGGTCCACCGTATGCTCCACACCAGGTGGTGCAGGGACGGTGACTTGCGCGTGGAGTAGTTTTTAAGTGACCAGTAGCGCTGCGCTGCAGCCGCACTCTCCTCCCCCACCTGGAGTCCGGTGTCAAGACAGAGTCAAGAAGACCGGAGATGGGAGAGGCGCAGGTGGCTGGCGCGGCCTAAGCCGCCCTGGGCGTGCCACCACACCTGGCTCGGATCCCACGGAGTGGAGAGTGCCATAAAAGGCCACATTAAGAAGGAGCCATTGCAACCTGACTCTCCAGTGATCCGCCAGTCAGCCACTCACACAAAACACATTGGGCTGACACGTGGTCGAGTTATCCCGTCGGTTGGCAACCTTCCAAGCCACGGCTTTTAGCGCACCGTGATAGTTTCAAGCGCGTCAGATTGTTTATAGTGAGGAAAATACGCTGGAGCTCGACTGCCTCTCTCCCCCACCTAATCAGACCACTGTCCGAGCCAGTCAGTTGCCTGATGTGGAGTGGTACATTGGCTGACGGATCGGCGTACCCGTCTTCGCGCCACAGCACGACCTGGCCCCATAACGCACACACCAGGATTCACAAACTCAGGGGATATGGAGCAGCCATCGCCGTCTGACTCCCAGTTCACTGGTCAGCCACTCGACACACACACAGCACATACACTGAGCCGACGGCGTGGTCTGGTGGAAGCGTCAGATTGGCAGACTTCCCAGCCACGGTTTCTGAAACCGTGATATACTGTGATAAATGGTGATTGTGAGAGTGTTGTCGATGCATTGAGATTGTGGTAGTGTGCGCTGATGTAGGTTGGCCTACGGTGGTTTACCGGAGGTTGTCATGGGCGCATGTGTCCTGTAGGCCATGCGGTGTGTAAATGTGCGAAAGCAGTTAGGGCAGTGAAGGCTATCGACTGTCGAACCCCAGGCACTGGTTCACCAGCCTCCATGCGATGGATTCGCAGGTGACCGACCAGGCCGATCCGTGAGTTGAAGTTGCGGGGTTCAGTGTGGAGGCAGAAATCGGTAGAGGCCGGGAGGATGTCATTGCTGGTAGTGGGGGTGGCAGGGGCACTAAGAATGCTTGGGAGCGGAGGGTGTGCATGGTGTATCGGTGTTGTCGGCATTGTGGTTAATTCCGCTGTTATGGATGCGCATGTGACCGAATAGGCCCTATGCGATGAGTGAATCTTGCGCGAGGACAGTGAGGGCAGTGGAGGCGACGACCTCTGCTGTGTGATGCTCAGGCACTGGCTCCCTCACCGTGCATTCGCAAGTGACCAACCAGGCCGATTCGTGAGGTGAATGTGCGGTCGCATTGAGTACAGCTTAGAGAGATTCCCCATCGCTGATGGTGGTGGTGGTGGTAGTGAAGGCGGTGGTGGTTGCGTGGTAGGGTAACAGGCGATGAGTAGATGGATGTGGTCTCTGTGATGGTGGGAACAATGGGGTGATGACGGGGTGGGGGTAGAGTCGGGAGGGTTGGCAGAATTTGACGTGAAGTTAGATTGTCGGATTGTTTGCATTGCGTCCGAAGATGTCCAACCAGGCCGATTCGCGCGCGGAAGATGCGTTGACAGCGCGGGCACGTTGGCAGGGCCTGGGCATTGGCGGTGTTGGTCGGGGCGCTGGTGACTTTCGTGCCGCTCTTTGGCCTTGTGACGTCGGTTGGCCTCGCCGTCTATGGGCAGATAGCCTTCACTGACGTAACGCGTGTGCTCACTCTGAGCGAGATGGCTTGGACAGGCGACATATGTGGGCAGTGGGCAGACAGCGTACTGACTTGCGCTCGCAAACAGTTATCGACTTTATTGCACGCTGCCTTGAGGGGCCTATTTTTAATTCACACCGTGCGCGACAAGTAAGCTAACATAACTTGAAAAGAGCTATATCCACCTTCCCCATATTACTGCATCTTGGGTACCATAACTGATAATGCTTTTTCCACACATGCTATTTTTTTTAACTGAAAGATGCAACCACAAAATATACCGTAGTTAGAATGATAAATTTTTAGACCAGCTTTTGCCGTAGCTAAAACCTTGTAGGATGGGAATAAGAATTTGGACGACCAATCAGAACCTTAACCCACACTAATCGGGCTCATGCGAGTAAATACGTTTACAGAACTTCAGTACGGAACGACAGCGAAATTCCATTTGCCGTGTGACGTCAGTACATTTGCAATTGAAACTTTTATTGAATTTCACATCGTCTACATATTTTTTTCCATTTCATTGTTACTTTCGTGCTGCATTCCCCTTAGCCATCATTATGCTTTTTCCTATCTTATAAAAACCACATAGGGTGTATTCCGTTTGATTTGAATATAGTAAGGAAAAATACTTAAGTCCGACTAAAGGAACGCAGCAAAAAATATTAAGGATTTAAAAGATCCAACGCACACCATCTCCTTATTCCAACTCGTTGGAAATGACTTAGAGAATGATCACTTATTTATCAGTAACACATTTAAGGCTTTCAACTGATTTGTGGTACAAACATTGAATTTGTATTCACTCGGCAAACCAATATCACCTCAATGCAACTGTGCTTATTTCTCGTGCTGAAATACATTAAGGGTGACTTTAGAGAAAAAACATAGGCGTGCTTAAACGTGATTTACTCATAGATTTTAGCTCATATATATATATATATACAGAATGATATTAGCGACAAAGACAAGACAAGTCGGTAATATCATTTTGCCTATCTCACTAGCTGCTCTGTTGCTGCTAGCGGGGCTCTAGAGTTAACCCCAAGGCACAACGGGACGAGTGTGTCCTGTAACCGATCCGTCAGCGCCAAAATACCATTATATATATATATTTCTATACATATATATTGCTGATAGAAGCGAAAATGCATGTCCTTGGACAAAAATGAGAAGAAAAGGCGATCTCAGGGACTATAGGTGTATTGTCCTGACGTTTCAAAAGCATACAAGCTTCTATCGTCGGAGGTGAGTATCGTACCGCTTCTCACAGTATTTATAGGGGGGTGATAGCCGTTTTGTAACACAGGGTTGATTGTACGGGTTTACCTTAACAGTGTACACTAAAGAAGGACGGGGTGGGGGAGTCCTTAATTGACTTTGGCGTTCTTTGCCGGCATAAACACAGGAAGCAGGGTGAAGAAGGAGGGGGAGGAGGAAATTGCTGTCAGTTGACATGTCTCTCGTTGAGGGGGCGGCCATTGTCTGGGTCCGCATTGACCTTAATTGGCGCCGTGGGTCGATAGTCATGTTTGTGTCCTGATTGCATATCTCCTCGTCTGTTGGGGTAGTAATTGATGCGGCGGTAATCATGACAGCGCCTTCGTCGGCCCCGAATTGTGGCGGGGTTAGTTGCATATCCGTCCTAGGTTCTCCCGCGGTGAAATTAATGTTTGGCCTAATTCCGTGTTTGCTCTTACGTTCGATGAGCTGCGCCCGGAGGGCCTGGTAGGCTGCCGGAAGGGCGACACAACGGTTGATCGAAGTAGGCTCCGTGTGCCAGGCTATGATTGTTTCCCTGGTTACGCGGTCATTCCCTCGACCCAGGATTTCGGCGTTTTGGAAGGTGAACGTGTGCCCAGAGTTTGCACAGTGTTCCACCACCAGGGACAATGGGTCCATTCTCCTCACTGCCCGCACGTGTTCGGTAACATTCGTCTGCAACCGCTTCCTGTCTCTCCGACGTAGTTAACTTCACAGAAGTCACATTGGATCCAATAGATGATGTTTGACGTCTCACCTCGTGGAAGGGGGGCTTTCGGTCTCATAACTAGATTCCGAATAATTGAATCCGGTCGATTGGCGATTGCGATACCAGCGGTCTGAGGAGCCGGGAAACTGCCTCAGAGACGCCGTCAATGTATGGCAGTGCACGCCAAACTTTCGGCTGTTCTGTTACCAGATTTTGTCTTGGTTTGACCAGCCTGCTGCGCTCGATGAAGTAACGAGGGTATCCATTGGCCATGAAAAGATGCTGGAGGTAGCGCAGTTCTGCCCTTTTGTCGTCCGACTCGCTGCAATGTGTTTCTGCCCTTATGTAGAGAGTTCGCACACAGCTGCGCTTGTGGCACAACGGGTGCTTACTGTGGTAACTTAAGATTTGGCGTGTGTTGGTCGCCTTCCTATAAACCGTAGTTTTTATGTGCCCATTGGATTTTCGATGGACTACAGGCCAAACGGTTTTGGACTCGATACGTCGACGATACATTTGTCATCATCAAACGAGAAATGATCGAAGAATTCCATAGCGTCCTGAATTCCGTCTTCCCGGACATCCAATTTACAATGGAGACCGAAATAAACCACCAACTGCCATTCCTGGATGTTATTGTCCATCGAAAAAAATATTGGGCACTTCCAAAAGATAAATCTTTTTCCATTCTTCGCCGCTTATATACTCAACAATACCCTTCTCATCGTGTGTTATCATGACAGCTTAACAACTCTTCCTTTAACATTCGCATAGCCCAGCGCTTCATAGTTAACCATTTTGTTTGCACTATCGATTGCTTTAAAGTAAAACGTAAAGCAATATATGATAGAAGGTAAAAACCGACTTATAAATTTCTATATTCTTCTGCTCCTTCGACGCATGGACAAACCGGCTTGTACTTCTCTGACTTGAAGGACTGTCTTGAGCGGAAACATCAACACTTAGAGGGAGGAGTGGCTGTTTGGAATAGCCATCCGATTTCGCAGTGTTATCAACGACTTAGTTCCGTTCACTTCGTCCATAATAGAGTCCCCTAGTCAGCGACCTTTAACTGCCCTCATTTACTTGACAAACAGCAAAAAGATCGTTTATGAATTCTAAGCGTTTGGAACCGCGCGCGATCAGAATTTACTGTCTACTAGCTACAACGATCAAAAACTTGACTTGCACACTTCAGCGTATTTTTTACACGCGAAAGCCATCCCACCTCGCACTGGCCCCAGAAGATCTGTAAAAGGTGCATTCAACGAATGTAAACACCCGATAAAACAAAGCGAAGCGTTTACGTTTACAGCCAAAAAACAAATCTCTTGTGGGTGTTTTCAAAATTGGTCGTACAATTGGACTGCAGCAAAATCTTTATCAAGATGGAACAGCCTTGTCAACCGTTGAGGATAATGGGATATTTGCGTTTTAAAAAACTGGATCATGATGCTTAGGATCCTCACCATTGACGTCGATGCCCAGTGGAACAGTCAAAATGCACCATTTACACTATCACACAGAAGATTTCAAGATTTACTACCAAGATGTTTGTAATCCATTAGATGACAACCTAAGGTATAACAAATTCCTATTGTTGACTATACAGATCTTGACAAGCACCTTGTTCCATAAAGCCATAAGCTAGAGAGAAGTATTACTCATAGCGTTATATACAAAATTGTTTTTACAAAATTTTCTAAGTGTTTTAACCGCATTGCCAAGTGTAGTACATAAAATAAAACTACCTAAGTCGCAACATTGGAGGTTGAGCCAGGAAAGGGAATAAAACTTACAATAGTCCTCAGGTGTACTGTTGCCATCCACGGACGCTGTTTTCTTAAACGTCTCCAGTAAAAAATTAACCCCAATAAGTTAATTTCAACCCATCAGCCTTCTCATAAACCCTAATCGGTAAACTGCCGACCTCCAAAAGTTGCTAACGTAACACACCATTAGCCTTACACTGGCTGCCGGAAAGGTCCGTAAAAAGTGGTAAAAATTATCTGCATACAATTCAGCATCGGGTCACAGACCAATTGAAATTAATTCTTACTCTTAATGAGATTCAATTATGAAAACACGGCAGTCGTAACGGGAATCGGAAACATAACGTCAGGGGCAAGGCTTACATACACTCAACGTCCTTACCGTCGGAGCAACGAGACCCTCTGAGGAGCAGTGACTTTAATTATGTTTGGGATACGTTACCAAACGGCTAACCGTAAAGGATGAAATGGGCCATTTATAATGCAGTGCACTGACTGCCCAAGCAGGAATCAATCAGATTACTAGTAGGCTCAATTGATAAATTTGGTCAAACGGATTACTAAAATACACAAACAGGTTACAGGAATAGTTGCGTTTTCGGCGCAGCTGTGTTTATGATAGACTAACATAGAAGACCCTAATAAACAAGGCTCTGGTGAATACTAAATTAGACAGAAATGGTATACAGCTTTTCCCATGTCAGTAACAAGGGCAACGTTCAGCAAATGCCACCTGCGCTTGTTTAAATAAGGTTATATCGGGAATATCCTGTTGATTGCCTTGCTCGAACAGTATACAATCTAGTAAAACAAGACAGTATAAGAAGCGCACGAACCTAGACCACAAGCGAAGGAAATTAAAACCAAAATCAAATAGAAATGCCAAGGGTGTCCAAACAGTTAAATAAATGTGATCTAAAAAGACGGAACATAAAGTCAAATTAAACATGGCGAACGCTAGGCCAACCTACGTTATAGCTGACATTTAGGCGAAGTTAATAAGGACGAGTATACTTGATGAAGCTAAAGTCATTGTGCGTCAAACAGTAAGATCGCCACCTAATGAAGAATAGACATGCTAATGGTATGGCGCAAGCGCAAACATGGAAACAACGAATTAAAAACGGACAGGGCCACACCAGTCCTACCTGCTTAAAGAGACATGAGAACCGTAGGATTTATCCAAGTCGAGTAAAAAAGTTACAAAAAGGGAGCTACGACCAGCAGTCATAGAAAAGGACTTCACCCACTGAGCAAATGGATGTTCGCTCAGCTGACTAGACCTCTTAACCGACCGAGGCACAACAATGCGATCTCGCTAGACGAATGACAGACAAAAACTGGCCCAGTACTGACCACGTTCTATGAATCACTCTTTTGGCTATTCCCATACCTTAAAAGGAATTTCAACTTACGATCTAGCAGGATTGGTGGTGCGTAAGCGGACAGTTATTTGTGAAAACTCCAGGATATCTGTAAATTAATGCTTCAACTTCCTCGTCGAAATCCGAGGAAAACCGCTGACCAGATCAAATTATGACAACACTCGACATGGTGTCAGTAAGCAGACCTGTCTTACCGGGCCTGGCTTGTTATTTTCTAGGCAAATGGCTCGAAGAAAAGTGCGAGGAAACGAGGAGGCTTGCAAAAATGAGCAGGTAAGGCAACTTTTTATTCTGCCAACAAAAATTTCGGCTTCAAAGGCAGAATCTATGAGCAAATCTAAGGACTGCCGATAGGTTTCTCAATGTTCAGCCTAGTTTCAGAATGGATCCTACACAGGCTGGACCAGGTCACTTTAAAGCCCAACGGTACACGGTTGACACAGTCGTTATAATTGCAAAGGTATCAGGCCTCGAACACCTGTTTACTTAAATCTCCAGTTCATTTAAGTGTATTTCAAGGAAAGAAACTCACACCTTTGAAATCCCTATTATTAAAATAAATGAAAAAAAGACGCAACAATATAAAAAATTACAACTTTAAGTAAAATTGTCACAGAGTCCAATTTTTTCTGCAGTATATTTTTATCAAGCTGACGTTTTAATGTTTTCTCAGATTAAGGCATTACCCTTGGCTCTGACAGGTTATTCCATGGTGCCACGATACGGTTTGAAAAAATACTTCCTCGCATTCCAACTTCATTGGGGCACGCGTAGTATGAAGGGATGCATTTGGAGGTTAGTAAAATTGGCGAGTTGGAAGAAATCATCAAACAGAAAGTCACAATTCAAGCCAATCAGCATGCGGAAAGTATTTATTAATTCTCCGCGCAACGGCCTATAACTTAGAGAATAGAGATTTAGGTTATTGGGGTGGATCATAATGGCAGGGCACCTTGACCTCTTATCAATTTACTGGTCGTATATGCACCCCTTCTATCTTCCTATTCCCCGAAATTTGGCTTATAAGTTTGGAAAAGAAGGCAAGAGCTGCTCTTTCATGACATACACGTCAACCGTTGACATACTGGTGAGCAGAACATCGCGATTTAGTTGTCATAGTCACCACCTGATAATGAATAAATGCGACATGGTAAAATATGCATTTGAAGAATAAAATTTACTACATCGAAACGGACAGAGGTATGCAGATATCCGGTACATTATCATCAGCCGCTGAGGCCATATGCGTCCACGAAAATAAAGCGAGATTTTACAGTATTGCGGCACTCGCTATTGCACATGAAGAACGCAGAAGAAACACCAGAACACATCTTCGCATGGCTAAGCATGCCTATCGCACATCGGCTGGCAGTCAACATGTATGCCAGAGGCATGAAGCTCAAGGAACAACTGGACGTGAGCAATCTGTTGTAGTTTTAAATTTCCAATATGATGACGATCCCTTTCACTAAACGGGGCAGACAGCAGGACAGTTTCGCTCATGAGGATTCGAGCGCCCAAGGCTTTTTGTACTGAAGACATGGCTGGCTAAACCCTGGGAAGGGAAAATTAATAAAACTTCGGATAACGGCGCTACCTGGCATTAAGATGGAAAAGAACGGTTGGAGGCATATAACTCTGGCACCAAAATAATTGACAGAAACGTTGTAAAACCCTTCTTATCAGGCATGGCGCATATGAAGCTATATTATTTGACGCATTTCCTAGCCGAGGGCGAACCCGGTCACCACACTCGGAGAGCACTGATATTCCTCAACGGCCGTATATTTTCTTTATATCCCCATTCGGTCATTGTTAAACTGCAAACCAGGTCTGGTGATGGCTACACACGCAAATGTACAGAAGACAGGTTCCCGTGCAACCCCGAATTTTTGAGTTAATAAAACTGCTGTTTCACTGCAAGCACCTCATCCTTCTTGGCATAAATGCGCGCCGCATTTGAAATGCATATGGAGTATAAAAAATAAGAAAACTAACGCTTTTAAGAAAATAATTTTCAAAATAAAATCATAGGTTAATTGATATAGCATATCCTAGGCGCCGAAAATCTCCTTAGAACACAGATAAAAATTAAAGTCATCATTATTCAGCAGTGCAAACATGGTATACGTAATAGGTCATCTCAAAAATTCACTTCAATGCCGAGTAAAAAGAGGAGGCAGTAGTATACCTGCCCGGTGATGAATTACTGAAAACATATGTATGAAGATTTGACTTTTTAAGTTTAACATGGGTATATCCACTGCATTAAAATACTGCTTAGAAGTAAGCTAAAGAGAGACAAGTTGGAATGCTGACACAGAGAATGCCACTAAACGCGGTGCCTATTTATAAAACCGATGACATTTTGCGGGTGCTTTATTGGCTGGCCTGCATATTTCTCGGGAAACAAAATGAGACTGAGCCGTTGTTTAAATTTCTTAATTAACTAACGGTCTTTATGAAATATTGCCGAAGCTCATTTGATGTTCCCCTCTGCATCGCATATTGTTCTCGATGAGGCGGACAAATCGACTAACTTGCGTACTGAACGTTGGTTACAGAGCTCAACCTATACAAATGCTTTGGAATCCCATTCGTATGAGCAAAAAACAAGAATCGGATGCTAGGTTGAACGTTGGCGTTGAACAAAAGCACGCGGAGAAACGCAAGAAAAGGTAAAGTCTAGTTTTTACAGGGCACGAGTAGGATAGTAAATGAATGATAATGAATTTTTAACGTCTTCTTTCTTGAAAATTCTAGAAGATTCCCGTGCGCTGCTGTTTCTGCGATATAAAGGACACTCCTAGTGATAATTACCTATATAGGCGATTACTATCTGTGGAAAGGTTGCGACTGATATGAGGATATTGGTATTTTTTGCAGTTTTCTCGCTATTGACGTGATAGTGAAAGGTCGTAATAGGACGCAATGTAGCGGCAGCAGTGGTCTTTTCGACATTTTTATTGCATTGCGTATCTCTCGCCAACGATCAGTTTTTTTTGGGGAAGGGGGCTGCCTCCATCTCTACGTGTGAATGCTCCAAAGCCTATTATTTCGCAAACTCTGCGTCCGCCATAGATAATTTGTTTTCAATTTATTTCTATGCCCTTGTTTTTGAGTTCACCAGAATATTCTGTACAGCTCAAGGTTTAAGGCCCTCCAACGTATTCTTGTCCGTTGGGGTCGATGAAAGACATGACGGGCCTGTGACTGGTGCTCAACACAGGAAATGTGAAACTTATACTAAGGACTAGGCATCGTACTCATTCAAAACGGATTCCGCTCGCGTACACCACTGCAGGTTTGCATACTGTGATCGAGAAGCCACCACCTGGGGTTGGGTATAGCTGGCTGGTGACGGCTTATAAGCCAGAAATGGCCATTCCAGTCTTCATAGTCTTTGTTCGTCATGTTATTCTGCATATATATAATGTTCGAACCAAAGAGGTTCTTTGGGAAACGAAAACAAATTTTATTATGTAAGTTTTGCTATCGTTTCCGAAAGTACTCCTTTTTTTCGAATTGTACTTCTTGGGATACCTATTTTCCAATTCGTGTATAAGTCACCAATATTGAATTTGTTGGAATACGGACGATAACAACATTTGTAGGTTCTCTTATTTTTTATTGCTTTTTGGTAACTTTGTTTCCAGGGGCTAAATTTAGTTGACGTAGGCAGCGCCTTCTATTGAAGTTCTTTCTTCTATTCAACAGACGTCAGCGCTCGGTGACTCCGGTAAAGAAACTTCTGGCGGAAACAGCACTGAAAAATGACTTTTATCTTATTGATCGTGGCTGCAACAAGAATATTTATAAATATTCATCAATTTATGAAGGAGAAGTGGCCAAATTTAACACCTCGTTGCAAAAGCGAATTTTAGGATTCAAGTATCTGCGTCTCCTAGATTTATCTCCAGAAGCGCTTAAGGAAGAGGCTAAGAAAAACAAACGGAAAAGATATTGTAGCAAACGGAATCATAAACGGGTTCTCATGCTGGGAAAGTTTATCACCTCCTCAAAATACACACCTGGAAGTCCCGAACCTTTTGTTCCTATTCAAGAGTCCAGCCAGTCTGAATCTTGTGTTGATGTCGTGCATGCACAAAAGTCAATAGATCTAGAGAAAGTGGCTCATTTAAACCGTCTTGTGTATAACCAACCGAAAAATATCAGGGCTTGGCTGGAGCTTATAGATCTTCAACTCAAAGACACAGAATTTTCCGGCTATTCATCTAGCAAAGTTGTCCAAAAGGAGGAATTCTGCTCACCACAGCGCTATGTTCTTCTGGAAAAGCAGATAGCCACAGTTGAACGGGCATTGAGTGTAAATTCAGGAAACGTTCGTCTTCGACTTTTTCTGTCTGGATTACGTGAATTTGAAACGGAACTCATCGTAAGAGGCGTCCGCTCATCTTCAATCACCGAGTCCTCGACTGTATCACAGAAGAGTACTGTTGCGCGCGAGTGGTCAGAGTTTGTCTTTACCTGTCCACAGATAGTTTCCGTTTGGCGTGGATATATTGCTCATCTCCGCGGACGATTTTCCTCATCAGCTAACGCGGCCAGCGTTTTTAGTCGAATAGACTCGATCTACCAGCGTGCTCTGACGACTTTATCTGGAATTTTGTCTGGAAGGATTCTGTCACATAAGCCGACGGAAAATATGGCAGACTTAACAGTAGGTATGCATTTTTTCCGTGTCTTCAGTCTTTTTGCTTTTCTAGCACATGGGAAGTACACCACAAATGTAAATTTACCAGACTTGACCATTCTGCTGTCTGTTTATTTTCCCTAAATAAATGACCCGTCAAAACACTTCAACCATTTCATTACAGTGCAGACCATATATTATCCAGTGGAAGGTAGAATCACGGGACATCGGTACATCAGACAGGTAATAACTTAAGAACCCAGTCATGTGAATAGGGCGTGAAGCACAAACTGCCTACAGTAGTGATCGGAAGCCCTTTCTGTATGTCTGCTCTCTTAATTAAACGACCAACATTCTTGACCGTGGGCAATCTTTAACTTGGAAGTAATAACTGCGAAACTCAAAGCTTTTATGTTAGCCCTGTGTGAGATCTAACGTTTCTTGATAAATTAGTTAGCGTCTGCTGTTCAAACCTCAAATGGGCCTCCTCGCTCTCGAAGTTAGGCAACTGAATGCATATCTCTTCCGTGAATTTCTCCGATTAACCTTCCTACACCAGCTTAACTTGTGTTCAAGTCTAAAATGTTTACCTATACCTTGATAGTAGCCTAGCCACTTGAAAATATATTTACTGTCATGGAGCTAACTTATTTGCTTTCTATGGCATGCATTTTATTTTTGCGAATTAATAAAACAGATCACTGCATTTATATCCCTTCCGAGCCTGTTGGCTCCTGTTACTCATGCTAATAATGACAAATCCACAGACCCGAAAAGGGATCCTGACTCTGCACCAACTGTTCAATCACTAATTGGCCTAGTTTATTTGACCGTTCTGCGTATTTGTGGTAATATGTTTGCATCTTCCGTTGCTGAAAATTTCCTCTAAGTAGAAATATAACATTGGTTGAAAGCCTAACAAATGATCCATCGTGATGGTCAAACCGCCAGTTCGAAACGAAGTGAAGCAAGCCATCTGAGAGTAGTTTTTACGTTGTACTAGGATTATGAACTACCAGTGTAGAATTGGTCTCGCCAACACTGTCTTTGTTCAGGTCCTAGCTAGCTGAAGCACTTAACGGGTCCCTTTTGAGCAAAAAATCATACCAATATTTGCTATCCGCCTAAATTAAAAATTCGCAAGGCACCTCAAGGAAATACGGCTTCCTCGATCAGGTGTGCTCAAAGCGTAAATTTTCTTATGGAAAAAGTAAAGAATTAGCTGTCGGCCTCATCTTATTTAGATCGGGTTTCTTTGCGTATTGTAGAACCACCGTCAACTTTTAGTTTGCTGATTACAGATGCAACTATAGTACAAAAATTTTAGTATTGCATTGAATCGCTAGCAGAAAATGCCAATCACTTTCTTTCCAATTTTTTTCCAGAACTTCTGGCTGAGTACTGCTGGTGGCTGAGCCAAACAGGCTTCACAGAACGTGCCATCTCTATGTGGCAGGCGGCAATCGAGTTTTCTTGCTTCTGCCCCCCGCGTCTAAAGTCCACCCACTATGTCAGTTTTGAACAACGGCACGCTGAATTCGAAAAGTTTTGGACCAGCGATGTCCCTCGGTTTGGCCATCCGCTGGCTCGGGGATGGTCAACCTGGTTTTCCACTGGCGGTGTAACTGAGCCCCGTGACTGTGGATCCCAACAACAGGTATCTTCCAACTTGGCCGCGGACCTGGATGAAGACTGGAGTCCCTCGTCGGCCACAGCAGCCGCCCGGTGGCAGCAAATTTCCACTGCCTGGAACCGTAAGTTCCCCTTTCCTGAATTGCCCACTGATATAAGGACTTTTCAAGTCATCATACCACCTTCGCTTCCTCTCGTCTTCCGATTACTCCTTACTCTTTCTTTCCAAGCCTCTCATGCGCATCTCACCCGTAAACTCTATTAATACGTTATAAAGAAACCTCCGAGGCTGCGGAGGACGTGCTTCTCAACTTCGATTCTACCGCTCCGGAAGCGGAGAAACTGGGGACCGTTGCGGTGACGGCGGTGGCGACTGCTGTTTCGAACTCAGTGCAAACGAAGGGTTCCTCTTCGTTTTCTGGTTCGCACCACCTAACAACCCATCCACTCACTTCCAGCCTCAGCCGGAAGCACATGCGTGGCCTTGCATGGTTGGGTTTGGAACGAACCCGCGAATCCGTTGGTTGGTTGCCGGCCTGCAGCACTCTCTCGGGTCAAGCATTAGCTGCTGTTGAGGACCCTGAACGTCTTGTGCGTTTCGACGAGGTGCGGCCTTGCCTCCTCGAGGTACATCTTCAGCCGGACCTTACGGAAAGTGAGGTCGTTAGACGTCAGCAGCGAATGCTCCTCTTGTTTTTGGAGTTCCTTGGAGTGTGGGATGCCGAGGTTGCGCAAATGTACAACTTTCCGCCAGGTAAAATATCCTTGCAATAATAGCAAGCGTTTACATTGAGCTAAAATATTTAACGACAGGAAAGTCTCTTTGCCTCAATTTGCGACCCGAGAATTTTGATTTTGACTTCATCGCACAGTACACAGCTTAACTATCGAAGAATCTCCTGTAGTCCTTTAGTTCACCTTCAAGAACAACCCAGTTAACTAGGTTGTATGATGGCGCTTTTCTGATGGAAAACTGCTTGGTCACCTGCATATCAATGTACTGTTGAACGTTTCCTTGAAGGAAATTTAGCTTCTTATGGTCTATATGTTATATCTTATCACAATTCGCTTCGACTTAACACACTCTTAGTTGCATATTTTTGAAGCGTGGCTCAAATTTTTTCATTTGCTTCTAGTTTCTGAACTAGCGGAAAATAAACAGAAACTTGAAAAATGGGTACTCCTGTTTAATTTTTTGCACATTAAAATAGGGCCGGAAATTTGATCATGGACTTTCAATGCACGGGCGTTTAACACGGGATAAATCGAGAATGGGGGCAGATTTGACGGGGTCACTTCCCTGCCATTCTTTCCAACTGAAGGCAATTGTCTTACTCTTAAATTTTTAGCCACTGATGTGTGTGCACGCTGTTCAGCGTAGTCAAACCGACATTAACTAGGAAGTAATAGAAAACGCGGATAGCAGAAATCCGTAGAGGAGTACGCCTTGACACGCCGATTCTGTTTTTTTTATTAACTGGAGAACGATTTAAACATAAGAAGAGGAATGCAGACAAAGCATGACCCAAATAAGGGCCTAAAAGGGAATTACAAACGTGCGCGATGAATATAATAAGGAAGTTTACAACTTTCTGAAAAAAGGATTCAGCGCGGAAAGTTTAGGAGAGATTAGAAGATTAAGTCACACCAGGATATTGGGTAGGCGTACTTCACTGGAAATAATGTGAAGACATGATGTTAGAATCGGGGGGCAGCCTGTAGACATCGAATAGATTGCTGCCTGTTTATTAAAAGACCACTGTTTCACGATCAATTTAAAGTGTAATTCAAGCTCTAATAATTTGGGAATACTTGTCCTCGCTGGAACTGCGACCAGTGACATAATAGTCAGCAACTGGTACTCGGCCGATCTCCAAACGCATCCGCCTTCCTCGCCGTGACCAAATATGGTCAGGACTTGCCACCGTTTGGCGCATCAGGTACGGCTGCAGATAGCGATAACGGGTTGACACAGACAACAATAGAGTAGACACTATTAACACTCCTTTGGACAGGAGCCTCACCGTGCATGATACAATGACAACGACCACCATGTAGAATTCGCCAGATAGGCATGATGTAGAGAGTGACTTGTTAGGTTTTATTGGCGGCCGAGTGAGGGCAGCACTGCATGCGTTAAAACCAAAATGTGTGGCCCTTCATAACGGGCATAGGCAAACGAAGCAGTGGGTCCGGTGGAGTGCGCTTTACACGCAACCAGTCTCGGAATATCGGTAACCGATTTATCTATATTCCAAACAGTTAATAATTGGGTGGCCTAAGGGCGTTCTTACCATCGTGCTATATAAACGTGGAGTATGATGAAACTAATTTTTAAATTGCAAATAGTTTCAATAGTATATGCTTTCGAAGGTTTTTTTTCCCCAGTGAGATCTCCATATGTCACTGACTGTATACTTCTTGCTACAAGGCCAGCCTTCGACTGTTCGTGAGGAATGCACTGATGTGCCTTGGGATGGTTGCTCCACTGTCGACCCCACATTCTTCCCCACCCATGCACCAGGCGACTTTTTGAGCCTATCAGCTAACTGATGGTGGAATTGGGCGCGGTGATTGACGTGGCGTGAAAACCTACGTCCGAGGGATGTCACACGCTCATGGAGTGATATTTAAGGGTTCACACGGACTCAGCACAACTCGATAAACATGTGTAATGAGCCAGTCTGACTTCCGTTTCGCTTAGCGCTCCAGCAGTGCAGCCCGTTATGGGAACACAGGAATACTGCACACCTAGTTAATCACTTGGCGAAACAGGCTTTTAAGTTTCCTTAAGCATGCTCTTTCTTCTTGTCCTCTGTTATCCTAGACCTCTGTATGATGCATGAATTGTCAGATCAAAGTTTTCTCCAACGCCAGCGCATTAGTCCACGCCAGTTTGGCTTCATCTGGCTTCGACCGTCCAACAGTCAGAGCTCGCCCTCCAGTGTATCCAATGTCACCCAGCGCACTCAGTTGGCCGTAGCTTCTGCGGCTCTTGAGCAGTGCTCACTCCTATTTCCTCAGGATATTGACTGGCAGTCGACCATCGGACGTCTGCGATTTGCCCACGTGACACAGCTCTTCGTACGCACGATTGCCACACAGAAGACACCAACAAAGGTTAGGCACACAAATGCGGGCGCTAGAATTTGATCTTTTTGTCAAGTTGACTATCGACAAGTATTGGCACCAGCCAGCAAAGACTGGACTTACTTATTTACTATTTATCTACCCATACCCTGGCGGGTAACGTCTGACTTTTAAACTTGCGTCTCGTTAGTTGTTAGCACCCGCCAGTTAAACGATGGGGTTTGCTATCTGTCCGCTGCTACTGGAACTATTTAAAGCCACGTAGGAATGATCCGATTGCAGAATGGAATATAGGCGTTCCGCTTCGCTTTGGGACTCCATTCCACAGCCCTCACGACGTTCGATGGCAACCGAGAAGTATCACGAAAAAACTTGAAAGAGATTAGAATGGCCATTGCAGACTACAAGGTGAAATGCGATACCTTCATTCTGTCTTGGAACTACTTCAGGTTGATGAGCATAATTCTTGCTTGAAATGGTGGTTCCGTCTACCGTGAGCACATATCTAAAACTATCGTACCACTGGACAAGATTATTTTTTTACTTGACTAAAGCCTTCCACGTTTTATCGTAATTGTGCTGTTTTAGAGTTTTTTTATGGTTTCAATGCCCTAGCGTTGAAGGATTTCGGTAGTTACTATGGGGTCGTTGTCGAGAACAAAGCTGACCCCGTCATATATGCCCTAGACAATCTTGGGATAAGAACGAGCAGTAAGTACTGGGCGACACTGGAGGTTGATAAGATGTTTGGATGTATTAAGCCCAAGAAAGTTGATTGACTCATGGTAGAAGAACAAATTTCTACCCCTCATCACTGTTAAATGATTCTGTGAGCTCAATTATTTGCTTTAAGAGTTTTCGGAAAGATAAGGAGTAGGAACCGTCCATAATAAAGGTGGTCTTGCGCTAAGTTCCCGGAAGACGAGAGTTAGGGCCAAGGTTAAGGCTAGAGTTAGATTTAGGGTTTGGGTTATGATTGGAGCTAAGGTATATATAGAGCTGAGACCTGATTTGGGTTAAGTTTAGGATTAGCGATAGGATTACTGTAATGACTAGGGTTAGAGCACGGGAATGGGTGCCTTTCTTAGCCCAAGACCACCTGTATTGCGGGGAAGGTAGGTCCCTGATCCCGTGTTTTACCGCGTTTTGTTATAAGATAAACTTATTAGAGCCCATCCTTCTTGAAGAAGTCGAAGTCGGCAGACGCAAAATGTAGATTATTAATCATCACACAATTATAAGCGTCACGATATAACAACAGAAGGTGGAAAACGGCCGAAGGTAAAGGATAAGGGGTGAGTTGGAGGCCGTCTGGACGTGTCAAACAAGTGACAGGCGTATACATTAGTTTTGAAGCTCTTCCGTATTCTGGTGGAGCGTTTTGTGTTAAGGCGCGTTCATCCTTCAGGATATCCGCAGAATATATTCTCCTTTGCCTGCTGGTCGGGCAGCAGACAAAGCTTCGTTTTTAGCTTAGGCGGTCAAATTGTCCCCTCTGTAAAGTTCTGCTTGCGGGGTGTACTTATACGAATTGTTTTAATATAAAATGCTATTTATGGAACACCCTAAAAGAGCGAATACTCTCCTTTCTTGTTTTCCCTCGTTAAATTTAATCCTGGATGAAATTGTTCCGCTTTTTTCCAAAGGGTATTCACTACTAAGAAAAAAATTGTCGGTAGTTCGGTATGGGAATCGATATATCCCGTGATCGACTAAGGCTGGTTCTTCTTCGGCTTACCGATGAAAACTTCCTAGGTGGGGATTCATCGAGGCATGGACTTGTCAGACTTTGCTTGCACAAGCTCCACACTGACACTTAGCATGGAGGAAACACTGTTCATCATCTAACTGGTGACAAGTGGGGAATATGACGAATCCATTGTAAATGCCAGTATCACTTGTCTCACAGCTCTGAGCACATATGATCCGTGTGAGGAACCATTCGGCGGAATTTGAAAATCAAGGATGACATTTAACTTAGATTTTCAGAGTTTTTCAGGTTTTCGGAAAGCTTCATAGTTAAATTTGCTATCGTTGTGGTCATAGGTTCGTGTGTAGCCTGAGCATTTTGTGCAGGTAGGGCCAGGTTTCGTGATATGGTCTGGATCGTCTTGAGTTACTGAAAAGTTTCATCATACGCCTATGATGGAATAGGCTCATGCGGTGGCCGAATGGTCTGGGACGTATGGACATGAAATTGGGAGTGGCGAGGTGTTCCAGAAATTGAATAAATTGAAATTTTGGTAAAGCTTTTGTAAAGTCTGATTTACGAAACTGGAACTTCGTAAGGAACGAGTCTTGCGTCTCTCCCGTCTATGCGAATGGTAGATATCACACGTTACTACAATGGGTATTCGGATGAATCTTTACTCTAAAGCCAGTTTGCCATTGCTTATTAAATTTTACAGAACTGCGTTCCTTACTCAGGGCATTAAACCTGTACGCGCGTATTCACACTTCATGAAAATCTCATCAAAACTAGCACTTTATGCAGTTTGGGAAAACATCCATCTCCCAATTTTCGTTTGAGTGCTTATGTGCTGAGTGTAAAAGGAACTGCTATGTATGTTTGCCTTTTCTCCACTGATAACCCGTCTTCCTAGAAAAAAAAGAGTTGGTTTTGTTGTGGCACAGTTTAACTGTACGTTTAAATTAACGTGCTTAAACGCCCAGAAACAGTCGTTTCCTTTTCATATTTTTGCTTGTTTTCCCCATTCCTGGAAAGTGTGAATTTCGTGGCTTTGCCCAGTAAGTGTTTACTTGGCCAACTTTTTAAATGTTATTTAAAAGTCTTCCATTTGAGTAACATCTTAGAGACGTTTATATACTCGGTCTTATATCACGTTTCCTTTTACCTATAAAAATATTTGAAGAGTAGGTGAATATTTAGCCTGGAATAAGACTCCTCTGGTCAAACCCACTGTGAGCTTCTGTCCGTTGATAACAGTGGACTAAACTACGGAGAACAGTGTTCACATCCGCCTGTAGGTAACGGCTTTCCTGATCTGGATTGGGTGACTAAACCCTAACGTCAGACACATACTTCATACTGACCCTGATCCCTGCTCTACCGTTCCTCCTTAGCTCTTTCCCTCTTTATCGCGAGCATTCTACCACTGTCAGTGCCTTGCACTGAGTGGCACATGCAGTCTTTGAGCTCATAACAAAGTTCGTACTTATGCGTGACGCTTGTTTAGGAATTTACTCCTATTACCCTTTTAATGTGAAAAAAAATAGCTGCAGTAAAGTAGTGGTGATCAGTCAACACAGCCCTGTTGCAAGCGGAAAGCCAAACTCACTAGAATGTCGTGCCGATTCGCTAGATTGTATGATTGCAACCTTTTATAGGTGGGCAGTGTACTCGGTGTTTTTGGAGTCTGCAGTTGACATCGCTTTTTCAGCCAGAATACTTCTTGCCTAACCGCCCGCTCACTTTATCAACTTCAGACTGTGTTGGGAACATGGCGACGGAGGGCCAAACAGTTGCTGTCCTCACCGACTGCCCAAGCGGACGTGAGTATGTGGTCTGCCTTCGCCTGTGGACTCGCTGTAGCAGCTCATGTCTGCTCTGCCTACAGACCAACCGACGTGGAGACGTTCGCTGCCGAGGCTCGTCGGGTGTTCACCTCCACCTTGCGGATGTATCGCATTTCTCTGCCGTCGCCACTCGCGACAGCAGCAACCCCATCAGTCGGACTGGATAGCTTCACTTTCCTTCTACCGCGCCTGCAGATTGCACACGTAATACACCAGCTTATCCTTTGATTTTGCAACGATAAGTCGTTAGAGCCTCCAGAAATGGTCATTTGAGTCTCCCTCGACATCTCAGTCGCACTATTACTTTTCACTATGCGACTGCCTCTAAAAGCTCTATATTACAAGTAAACAAAGCAAAGCGGAGCGAGCGTGTTCCTCTAGCGTTACGTCTTTGACTGCCTTTGTGAAAAAGTAACCCAGTGAGATCATCCTAAAAGGACAAATTTGGGCTCAAATTGCGAAGAGAGCCGCTAACATCTCTCGATGAAATCGCGAATTTTGTAAGACGATGAACAACACTTATTTTCAGAGAAACCTAGTCCTATAAAGTGAGAGACAACCTTAAACAGCCAAAACGATGTATCCTTGGTTTTTGGGCGACAAAATGTCACCGTTTCTCACGGGTATCTTAAAAAATCGGTGTCTTGGGCATAATTGCCGGAAGTTGGAGACGCTACGAGGATAAATTTTGGCACACAACGCCCACACTTGCCTCCGATGTGGTTATATTTCGGGCTCACCGACCATACCCAGTTATAAAAAATCAATGGCTTGGCTTCCCCCTTTCATCACCCAACTCTCCAAAACATATACAGTTTCAACTTTGCCATTCAGAAGTTGGCTGTGTTCATTGAATAAGGAAAATGCAGCCGTTACTTCGCTTTCAGGGAGAACCTGCTACTTACTGATGTTGACCGACTTATGAAAACCCCATGTCGCATGTCTTTCTAACTGCCTCGCTTTTAGCGTTACTTGGAGTTCGAACTCTTTGTGGGTGCTCCCGTGGACGCTCCACGTCCTTCCTCCGAGGCCTGTTTCGCTCGCGTGCTCCAACTTCTCCACACGGTAGCTACTGGGGCCTGCGTCAACGTCCAGGCCGAGGCCTTTGCAGTCCCAAGTCCAGTTGAGCTGGCGGAGGCTGCAACTCTCCTGGCCCAGAGCCTTGAGACCCTAAAGGCAGCCCTCGAGGCACACACACCCACTTCGGAGGTAGACTACCTTCAGCGCACTGCTGCCCAGTGTGCCCAAGTCGCTGGTCTGCTCTCCTCCTTTCTGCTACATATCCAACTCCTAGCGCTGGATGAAACCGTAAGTCAGCGCTATCAGATGCTTTTTGCCTTGTACGTGTGTGAATTACCCATTGGGTGTGGCCCGCCATTGGGTGTGGTGGCACGCCTAGGGGCGGCTAGGACTTAGGGGACCCGGCCGTGCCAGCCACCTGCGTCCTCTCCCGCCTCCGGTCTTCTTGACTCTGTCTTGACACCGGGTTCAGGTGGGGGAGGAGGAGAGAGTGCGGTAGATGCAGCGCAAGTCTACTATCACTTTAACCTAAATCACGTGCAAGTCACCGTCCCTGCTCCACTTTCCCATGGAGCATACGGTGGACATCGTCGGACTACGACGGTCGAACTGTCGTGTGTCGGGTGTGGCCCGCGTGCCCCCTAAACGGGCCATGTGGTAGATGCATTGGACCAACACGGGGGCCGCATCAGGGCACGGCATGGGTTATTCGGGTTGTGCTCCGCTAACAAATGCCGAACATGGAGGTGGTGTGGTGGCACACCTAGGGGCGGCTAGGACTTTGGGGCCCAGCCGCGCTAGCCACCTGCGTCCTCTCCCGCCTCCGGTCTTCTTGACTCTGTCTTGACACCGGGCTCAGGTGGGGGAGGAGGAGAGAGTGCGGTAGCTGTAGCGCAAGGCTTCTATCACTTAAAACTAATTCACGCGCAAGTCACCGTCCCTCAACCACCCTTCCGTGGAGCATACGGTGGACATCGTCGAAATCGACAGTCGAACTATCGTGTGTGTCCCCTAAACGGGCCACGTGGTAGATGCGTTGGACCAACACGGGGTCCACACCAGGGCACGGCATGCGTTATTCGGGTTGAGCTCTGCTAACAAATGCCGAACATGGAAGGTGTGGTGGCACGCCTAGGGGCGGCTAGGACTTAGGGGACCCGGCCGCGCCAGCCACCTGCGTCCTCTCCCGCCTCCAGTATTCTTGACTCTGTCTTGACACCGGGTTCAGGTGGGGAAGGAGGAGAGAGTGCGGTAGCTGCACCGCAAGGCTACTGTCACTTAAAACTAATTCACGCGCAAGTCACCGTCCCTGCTCCACCCTTCCATAAGGGATACGGTGAACATCGTCGGACTACGACGGTCGAACTATCGGTTTTGCCCGCATCAGTACACTGACCGGATCAGACCGTGTCTGGTGCCTGGGAATAGAAATAGAGAGTCATGTCGACGGCTCAGCGCATGTTCCTCAATATAAACAATCTGAATTGCTTCAAAATGTCACGGTGTGCTAAAAGCCGTGTATTGGAAGTTTGCCAACTAACGGGATAATTCCGACCGCGCGGTTAGCCCAGTGTGTGTTTCTGCAGAGTGTTTGACTGGCGGACTGAGAGTCAGGCTACCATGGCTCCTTAATGTGGCCTCTATAACACTCCCACTCCGTGGGACCCAGGCTCAGGGGCGGCTCCGGCTACGCCCCCCACCCTGCGCCCGATCCTGGTTCCCGTCTTCTTCATTCTGCCTCAACACCGGACCCAGCTGGGAGACGGGGAGAGAGTGCGGTAGATGCAGAGCAATTGTACTCTCGCTATAATGTAATTCACGCGCAAGTCACTGTCCCTGCGCAACCTTGCTATGGGGCACATGGTGAACCTCGTCGAAACCGACTGTCCAAGTGTTGTCATCGCCGAGATACTTTCTTTTGTAAAACAATAAAACCCCTGGTAAATGTACATTTTCTACAATCGCATAAAGGTTTATTTTTTCGTCAACATGTATGCGTATAGACGCTGGGCCTTAAAAAGTTTTCTTTCGGCAATCCCTCACAGTTTTTCCAGCAATTCTGCCAGGGAAACATTTTGGTGCAGCCCATCGCACCGAGCGGTCACTACTGTAGGTAAACCTCATCCCGTGAGTTGACTGTTTCCGTAAAGATGCCTTTTTTTCTATCTGAGCTGGAAGCCTTCTTCTTTCGCACTATGCAGCGGGCTCTCGTAAATGAAATCGCAGTTTCCTCTTTTATTCTTTGCTGATGTAGTGCGGCGGTCTTCTGCTGATTAATGGGTTTTAGTTAATCGGTAAAAAATCTGTTTCCAAGTAAATTCATTTTCGCGTGCCTTCTCCCCCTTCGCCTTCGGTCCAACTACCCTATTGTGGGCTTTGGGTTCAGCAGGATGCTGTCGAGTTGAAAAAGCAATCATTTTCTTGCCTCCGATAGTCCTAGGCTTTAGGAATATTCCATACTCTACTGAATGACTTCGTAAACAAAACTACTGATCATGTCATCACAGAAGAGTTGTTTCTTCACTGTAGGTTTTACGCTCGAAACAACTCTTGCTACACAGACTCCTTATCGATAGTATGGTGAACGTAAAAAAAACAAACAAATTATTTTGATGTCCAGCACGTTTGGGGACTTGATCTGGCAACCATAACTCACTGCGTAACCCATAGCTAATGAATACTTTGCAAGTAAATTACTACCACAACCAGCCCTATCGCATTCTTTGTCCTATTTGTTTTACTTACCCGTCCATCCGCGCACTTGACGTATCACGTGAGCATTGTTCCACCAGTTGTGGGGGGGTCTAGTACGTGTTTGATACAGTAGAGGTGCTATGCCGTAAAATGTTAACCGTAATTCTGCAATATGTGTTCGGTTAGAAATGATTCCTTAAGAAGAGCTTATATATTACTTACCCTACAGCATAAGCCCCAGATATTTCAGTCACCTCACGATGCCGGCTTTCGAGTGAGCTTTCCAGGGGATTGCAAAAACCACGCTCTGTAAAGATAACGACTTAGGTACTCCGATGTTTTTCCCTTGATTTCCAAGGTTGTTATAGATTCAGATATATTTCATAGAAACTATTCTTTCTGGTGCTCACTTGGTAGATGCTTATATCTTCTTAAAATTTTATATTCAAAGAAGAGGTATCTTTTTGTTTTTAAAATTTTTTCAATTCTCTAATAATTTGGAACATGACTTGCTGTTACATGTGCTCCAAGTGGGGTTTTCGCAGAGATCCGGAAAGAAGTGCGTTCACAATCCGACATACCCATGTGACTGAAATATATTTTTGATTTTGCTGTACGATAATAACTATTCCAATCATACTGAAGTACTCCTTCTTGATCAAAAGCATATATCCTTATTTCGGTGAACATTTCATGAGGTAGCACATCAACTACATGCTTTTTTCGGAGGGCATTTATTTATATTTGGATTCACCGCAACTTCCCATTTGGGTTGACGAACAACCCATAGTTTAAAGACTTTGGCCTTTCTGTCCTTGGTTTTCGCCTTCTGTACTATCAATATCGACTTGTATTTTTATTAACCAAATACAAAATGAAAGTCGTTTATTTCTGCCCCTGAAAGCTCTCGTGTTGTTTTTTAATTTTTGCACTTTATTTCGTCCACAGAGTTCGGAGGCGGCATACCCTGTGATATTCCAATACCTACGAGATATGGATGATTTGCATCTACGAAAAACTAGCCATCTGGATGCGAAGAAGTCGCGCTGGTCTTGCGAAACAGCCGGTACGGCATCTGCTGGAATTTGCATGCGCCAGTTCTTGCGGTTAGCTCTGCCTGGCATCGCTGCAACCTGTTCCTTCCGTCAGCGTAATCGATGCGCTGTTATTGCGCGCTTTCTCCAAATCCTTGCCGACTTCTTTGCAACAGGCAAGGAGGTTCAACGTTTGGAAGTTACAGAAGAAACTATGACAGAACGCTCTTCATTGCCGTCAATTATTTCACCTCAGGAATGGCAGTTTTTGTTGCCGCAACGGGTAGCGGCTCCCTGCCTTGGGAGCTTGTCAATGAGCTACTCCCTTGAGTATGTTCTGCATTTTACCTTTTAAATAACTCCTACTTACATGTTTGCAGTAAACCAAATTAATAATGCTATATTTTCAGTTACCAACGCAAGATGCAAGGCCTCTTACCGCCTCTTGTGCTGTCTGCCCTCCGCTCACGTTTTTCTGACGCGGTTGTATCCGTCTGTCAGTCTGTCGCCGTTTACCTGGCAGATTCTGCACACGTAAGCAGCGTAGGTAGAAAGCAAGTACCTACCGACTGTCCTGACGCAGGTGGACATCCCGAGTTACGTCCAGGCCTTTTCCTCGGCATATCGGACCATCACGCAGAACTGCTTGCCCGCGTACTGCCTTCGTCCTTGGACCTCCTATATGTGGGATTGGAGTTGGAGAGGTGGACCAGTCTAGTTGCGGGATCTGCGTCTGACTCATTTATTTCAGGTATTAATCTAGATACCCGGAATTTCTACGTCACCGTTACTAAACACAGATGTAAACTAGTATTGCCGTGCTGTATTGTCGAGAAGACAAACAAATCATTGTGTGCGAAAGAATGATAAAACAAGGGATTACCAATGAATCCAATGAAATACGGTTATCACTGGGGAAGCCCGCTCCTCTCTTCTTTTTCTCTGACGGCCACGCGTAATTTCGCTCGACTGTGCCATTGCCCCTGCCCGAACTGACTCGAGCCTTGTGCATATCGTCTGGTTGGCGGGATGCAAGTCTATGGCTCTGTTAAGTGTGCCCTTGGAGGACGAACTTTCGGGCAGCAGTCTGGCCATCTTATCGCTGGCTCGGCCGATTACCCTCGCTTTCTCAAAGGCAAAACTGTGGTTCTTCTGTTGTACCTGGCCATAAACCATAGACAGCTTATCCTTACGGTTGATTGCAAGCTGGTGTTCATGCATATGTTTACATATCATGCCCATAGGGAAATCAAATAGTTCACTCAATAGGGACGGTGAAACAGATGTCTTAAAATTTACCTCGATGTCTTTCGAATGATCTTAATATTTAAACGCGTACACAAAGTCACAGCGACTGGAGATGTTCGTACACACAATGACGGACAAAGTTAAATAGCCCGTCTGCGCGTGCCACACAGGACCTTGTGTCAAAGTGCCCCAGAAACCCGAATTAAAGAAGTGTAAGTTCTACGATCTCACACAGACTCGAGTGATATAGAAGGCATCTGGTTATGGCGGTGTTATTCAGTTAATTTAGCAAGCTAAAGCCCAAGAATGCTAACGTGCTGTACTAGGTCCGGAGCGTGCTAGGCTATATCTAGTAATGAATTAAGGGTCCTATCCCGGCTTGATCGACTGCAAACCTTTCCCCTTTGCCCGCTTATCATTGACTAACGGAATAACGTTGAATGCAGTGTCTGACGTGACGTGAGACATTACCCAACACGTGCCGCCCGCCCGCTTGTTAAGTGCGCATGCAGACTCGGAGCAGCTCAATCAGTAGGGTGGCTTTCGTAACTATTTACTTCTCAACATTCGAGACTGTGAAAGCGGCAAAAAATCTGCAAGGCCAAGGCGCATAATGTGGACTGCAGTAGTGGCAATAAGACAACTAATACAGTTGTTTGCTATGCCAACCTAATACGTAACAGTTACTCCTTATCCGATATCCGCTGTAAGGAAATCGAAATTATGCTCTGGGTGACTCATGCATGCACAACTGATGCTGTCTTCAAACGTTTAACATAAGTTAGTTCATATCGCACGCCTGGTAATGCCAATCTCCTCGGCAGCTTTTTTCATGGTCATTAATCTGTGTTTTAGCCTTGCATTCTTCAGTGAGTGACGAGTCTGTTGATTGTCCGAATGACGTCTCTGCTTAAGACTGGCTTTTCGAGCAGTGCCCACTAAATCCTAACCGGGTGCTCGCTGAGTTGCAGGGGAAGGGATTTGAATTCCATCGGCTTGCCGATTTGACAAGTGACAACACGTGTCGCGTGGACCTCACCTCCGGCCCACTACTGTTCTGGGCTAACCATTCGATCACTTTTTTCATGTCCGACGCCTTCTAATTTTATTTCAATTCAAAGGTCTGTCATAAGCCCTAATCATTGAAAATGCCTGTCATCCGCATCCACTGGACCTTTAGTTCAGCATCTACTATTGACGCAGATGACCTTGCCTGTCAATAGGATACCGATTTTTAAGCCGTATGTAGTCTTAAGGAGTGAGGATAGAGTTAAATCTAATTTGACTCAAGGTTTACGACCGCGAAACCGTCTTCTCCCGAGCTTGTTGCTTAAACTCACTATTCTACGTCGGGCTGAACAAAACGGTTAACCGAAATCTACATGAGTCCTTGTGCCCGCATCCTATTCATGAAGACAAGCCAACCACTGTGCCTTACGGGATGAGCATGTTATCAGTTTGAATTTCACAAGCGTCAAATATAATTGCATAAAGATATCGATCCCGCTGCCACACGGACCGCCTTACATGGTAATCGGGTTCTGCGTTCCGCCTCAAAGTGACCGGTCTGCGGACAGAAATGCTGTTTCTGAAATACCATTCATAAATTCCTCCTAACACACTGCCTTTGTATGTCTGCCGAATGGACGCAGCGGAGGAGAAATTTACTTTGATGTTTTCTCGGTCAGTCGGGTGTGGAGAGCACTTAATCTGTTTGCTAATCGCGTGTACTTATCGATATTGCGTGTTTGGCCAAATGGCTATTGTTTTTTTGTGCCTTTCGGGCTATTTTTCCTGCTCCCAGGGGAGAGAAACGCCTAAAAGACCAATAATAATATTGAATTAGTTTTAGTGCTTATGGCACGCAAATTATCGCCATTTTAGGCCGTTTCGGAGAAGTAATTTTATTTTAGCACCATATTTTATATCGCACATGCATATAGGTGCTGTGATTCCTGGATTATTTTTTGTTTTGGCTTTGCATCTGGACACGAGAGGTCGGGGGAGTGTCAGGCAGCCACAACGATGTCTGCAGTGCTCTTTATCCGTCATAAAAATATAGAATGCCGACACCAAGCAATGAAAAGTGCCTTTACATATACGTACCCTTGGGGAAATATCTGATGATAATCGATGTCTTCCAGTCTCTTCCATGGAAGAATTTCGCAAGAAAGCATAAACGCTTGGACTGGCTTGTAGCTACAACCACACCTGAAATAGTCCTCAAGACAACTTATAACGTGATTGCTTTTAGGTTACATCCTTTACTAAATTTTTGTACCACTTTAACTTCTGGCAAATCGAAAATCGTCGTCAGATATGTTCATGACACAGTCTACTCTTCCTAGTCCATTCCAGCTCACTCACCTAACTATGAGTAGAGTAAAAAAGTAGATATATTAGATTTAGCGTTTATCCGGTTTTTGCTACTCAGCCGTTGATCTCTGGTTCTTCCTTCTACCCCCTTCAACTGACTATAAAGTTGTCGTTTGTTAAAAATAGGTACTATCGCTTGAGGTTGTAGGATACACCATACTGGCAACACAGGTACTCCTTAAAAAGCCAGGCGCGGGCTTTGCCGATATTCAGCCGCTGCATGGCGCAGCTGCGAGGGGTTCGGCTCATCTTTGGGTCTCTAAGCATTTCACATGTGCTTTCTGGTAAATACTCTAATTTAGCAATTGCTGTTTTTTAATAAACTCAGAAGTTATTCTCTAACTTGGAGTAACAGTATATTCTATCGTCTCTAGGCGCAGACCGAAAGTTGCTATGAATATTTGGGCTGAAGTCCCTCTGACACAGCGAGATAACCGCATACCTGAGTGCCCAAAACGTCGGAATTACAGTTCTCTCAGCAGTAGACTGTTTGCGTATCTCCACTTACGGGTCATGATGTTGATCACAGTGACAGGCTCCGTATACACGCACAAACTGCACCAGTGAAGGGTAGCGCAGACTAACCACAGGTCAATCGACGTACGTCATAAACTGATGTTGTCAACTTTGCAACAACTGTCATTCTGGGCATTGTTAGCTATAAAACAGTCCAATAACATAAAACTTGCAGAGCATTTGCAGACAGAAGAAGCTGCGATCGTTTGTACAAGAACTTTATTGGCCTCACGTTTCGGATTCTCACTCGAACATATCATCAGGAAGAGAGAGTCGCCGAAAAAGGTAATGGGGCAAAGGGTGTGCAGTATTTATGAGACGCAGTTGCTGGAAAACCGCATGTCTGCAATAATTAGCAATACTCGTATTCATCGCACTCATTTTGTCTACTCGCGGCTGCCTCTGCCCCTGTATTAACATGATTATCTATTTTGAAATCTTTTGGTTCGCTTCCACGGAAACTCGATCCTCCTGAAATTACGACCGAGCCGCATTTTTCCACATTGTGAAGTTCGATTACGGTGTTATTTATTTAATACGCTTAAAAAATATGCAGTGCCCTTGTACTGGGTTTATTTAAGTTTCCTACAGGTGGGCTTCTTGTGCGCTTTTTTGAGCACACCGCACTGGGGTTCCTTAGATCAGTTCATTTTGTTCAAAAGTTGCATCCACCATCTTCCACGTCATTTTTGTTCTTACTATCGTTACTTGTCCTCCTTGTTTCCATCTACTGGCTTACAGGAATGTGTTATTTCCAGTGGAGTGTGGTTTCTCTAAGCACCCTATTTATCCTCTTGCGTGCTTTGTAGATATCACTGCACTCAAAGGATTTTTTTATGGAATCCTCTTTGAACCGTTTTTTTGCCTTCCGTGCTCACCCGATCTAAGAAGGCGGTAATCTTTTGACCTATTTTAAGTTCTCCATCATAGCATTCGCAGGGGAGAATTCGCGGCTCCCCACAATTTGTAGCTATGGTAACATTTATCACTGTTGACCCGGTGGCTTCATCATACAAGCCCACCATCTCACTAGTGGTCGCTCTTCACAGCATGTTGGACGAGTTTATTTTTCGGTCAGCATGCTCGTCTTTGCTTATTTCTGGGCCATTACGCCTCATTTCTGCAATCCAAATTTACCGGTATCGCGAGGCCATCAACTTAGTTGAGATTTGCAAGGCCTGAATTATAGCCAGGCTTATCTGTCGAAACCTGTTGAAGAATCGGTTCACTGCGCAGTTGACCTGTTAATAGAGAGCACAATCCAAACGCTGACCAAAAGCAACATTAGAGAAATCATTTTCTTCGCTGTCCTCCCATATCTGATCCTGTCCCGGTGATAGTAAATCTGAGTCAATCATCACAACACCGGTCACAGGATATAATGCAGCGTGGTCAACTACAGGGCATCCGGATGAACCATGTTTATTTGCATGTCAAAATTCACAAAATGACTCCTTTGAATCGTGATAGTTTCCAAGGTTTTACTGCCGCAAAGTATGTTTATCCGTACAGTCTCACCTTTACTGGGAACCACTTTGTTCGCTTGTCGTAAAGCTGTTAGGATGAACAGTTGTAAAAACGTAAGCAGTAAGTAATATCCCTGTCAATTCATACAGCATCTTGTTGTCTATCTTTACAATTTAATGGGCGACAGCCTGGTTCCCATACGAGAATTTGGTCTTCGTTTCTCATCGTCAAGTCAGAAGGTAATGTTTTAAGTCCACCAATACTAGCAAACGACATTTGCAGCTTTCCTCTTAAAGGGAGACTTCATTAGATCCATAAGCGGCGCCAAACCTTCCTTCCAAAGAAACCCTCTGTCTGGTAGTGGTGATATCACCGCACTTTGATTTTCTTATTAAGTTTAGCGAGACGGGTTGCAGGGCGGTTTCAGAATCAGATGCAGACTCTCAACCTCACCTTTTGATAAGTTTTATTCAGAGCACACACGGTTTTACTCTAGTGCGAAAGGCATGATTTCAGCAGGCATTGCTAAGGAGCTTTCATACACACATGATAGTTCGACTGTCGATTTCGACGATGTCCACCGTATGCTCAATGGAATGGTGGTGCAGGGACGGTGACTTGCGCCTGATTTAGTTTAAAGTGATAGTACACTTGCGCAGCATCTACCACACTCTCTCATCCTCCCCCACATATGCCCGGTGTCAAGCCAGAGTCAAAAAGACCGAAGATGGGAGAGGGCGCAGCTGGCTGCCCCGGCCGGGGCTCCTAGGTCCCAGCCGCCCCTAGGCGTGCCACCACACCACCTCCATGTTCGGAATTTGTTATTGGATTGCAACCCGAATAACGCCTGCCATGCCCTGATGTGGCCCCCATGTTGGTCCAACGCATCTACTTCGTGGCCCGTTTAGGGCTTCGGTGGTACACATACTAAAATTGGAACGATACACACGACACTATAGTTCGACCGTCGATTTCGACGATGTCCACCGTATGCTCCACGCAAGGGGGGTACCGGGACGGTGACTTGCGCGTGATTTAGTTTAAAGTGATAGTAGACTTGCGCTGCATCTACCGCACTCTCTCCTCCTCCCCCAACTGAGCCCGGTGTCATGACAGAGTCAACAAGACCGGAGGTGGGAGAGGGCGCAGGTGGCTGGCCCGGCCGGAGCCGCCCCTGGGCGTACCGAGATACCTGGCTCGGATCCCACGGAGTGGGAGTGCCATAAGGGCCACATTAAGAAGGAGCCACTGCAGTCTGACTCTCAGTCCGCCAGTCAGCCACTCCCCGCAAAACACAAATTGGGCTGACCACGCCGTCCGAGTTATCCCGTCAGTTGGCAACCTTCTAAGCCACGGCTTTTAGCGCACCGTGGTTGGTTCAAGCGCGTCAGATTTTTTATTGTGAGGAAAATGCGCTGAGTCGTCGACATCACTCTCTCCCCCACCCCCACAATCAGACCACCGTCCGAGCCGGTCAGTTGTCTGATGCGGAAGTGGGCGCAGCTGTTGGTGACCTCGTGTACGTGTACTACGTACACGACCTGGCCCCCTAAACACAAGCACCAGAATTTCACACAATAGAGGGTTGAACGGCTCATATCTCACATGTGTGAGATAGCCAGAGATCACGTTAAGAAGGAGCCATCGCAGCCTGACTCTCAGATCATTCGTCAGCCACTCCACACATAGCACATTGGACTTACTGCGAGGTCTGAGTGTAATTGTCAGTTGGTGACCTTCCAACCCACGGTGTTTATCGCCCCGTGATATTCTCAACCTCAGATCACGCATGCAACAGAGGAAGCCACATTGGCTTTGCGGGAGCAGTCCTTGTTTCAGGTGAGCGCTCAGGCGATTGAGCAGAATGCGGGCGAAGGTCTTTCCGGCAATGTTTGGCAACGAGATTCCTCGGTGGTTGTCGCCGAGTGGGCGGTTTCCTTTTATCTTGTAGAGGTGGACAATGGTTGCGTCTTTGAAATCCTGAGGGACTTGCCCTTGGTACAACATCTCCTGGAAGAGAAATGTCAGTTGGTTCATCAGTTGGGGTCCGCCATGCTCGTTAATCTCAGCAGGGATCGCGTCCGAGTCAGGTGCTTTCTCGTTGGAGAGTTGCTGTACAGCTCTGATGGTTTCTTGGAGAGAGGGCGGGAGATCAAGTTCGTGGTTGATTTCCACTTCAGGCAGACGATCGATGGCTGCGTCAGAGAAGGTGTAGGGCTGATTGAGAACGCTTTGGAAATGTTCTGCCACCGCTTCAGGATTTGCGTCTTCTCATTGAGTAGCGTCCTGCCGTCGGCACCGAGAAGAGGGCCAGTGCCATTGATGGGAGGTCCGTAGACAGCCTTGGTGACGGCGAATTTCATTCGTTCGTTGCGGTCCGCGTACCCTCGGATCTCCTCGGCCTTGCGGGCTATCCACGCTTTCTGCATCTCCCGCAGCCGTTGCTGTACAAGGCGGTGACTTCGGTAGAAGGCTTTCTTGTTTGCAGCACTAGGGTGGTTGACATTGGCTTTGTGCAACCGCTACTTCTCGGCGAGCAGAGCGTTGATGGCTGCGTCGTTGTCATCGAACCACTCTTGGTGCTGATGACGTGCATGGCCGAGATCCTTTACAGCGAGGGATTGGACCGTGTCCCTCAGTGGGCACCAGCGGTTCTCCACGGAGGCATCCTCATTGGCGACTGAGAGGTTGGCTAGCCGGTTGACCCGTTGCTGAAATGGATATGGTGAGCAGGCACATTCAACAAAACAGTACTAAAATTACCTGGTGGTCGCTTACCTTGGGGTCTCCTGCGTGGTTGCAGACGAAGCCTCATCCTAGAGATGACGAGGCGGTGATCCGTCCATCCGTCGACACCGGGGATCGCCTTTGTCACCAGCACGTCCTGTTGGTCACGCCTCTGGATGAGTACATAATCCAGGAGATGCCAGTGTCTCGACCGCGGGTTCATCCAGGTCGCCCTCTGCCGCATCGGGAGGCAGAAAAAGGTGTTGGTCAGGATCAAGCACGTGATACCATGGGGACCCAGCACTCCTCTCCGCGAGTCGCGGTCTCCCGATGCGGGCGTTAAAGTTACCAAGTTATATATATATATATATTTATATATATATGTTCATTTCTGTTCATTTCGTCTGACGACGGGTTGGTGTCACCAACTTGAAAATTTACGAGTAAAACTCCATTTCCCGAAGAGCATTTTTCTTCTCAATATATATATATATATATATATATATATATCCATATATATATCATATATATATATATATATATATATATATTGAAATATCGGCATCCCAAGAAATTTAATTAAATAAAGTTGAGTTATTTGGGAACAAAATAACTTTATTGTGTAAATTTTCGAATCTGGTGCCCCAGTTCGTCATCAGACAAATGGGAGATGTACAGAAAACAGTTAACCTTAAATAATGCCTAACACAAGATTATATGGCTGGCTAAAGTTTGAGCCAATAGACATCCGGAGTTTGAAGTTATCTGATCGATAGTGGCTGTTTTGCCTCCACTTGACCTTGAGAAATTTTGTAATTGGCATCTAAATCGATATGCCTGTTAATGCATGCCTCGTCTGAGTGCATTGCCTCCAGGAATCCGCGACCTTTCCTTGTTGGGCACGCGCCAACGATGTGGGTATCCTCCCATCCAAATAGGGTGTCCTGTGTCCAGTGTGTGCATGGCTACCTGCGATAAAGAGTCTCGTCTCCTCACCGCTAACTGATGTTCATGTAAACGGGTGGATAGAGATTTTCCGGTTTGGCCACAATAAACTGCATCACAACTGGTACACGGTATCTTGTAGACGACTTCTTTTCTATTGAAATAGCCAACCCTGTCCTTAGGGTGTACAAGCTGGGTGCGCAAAGTTGTTGTTGGTTTGTGCGCTATTTGTATATTGTGTTTCTTGAGCTGTCTTTCAACGAGCTCAGATACATTTTTACATACGGGAGGGTTCGCCAGTTTGTTGTTTTTGACGCCTGGGAGGTCGTAGCTCTGGAAATACCTTTTTCTTTTTTTAATTGTTGTCGTCGCATGCATCGACGGACAAAGTCAGGAGGATATCCATTTTTGGGAAAATAATTTGAAAAAGGTATTTCATTTCTGTTCGATATGTTTCTTCATCGGAATAGTGAGTTTTTGCTCGACGTAGCAAGCTGTTAACAGAGCTGCGTTTGTGAGACATGGAGTGGTTACTCCCAAAATGTAAAATAACCTCGGAGTATGTATCTTTACGATAGACTGAGGTATGTAGTGTCCCGTCTGTCTTCCTATGTACGAGGACGTCTAAGAAAGGGAGTCGTTTATCAACTTCTGTTTCAAGGGTTAATTGAATTCCTGGGAACGTGGAGTTCAGGCTTTTGTGGAGTGGATCTAGTTGATCTTTTTTGACGATAACAAATGTATCGTCTACGTAGCGTAGCCACAATCTCGGGTTAATTCTGGGGAGAGCTGTAGCCTCTAGTTTCTGCATTACAGCCTCCGCCAAAAACCGGATATTGGCGAACCCATAGGGGCGCCTTTTAGTTGTCGATAATAATTTTCAGCAAAGGAAAAAGTTTGTTTCCAAGGCAAATATCGAGGGAGTTCCAGGAGGACTTCTGCAGGTACATCGGTAGAATAGGCCTGAAGGAGTTCTGCAGTACAAGTCCTCGCTAAGTCCAGCGGGATAGACGTAAATAAAGAAAATAACATCAAATGACACCATTATTTCGTCATTTGCAATTTTAAAGTCTTTTTATCTTCTCGAGGAACTGTAGCGAGTCTTGGATAGAGAATTCACAGTTCTTTGTAAGTGGGTTGAGTTGATGAAATAGCCACTTGGAAATCTTATAATTTGGTGCACCGATTAAGGAGACTATCGGTCGCAGCGGAATGCCACTTTTGTGAACTTTGGGAAGTCCGTATATTTTGGCAATCGTAGGTTCATCCTGCTTCAAGGATTTAGCCAGTACTCCAGAAATTAATTTTCTTCCTTTGAGGCGTTTCAATACCTTCTCGATATTTGAGTTTTGTGACTTTGTGGGGTCGGTAGTTAGTGGCATGTAAGTTGAGTTGGCGAACCCTCCCGTATGTAAAAATGTATCTGAGCTCGTTGAAAGACAGCTCAAGAAACACAATATACAAATAGCGCACAAACCAACAACAACTTTGCGCACCCAGCTTGTACACCCTAAGGACAGGGTTGGCTATTTCAATAGAAAAGAAGTCGTCTACAAGATACCGTGTACCAGTTGTGATGCAGTTTATTGTGGCCAAACCGGAAAATCTCTATCCACCCGTTTACATGAACATCAGTTAGCGGTGAGGAGACGAGACCCTTTATCGCAGGTAGCCATGCACACACTGGACACAGGACACCTATTTGGATGGGAGGATACCCACATCGTTGGCGCCTGCCCAACAAGAAGAGGCCGCGAATTCCTGGAGGCAATGCACTCAGACGAGGCATGCATTAACAGGCATATCGATTTAGATGCCAATTACAAATTTCTCAAGGTCAAGTGGAGGCAAAAACAGCCACTATCGATCAGATAACTTCAAACTCCGGATGTCTATTGGCTCAAACTTTAGCCAGCCATATAATCTTGTGTTAGGCATTATTTAAGGTTAACTGTTTTCTGTACATCTCCCATTTTGTCTGACGACGAACTGGGGCACCAGATTCGAAATTTACACAATAAAGTTATTTTGTTCCCCAAAAGAACTCAACTTTATTTAATATATATATATATATATATATATATATATATATATATATATATATATATATATATATATATATATATATATATATATATATATATATATATATATATATATATATATTACTCTCCGTATTTGGTCACACATCATTCGTTTATTCTCTGTTATTGTTCAAAGTGTCTCCTACATAATTACCCGACATTTAATGTATTTCTGCAACAAAGAGGACGTTGGCGAGAACATCACGAATTCTCGCAGGCGCCCATATACACAAGACTGCGCGTTTTTCAGGCATAGAGGTGATGGTGAAATCTCAGGTCCTAGGCGTACTGGTCTTAAAGCTTCCCAGCACACGAGGGAAGTTTTGAACTGATCGTTCGGAACAATTAAGACAATATTTCGACTTAAGTTGTCAGCTGCACCACCGTGGCAGCGGTGTATGCGCCTATGAGCATCTGATATTTTAACGCTGCGCGAGCTATGATCAGGTAGCGCAACGAAGAAAGCTAGGTCATGTTCGTACAGTTAGGCCTTCCGTAGTTGGTACAAGAATAGTTGGAGTGTTGAGGGATGCAGACGGGTTCTCGCCATGTATTATTGATTGCACAGTCCCTTCTTCTTCACGCACAGATCAGTCGGCATATTTATCATGCAACACGTTGGATATGTTCTGAAAGTGTTGGTTGCCGCTGTCTTTCAAAAGTTCCCTTATAAACAATCCGAGGCTTGATACAACTTCTGTTGGTCTTCCCACAGTTCAACTGATTCCCGTAAATGCGATGCTAACCTTCTATTATCTTAATGCCATACAGCTGAGCGTCATCTACTCTTAATAATTCCATAAATTATGGGTTACAGGTGAAACCATATTAACCGCACAGGCACTTGCTAAAAGCCCAGACACATGTTTCGCCAGTATTCTGCCGCTGCTTAGCACAGCTGCAAGGGGTATAGCTCATCAGTGTGTCGGTTCCCCAGCGTTCCTTGCATGCTTTCTGGTAGATACTCTAGTTTAGAAATTGCTGTTTTTCAATTCCTCAGAAATTAATCGCTAACTTGGAGTAAATTAGTTTATTGGAAATTTTATAGGCGAAGGCCGAAACTTAATCTGAATATTTGGGCTTCCCATAATTACCAAAAAATATAGTTGCATTGCGGTAGCATGACCTTTGGTGAGGTAGCTCCACGTAACACTGTCTCCCATCACCGTTGCATTTCATTGGCTCCGCAAACATGCGAATACCATAAGTTGGCTAGGCTTTGACGCGTCCCCCTACTTTCCACAGGTGATCCCACGTCTCACTGCACCAGCTTGCACGCAATTACTCGTTTGCGCAGCACCCTAGAAACGACTCTTCGCTCCTCACCAGCCTCCGATCACCTGACACGTTTTGAGCCAAACCTGCCCTCCATCGTGTGTACCCTGGCGCCCTCATTTTGGGTGGACCATTTGCGAACCCTTCTCTGGTCGGCCTACATGGCCTTCGAATGGACGGCGACCGCGGCCAGCGCTGCCGGCCAGTCACCGACCGACACAGGCGCTTCATCTGCACTCTTTGGGGCAGCCTTTTCAGGCGAGGCCCAGCAGGCATTCACCAACCCGCCCTCCTCCGACGCACACAGGCGACAGCGCGCCGCGGTAAAAGCCATATTTTACCGCGCCATCGAGGCCTTCCGTGGGCGAAGGTTTGTTTGCTTGTTTTTTTTCTCTTGCCCGGCTCTTCCTCTATTCTTTAGCTGCCAAGTGTCCAAAGTCATGTGTTCTTGTCGTCTAATTAGGGAGTACGCTTGCCTGCTCAAGGGTATTGCCTATCACCTGTACAACCCATTCTCTCGAATTTTTATGGATACGAAAAAAATGGCTCACTAAGCTAAGGATAGTCAAAATGCAATAACATGGAAGAACCCCAAAAAAGGTGCATAAGTTTGCCGCAGGAAAGTTGGGATGTCGACGATTGGGGCTCTGTCTGTTGACGGTTTCCATAGTTCCCATATTCGCCATTTTCAGTTTCGCTATTGTTATAATAAAGCCTATGCTTTACTGATTAAAAGGATAGTTACGAATGTTAGCGCTCTCAAGTAAAGAAATAAACAACTGTTGAAGTCATACCTCATGCAAGAAAATATAACATCGACCTAATGCTCGCAAATTGTGAATTTGGATAGTCTAGCTGGTCAGATAACATATCCTGATAGATGGTACGTATCTTAAGTTCACCCCATACAGCGAATTTATCTCCGCCCATACAAATCACACAAAGACTAAGGGTTTCTTCTGCCTTATATCAAGGATTCTCCATGATCCGTTGTAGCATCTAGACCAATTTTTATGTTACTGTTGAGCTTTTCAGCTGGGACAGAAGCGCGGGACAAGTGCCAAGACTTGATTGCGTATTTCAATTACGAGGTGCAGTTGTGGGCTGGGAACCTTTTGTCGCGAAATATTACGGGAAAAGACGAGAATGTCTAGGATGCCATTCTGTGCCTTATTTCCATCGTGGAACAGCCATAACTGATCCACAGATCGAGGGAATATTCTAGGCTTGACCCCGGACCCACTCGGTTGTTGAATCAACTCTCTACTCCTTAAGCCTGAGTTCAAAACTTACCGGCCACGATTGAGGACATTTAAGGTCTTTAGAGCTCACATTAGAGCCCTCGCAGGCGGTCGCGTAGCGACGTAAAGCATATAATTTTTAATTAGAACCGACTAAGACAAGGGAGACCGGAATGGCCATTTCTGGCTTATTAGCCGTCATCAGCCAGTCATACCCAATCCCAAGTGTGGACCACCTGGGATTAGAACCCGCGACCTTTAGTAATGGAGTCGAACGCTCTCTCTCTCTCTCCCAAGAAATATATTAAGAAGCAAAGACGTTCTTTGGGAAACAATAGGTAACTTTATTATGTAAATTTTTGACGCTGGTACCCCAGGTCGTCGTCAGACAAGTGGTAAGTGTGCAAAAACAGTTCAAATTTAACACGTGCTGAAAAAATCGATATCGCTTAGTCATTCCTGCTAATTGTTGTTATTGTGGGTTATGTCCATTTGGATTGGCTCTCGTCTCTTCCCGCGTTCTTTCAGGTAGCCGTACACATGGTCTAATTCGATGTGTCGGTTGATGCATGAGTTATCTGAGAAAATGGCCTCTTAAAAATTCTCGGCCTTTCTTAGATGGACAGGAAGCAACAATGCGGGTTTTGTCCCAAGCAAATTTGTGTCCCGTTTCTAACGTATGCATGGCAACTTGAGACAAGTGGTCTCGCCTCCTTACTGCTAATTGATGTTCGTGTATGCGCGTTGAGGCTGACTTTCCTGTCTGTCCACAGTACACCGCATTGCAGCTATTACATTGTATCTTGTAAACGACTTCTTTTTTATCTAAATAGCCAACCCTATCCTTAGGGTGTACAAGCTGATTTCGTAGTGTAGTCGTTGGTTTGTGCGCCACTTGGATTTGATGTTTCCGCAGGTGCCTTTCAACGAGTTCCCAGCCCACGATACCAGGTATCACCTTCACGCTCGAAAGAGAAATTGACAGTAAACTCCCATTTCTTGACGTCCTCGTACAGCGAAAGACTGACGGGACATTTCAAACATCGGTTTACCGCAAAGAAGCTTATGCGGAAATTATCCTGCATTACCAGAGCAACCACCCTATTGCTCACAAGCGGAGTACTGTAAACAACCTACTCAATCGAGCTAAAACACACTGTTCTGATAATGAACTCTACCAAAACGAACTCAGTTATTTATTCAAACTATTTGGCAGAAATGGTTATCTAAGAGAATTTATACGTCGATGCATGAGACGACAGAAGTCAAAAGAAAAAGGAAAAGACAAGGAGCTAGATTGTTCCGGTCAAGCGCCCAAATCGAAGAACTGGCGAACACTTCCGTACATCAAGAACGTGTCTGAACTCGTTGAAAGGCACCTGCGGAAACATCAAATCCAAGTGGCGCACAAACCAACGACTACACTACGAAATCAGCTTGTACACCCTAAGGATAGGGTTGGCTATTTAGATAAAAAAGAAGTCGTTTACAAGATACAATGTAATAGCTGCAATGCGGTGTACTGTGGACAGACAGGAAAGTCAGCCTCAACGCGCATACACGAACATCAATTAGCAGTAAGGAGGCGAGACCACTTGTCTCAAGTTGCCATGCATACGTTAGAAACGGGACACAAATTTGCTTGGGACAAAACCCGCATTGTTGCTTCCTGTCCATCTAAGAAAGGCCGAGAATTTTTAAGAGGCCATTTTCTCAGATAACTCATGCATCAACCGACACATCGAATTAGACCATGTGTACGGCTACCTGAAAGAACGCGGGAAGAGACGAGAGCCAATCCAAATGGACATAACCCACAATAACAACAATTAGCAGGAATGACTAAGCGATATCGATTTTTTCAGCACGTGTTAAATTTGAACTGTTTTTGCACACTTACCACTTGTCTGACGACGACCTGGGGTACCAGCGTCAAAAATTTACATAATAAAGTTACCTATTGTTTCCCAAAGAACGTCTTTGCTTCTTTATATATATATATATATATATATATATATATATATATATATATATATATATATATATATATATATATAATCTATCTAACTATCTATCTCTCTATCTATATATCTATCTATCATCTCACAGTTTTTGCGGTAATCGCTTTACATTCGACGTATCAAACCTCCAGGTTTTCGCATTTTACAAAACGTCTTTGTCGGAGCCTGTGTTTCGCATGCAGCCCTGCCTTATCAGACAGCCCGTCCCAAAGAGAGATCGTTTAATTTTTTCGACTCGCAATGCCCATAACCCATCTTTCGCAATGTTTCCGAAACTTAGCTAAATAGCCCGTGGCTCAATAGTTAGAGCATTCGACTTTTGATCAACAGGTCGCGGGTTCGACCCTCAGGTTGGGCACCACCTGAGGTTGGGTATGACTGCTTGATGACAGCTAATGAGCCAGCACTGGCCATTCCAGTCTCCCTTTGTCTTAATCGGCATTTTTAACCTGCCTATACTACTACAAGTCGCTGTGCAGCTGCTGGTGGGGCTCGAGAATGGGTTCCAAGGCAGAGCGGGACGAGTGAGTTCCGTTAGCGATCGGTGAACGTTCATCAACGAATGTGAATACCAAACTGTGAAACCGTAGTGCATATATTTCAAAAGTATTGTTGCATATCTTTGTACCTCCGGTAAGTAAACATTGTTACCCTGCATCCTGCACGTGTAAAGAGACGGGTAAAATTTAAAAATCAATTTCTTGTGTCGGTTTTTCCGAGCTATTTTTTATATTTCCGACCTATTAACGTGGTCGGTTTTGTTTTCGACAAAAGGCTCATCACGTGCACCTTGAAGGCGACAGCCTGACGTGTGTTGTGGTGCATATTTTGGGCGTCTTTTCAGTGTATGTGGGAGTACGTTTTAACCTTTTCCATGACTTTTCTGCTGAAACTTCATTTCCCCCCTTGCGTTCCCGTTCTACCTCGGAACGGAACTGTTACAAATCAATTTGTCTAAAATTCAATTTCCCGCATTTTATGTCGTCTCATTGCTCTCGAATTTTTTAGAATTCATCGTAAAAATTTGGTTGACTTGTCCGAGACATCAGTGAACTTGAGGATTTCTTCTTTTGAGCTGTAAATCGTTCAGTCTTGGAATTAATCGCAAAGGGCATCACGATTTAACGTGAATTAGATGGTTTTATAGAGTTGCGAAAATTCTCATTGGAAAATTTAAAAGACAGTTTAGCGACCACACGCCTGGTTTGGAGACATTCCTTTCACGCCTGAACATTTATATTGCGATGAGTATAAGTAAAATATGCGGGCCAGTAGAAAGCGAATCAGGCTGTAGCTAGAGTGAGGAGGGAAAAAGAGAAGCAAAATTGCTGTGTCCTCTGATCGCCGTCAGGTGAGCTGGTGGCAACTGTGGGTTCTGTATGAAGTTCTTCTGCGTGCACAGGACCGGTTAACATAACCCAATTGCAGCCGTGTAGATACCCAAGAGGTCTTCCGGGTGATTTGCCAGATCCTCTCAAACCACAAAAAAATCACTTGGACGTCTGTTGGCTATGACAGAGGCGGCCCGGAAAATTTTCTTTTGAATATATTAGATCATTAGCCATCGATCACTTTCCGCAAGATGAGACTAAAACTAAAGCGGACAGCAATTTTCCTCGACTCTTATAGGAAAATGCGAAAATCCTATATTTCCTGCTGTTGCTCCTCCTTCTATTTAAATCTAGTTCGTTTTTTCCGCTGCCACGCGCACATTAATAGTTACCTGTTTTTTGCTCATCTGGCCATTGGCAGTGCTCATACGACATAATCAAAGCCGATGATGAAACCGTAGTTTAAAGCTAGCCAGACCCTCGGCAGAGCACTATCCCCGATACGAAATGGTCACTTCTTCTTATCCTCCTCCCCCTCCTCCGCACCCCCTCCTCCCGCTTCCTCCCCCCGCTTCCCCCTTTCCCCTCCTCCTCAATACCCAATTGACGGTGTATACACACTTTGTACACTTTACGCCTTCCTACAAGATAGAAGTATGGGTCCACTACCCGTGTCAAGCGAGGAAACTAAACCACTTCTGCCTCATCTGTCCTAAAGGTGAACGTTTCCTGTACATCCATGTTCTGGGATAAACTCTTATTCTTAGTGTGTATGCCATATTGAAAGAACTCCAACTTCTGTGAACTGGCCACATCGTCAGCACTTTGAATGAGTAACTTTCAAAACCAATGTTTCGATCGGTATCAGTAAACACGGAGTAAAATAAGTGCAGTATAAAGCACAAAACAGAAGCAGCAACGATGCTGATATTGCGCCGAGGACTACGCAATATAATCTGTCAGAGAGGATCAACCAACAAGGGGCCTCTGTCATCTATTTTATCTCGCTCGTGTTCTGTGACCCACGCTAGCGCTCCATTTGCCGGCATTGATTTTCACCCTGGACGTCGTGAGCATGCGCCTGAGACTCATTCCATGTAGCAGCCAATCACAGGAATAACACTCATATAGTCCTTTGCTCATCCTGGCGAGTGCATTTCAGACCCGCGTGGACAAATTTCCACTTCGCTATTCACGCGCTCCCGAATGGACGTCTTATTCGGACACGCAATCTGAAACTGACAACTCATGGCAACCTGCCCTATGTGCACAATAAATCGACCCTCGTTGCTCTGTGACTTCGTGGTCCGACATATAAGAACTAATTGTATGTTTGGTCTGAGTAGCTGTAATATCCTTGGAACTCCAAATATTAGTGCCTCCAGGACTGGCGCAACTGCCACTGTATGTATGTCCAACTTGTGCCACAACGGGGAAAAAATAGGTGCAGTATCTGCTTCCGGCTTTCACATACTCAGCTGCGTCATCTACCACAACCCTCATCTTAAACCTGTCCGACCTGTCGAATATCCAGCTGTACACCGACAGGAACTATTTACTGTACGCCAAAATATCCTCAACAACAGTTTACTCTGCGGGCACCTCACGCCCGCCAATGAAACCTACTGCGCACCCAGTTTGGTGGCTCTCACCACCGTCGATTGTAGTGGACGAAGTATTGTGCTACTTAATTCCAATTTTTTATGACGGACACTAACACGTAGAATATATCAGTCCTAGTGCTTATTAGTATTCCTTAATTTTTTTATCTTTTTGATGTCGGATGTGTGGGTAAGGCCAGTGATCGCAAAGATCAGTTGGGTTACAGAGCTAAAAAATCACCGAAAAGCATCACTGCAGACTGCTATTTGCATTAATAGCCTACCCTGTCAAAGATACCGGATTTCCCATCCGGGTGGATAGAGTGGGCGGTGCCTGATATAGCAAAAAAATCAGCTTTGCACCACTGGCTGGCTTGCTCTTTGAGCGAGCCGAAGTCTCACACCTACCGCCTTGATCTTCAAGTAACGAAACCAGACCGTCATGCCATGCCCTCTGGGCAGCATGGAAGTCGTCTTTCCCCCGATGGTTGTAATTGCAATTGCTGTTTGACAAGAACTACCCTCCCTGAATTGTTCATTTATGAAACTACCGGGGCGTTTTGTATAGACTGCCCAGTGTCAGTTGAACAGCCATCTCTAAGGGATCTAAAAATCGCGATTGATTTTTCCGGAGTAGTCTCTGACAGGCAAATTTATAAATGCGCCTATGAAGAGAACTTGCAGAGAGCAACTTTTTCCCACTGTCGGACCGATCGGAGCACATCACGCAGAAACAAATTACCTTTAGAAGCGAACAACAGAGTTCTAGGAAGTAGTTCAAAAGAAGATGCGGTCGCTGCAGCAAGAAGGCTATCGGCCTGCTGTTTCAGATCCTCACTCGAATCCCTCATCAGAGACGATGAGAATAACTTCGTGGTTGGCGTTTCATAGTCGCTGTGCACTTCAGGGAAGTCGAATGAATTCTTAAAAAAGAATCTGTAGAACTTTGAAGAGTTGATTATCCATCGAGCAGAACAAGCTTTTATTGCCGACGCCGACTTCAGGCGGTGCTCACACGTTGCTCCCACCCCCGGATGACTGTTGTTCCGTGCGTGTACTTGACAGTGATATTCACTCCCCGTACTTGACCTACGAGGATCACTCACACCTTACACTATATCCTCCCTCCCCCAGTCGCAATGACCTCCACACACCGACCTCACCATGCAGGTGACGTGATAACGATGGTTCTTAACCATAAAACAATTATAAGCCCTGTCCACGCTCATTTTTTTATTCTCTATACAACTGTATAGGCCCGACCATGAATAACTGAAAACACGTGGTTGCCGAATTAACTTTTCAAGTTTAATATGGGAATATCTGCAGAGCAAATGGAAATATATACAAACCTTGCTCTCTTCTGGAAAAACAAGGGAGGTGACGCGTGCAAAATTTAATGGCGTCATCAATTTTGTTTTAACCGAAATCACACTTCAAAATTTCGCTTAATGCCTGTGCCTGCAGTTGCAGATTCAAATAAATTAGACGTACCCAAACGCAGCTAGCAACTGGGCCAGCAGCTGCTAAGGGATTTTAAATTGCGAAGCACCTGGCGGACACCGGCCATCTGGTGGATACAACGTCTGCGTGTAAGGTTCCACTTTAATCGACGACTGAGCGTCCCTTAGGTTGTGAAGCAGCCGTGGCTATATGGAAGTAAAAAAAACCGAATCTTTTTAAGCAGTTGCATCACGCGATCCTTCTCGCACGGCTACGATAAGACAAAGCGAGCGAAATAGCACAATTCCGCCTCCCGTCCGCTCGCCCCGTCTCATCTTGCTTGCCGTGCAGCTTCGATCATGCTTTCGGACGAGGTTTCGCGGTATTCTAAACTTTCTCACCTATTCCACTTCCTTTCCTCCCGGCACCCTGCTGAGTCACGTCTGACCAAAATTCCCTGCCGAGATACTGTGCCTATCTTGTGTCTTGACCCTAGGCTGTTTTACTTATTTAATCATTAACCTTATAAATATGCAATAACCACGAGCAGTTTAACAAGGTATCACGAAAGTTATTGAAGTGGAAATATGAAACGCCCAGCCAGAACACATCTACTGTCTGGCGAAATCAAAACGACCATCAGCGACGTGCCCGTGGACCATATGAAAAGTCGATATTTTCACTTCATGACTTGCAGGATGCGCCCATTCTTTGGCCTGCTAACTGTTCTACTGTGGGTCTTCTAAACCTCATCCATCTGGAAGTTTTGTTCCAGCGATCTTCTCTTCACTCTCAGTTTAACATCTGGGATCCTTACTTTTACCAATCTGAGAAATCTCTTAACCTGCTGTGGGTGTGCATATCACATTCCCGCTCATTGAAACATCGATTTTATGCTTTGCAGTCCTCTTGTTTGGCCATTTTGCGCAATTTGCCCCTCTTCTCAGAGACCTAGTCCCTTACTGCAAGGGGGATGAGTGCACGGACCAAGCCTCCTAGTATGGGTCTATGTTGATCGGCTGTCCAAACAGTTCGTTTGTTGCTCATAGCTTTACTAACCAAGTATATGCTTAGATTAATCAAGTTAGAACAACCCGCAAACTCTACTTACTTTCTCTATGAATGAAGACTACAATTTGGTTTCTTTTAATTGAAACTTCAGACGAGATGCTAACTAATCGATTTTTTGCGCCGCTGGGCATTAGAAGTCTAGTTGGCTGTGATATCTGTTCCTGCGCAGCGTAATTTCCTACTGGACCGCCACAGAATATTTTATGCAGGTCCGGACTGGATGATTTCAGCATGGACAAGTGAGATCATCTAAGCAAAGAGTTGTGTCATTGGCCATTCTGAACATGCGGTCCAGTCAATGATTTTGTTCCTTTTACTGCCCGAATCGTTGACGGCTTCAAAAGTGACCTTTCGATGACATTACCTAGCAATATTTAGATCACCTCCCGATAAGGTCGACCGTCAGAAACGCCGTCCTCTTGTTTCTTACTGTTTGCGGGCTTCTTAATTTGCTTTTCTTCTATGAGTAGATATGTGCTTTGGAGACCTTACGTCCGCCCTCATTATGTTGGCACAGCTAGTAATCTTAGCCCTTAAATGTCTTCTCTACTTTTTTGTCCGCCCCAACAAAGCCTTTTTCATAATAATAGACTATCCTGCCAGCGGACACTGATAGCTTTTAATGCGGCAAAGCCATATGTTTTTCATCCTCGTACCGTAAGCTACTCGTGGGTGCATCCCCTGTTTACGAGGCAAAATGAGCTTCCGCATTCGACTCTAACTAGGCACACCCTTCCTCCCACCCACACACAAAGCGATACAAATCAGAATACATTACATTGTCACGCCGCTCCAAACATTGTCCGTTTCCGGGACAGGTAAAGTGAAAACAAAACAGGCATAATTTTTTACAGAGGACAAATAGAACCATTTTTTTATCTCGATGGACACAGCACTACCGGTCTCAACCCACGCCTTCCTACTCATAGTGCCGCAGGTGAATATCCGTATCCCCTATCGACTTTGGATGTTGGCCTGGGTTCATCGGATTTGAACAATGGTGAGGGTAAAATTGCCTTAAACCAGCGGAGGTTCGGTAATAAGAATTGAGCAGGCATTTCCTCCTCTCCTTCGCAGTACAATAATCTTTTTGTGCACAGATAATCGCCTCGCTACTACTCTATCTAGTTATTGATCGCTCTAGTCACGCTAGCTCTTGCGAGTTGAAGGGTATATTGCAGGCAACTGCACCACGTCTTCCACAAGGATTGCCTATTATTTACATGCCACGTGTCCCAACCTCATTACTGCTAGTTCGGTGCCCCAACCGACCCGCGTGGTAGATGTGCTGGACTAACGCGGGGGACAAATCAGAATACGGCAGGCTTTATTATTAATTGGGATGAGGTCCTATAACAAATGTCGAACATGGGGAGGGTTGCGCTGCCCAACACGGGCACGCGCAGGTGCAGGCTCATGCTGCACCCCGCTCTCCCATCTGATTCATCTGCGCCCGACCCCGCCTTAGGCACAGGCGGGTATGTGAAGAGAGAGTGCAGTAGATCCAGTTAAAGTCTACTGTCACTTAAAACTAATTTGCGTACAAGTCACCGTCCCTGCACAACCCATCTGTGGGGCATACGGTGGACATCGTCGGACTACGACCGATCGAACTCACTACTAGTTCGACAAGCCGAACCAGAGTACGGGGATCGCAGCCCTCGGTTTTCTAAATGTTCACTTAAGCTATAGTTCGCCCGACGTGGGGTTGCATGGTGGGACGCAGGTTGTCTTTCTGTGGACATCTCTTCCGTAGCCTCCCTGCCAGCAATTTCGCGTCCCATAATTGTGCTGTTAAGCACAAACTCCGGCCTCTCTCTGTTCAAGTACAAATCACCGAGACCCTTATTTTTTGCAAGCCACTCTAATTTTCGACAAAGAGTATAGAATTTTTCAGTATCGGGGAGTTAGACCTCATCCAAATCTACTAAAAAATTCACCTACTGGCAAATAATAATAATTGGATTCTGCTTATTTTCAACCTCGAAAACTGCCTTAGCAATACGTTAGAGTACTGTGAGGGTATTAATTTTGTCAACCATTCTACTTTCAATACGTAGTTTCATGTCAGTTCAACCGTCGATGTCGTCTATGATAACCATGGGCCCCACTATAGGCTGGGCACAGGAACGGTGACTTGTGCGTCAGTGGACTTGCACAGCATATAAAACACTCCCTCCTCCATCAAACAGCTGGGCCCGTTATCATGACGGCGACGAGAAGACTGGGGGCAGGCTTGGATGAAGGTGGCTAGCGCTGCGTTAAGCGGCGTGCTACTACAGCTCCTCTATATGTGGCAATTTTTATGGGTGCGCAACTCAAATACCACGTGCGGTTCCCCCTTGCACCATAACACCGTCGTCCATTTTAGGGCTATACGCCCAGGGGTCTACAAAATACATTAAAATGATAGAATTAATCGCATTCTTATTCGATGCGCCTATCTCTTTGCGGTAACCACATCCCCATTATTGTGATCCTTCAATTATAAAATAGAGGACAGAAACGAAATCCCTTTTCTCTTCCTGAATATGTATCTGTCGCTCCTATTTGACAGTCGCTTCTTTCGCTATCCCTTTTTGCCAGATTCTTTACACGGACTTCGCTCGCTACTGTCCGGAAGACGTTGAAGAAGTTGTTGAACTGCTGACGGAGGCCGAACTTCGTCTGCGGACACCGTTAGACGAAGTGGATCTTCTTCTCACATCAAAACCTGTCAATGCCGCCGATTAAGTTTCGTTTGTTAGATTTCATTGTACATTGTGAGCGCTTCTTTTAAATATATTATTCCAGCCTTCGTTGACTTCTTCAGGAGAAGAGGAAACATCTTGCAGTAATAATTGGATTTAGTGTGAAATGGACCAGCACATGCTTCCCTAAGCTCTTCATAACCGTAGAAGTGGAACATAGGCCCTAGATAATTGGTTGGTGACGGCTCCCGGATCTGTTACGGGGCTCATTTGTCCCGTACTGACGTGGGGCGGACTCTCCAGCTCCAACAGCAGCCGCACAAGAACTAGTATTATAGGCAGATGAACATAGCTGACTTTGCCTAGATAAGTCCTGTGACATGGTGCGCAGGTTTTCTACTAGGGTTTGATTTGGCGAGATGCTGTTTTTAACGTAAAAGCTAATGCTCCTATTTACCATAGTCATTTAGGTCGCGAGAAAGACTGAAATGCAAGCGATCCCTTGAAATAGATGTTTGCATGGTTGCCGTTTACTTTTGGTGAGTAGAATTCTGCATTTGGTTGTCGACCTCTGCAGTATGGACACAACTTTAATTTCTTTCGATTGTAATGTATCAGCCAAATTTGTCCTGTCTACATTAAAATTGACACAGTTTACTGTGCTCACCTTGCTTATTTGATTGGTGTGAGCGTACAACAAAAGCCCTGAGAAAACGGTGATGCGATAATTTTATAGGGCACCATAACAGTGACTTCCTTCTCATAGGCTACAATATTTGATCCTCCTATCGCATGATTACGCGGACATGGTTCAACACTTAAACGATCAAGGGTTTAGTAACTATGGCAACGCTTAGAAATGTCTGCGTTAATTTGACACGTATAGTGCTTATACGAGGTTCCAGCTAGCTTAGATTTGCTATTTCAGAAAATGTCAGCCAAAACTCAAAATCATTTTCAAGTAGAAACGATTAGTCAAGTACAGCTGCAATACTAATTTTATTGCAGCCGAATCTCCGGATATTTCATTCATACCGGAATGCCGGCTTTCGAACCAGTCTTCTGCGGCTGCCTGCAAAAACTACTCTGCTAAAATGAGTTCTTAAGTAGCATGCAATTTTTCATTTATTTTCGATGCCTTTATCGAGTTCAATATATTTTATAGAGAACATGCTTGAAAAATTCTTTATTTTTTTCTTGGTAAAAAAGTAGTCTTCAAATATTGTATTTCATCAAAGTGTCTTGTGATTTCAAACAAGTTTATAGTTATAAGATTTATCAAGGCCTTAATATGTTCATTTTCAAAGCATACTATCTGTCCATTTACTAACTGCTTATAAGTGCAGTTCTTATATGCAATTAAACCGAAATCGTGTCGCTCTGAGCTAAGGGATGAGAGCAGAGGAAATAGAGTTTCCTCGGAGTGGAATCTACTCATGGAAGAATCCGGTTTAACCGTAAAATATCACATAACGTGTTACAATCCTTTAAGTTTCACCATTTTTTAATTCGACGCTATTTATCCACTGCCAAAATATTTGTTTCTTGAACTGTATGGGCCACACTTTGGCCCTAATTTCTGTATAGACGATTATTAAGTTCTATAACTTGAAATAAACGTATTAACGGGGTGAGAGTGTGACACAGTCATGACGACACATGACAGAATGATGTAGAGAGGCATGAAAATCGACCAAGAATTACTTATTCATATATTGCGACTCTTTACCCATTATGAATAGATGTTAATATGGGTCATTTATTTTGCCTCGGCAACCGGAGCTTGTTATATAATATATTCCTAAGTTCATATAATATAAACCGAAATTCTGACATGCGTCTTTGGTTCGAAAAAATTACGAATGTAGAATCGTAATATTGTTTATTGTGCAGCTTAATCTCAAAATATTTCATTTATGCCACAATACCATCGCTTGTAAGTCTCTTTCTGATCACCTGCAGAAACTGTCCTCCGTAAAAATGAATAATTAAATAGTATGCCTTTTCCTGATTTATACTCTTTGCCGTTATATTTTATAGAAAACATACATAAAAATAAAATTCTTATACTCGTTTGGTAGCAAAGTAAGCTTCCTTCAAATTGTAAACTCGAAGAAGGCGTATATTCCGGTTTTAAAAAAATTATATTTAAGAGATTTTTAAGACTGGGAAATGTTCGTTCATAATACATCGTATCCGTCAATTTAATAACGTTCGGCTCAAAATATAAAACATGATCCACATACACTGCAATAATTTTTGAGAACTGGATGACCTCTTCCATATAACCCGGAGAAATTTGACATTTTCCCTTGTCGAAATGTATGCATGTATGTATGTTTGCAGGGGAGAATATTTTCGTGCATTTTGTCTATAAAATATATTTGAATTTATAGGACATCGAAAGCAAAGAGAAAATGTCATACTATATAAATAGTCATTTTTTAAAGTGTAGATTTGGCCGGCTGCCGGAAAAAAAGTTCTTTTAAACGCCAGCATCTTGACCTGACCGAAATAACGTTAGATTAGGCTGCATTAAATTTTACTAATTGAAAACGCAATTCAGAATTCTGGTGGAAGTTTCATGCGATAACACGTCTATCGTATGTACCCTTTGTTCACCAAGTGATTCGAATTTTCGTTACTACTGTTCTTCGACACTGAAAAGTTGGTGTTGGACATTGATACTTTAGAGGTTTTGACTGATTTGACAGTTGTGAAAATCTCTCACCGATGCCGCCGAGTTTTTCACAATTTAATCAAATGAATTGGTACATCAGCTACCGATTTGTAGGTGCGACACACTAAATAGACTAGTTAATTTAATCTTCGCCGATATTCTGGAATGCCTTTTTAATTACAAGGTTTATGACAATGATTATCATGCAGCATAATCCCAAGATTTTTCGATCATGTCAAAATGTCGGCTGTTGAAGGAGCTTCTTTCTAGTTGCCTGCGAAAACTACATTCGGCAGTAATGATTCCTTAGCTAATCTGATGTTTTCCATTGATTTGCGATGCCTTTATAAATTAATTTACATTTCAGTGAAAATATAGGCGGAAACAGCCTCTCTTGCATTTATTTAGTAGCCAATTGCGTTTTCTTCAAATTGGGTACTTGAATAAGATCTTTTGGCGTAGAAACACTTGCCATTCCCGAATAATGTTGAACATGACCTGCAGTTATATTTGCACTTACGGTTTCCAAACTACCCGTGGTATACTTTCTGTGCAACGATAACCATGAAGTTGTCTACGTCATTCACAACAAGATCTAGGACTCATAGACTTCGCAATGAATTTGGTTCATGCCGTATTTTTAGTAAGAAAACTTTATAAAAGTGCAGATGCGAAGCTGTATGGATGGATGTTCACTGTCTTTAGAAATCTCATAATTAGTGACTTTTCTTCAAGCACACATTTGGAAGAAAACTTAATTTTATAGCAATTGAATGCAGCATTGAACATTTCTGCGCATGTTTCATATGAAATATATTCTAATTTATGAAGTTATTGAGAATCAAAATAATTTCAGTAAACATTTAATGAAATAGGCTAGCTGCTGTATGTACGTTAACTATTTAATACTGTTTGATTCTAGTGTAACCGGATGACAGCAATTCATTTGCACTTGCAGGAAGTCCTGCCTTTCAAATACGTGAATATTCCTCCGAGTACATATTTAGTCGCCTATTATGCCAGCTAGTCAACTGCCGGTTGTGCATTTCGCAATACTGATCATACTCTTGATCACATGAGAATAATTGTTATAAGCATTCTTGTTTATCAGCGCTTTACAGGGACTTCACTTGACAGTACGCACATACGTTATTCTACCTTCGACGATTCTCTTCTCATATAATTTTTTAGCTCAATGCCGTCTACTAGACAGAAAAACGCGCTGATGCTTAGTCCTGACTTTTGACAGACATGAGCATTGGAAATATCTTAATGGAAGGCAACGTTGATGCCCGCCAAGTACCTTTGTTTTTCCATTGAGATTCTGCGAAGAAAATGCGTTTTTTGGCTGGTTTTAAGCTAATAGGTAAAACGCAAAGCCTTCACTGGATCGTAAACTGATCAGACAGTCGTCTGTCATCTTCCGTTTCATGCATGACAAACCACTTTTATTAAGCTGTTTTATAATACCCAGATGACCTGTTCATAAGAAATATAAGAGCCGAACGATTCTGATCTGAAGAAAGTGCATGATACGCATAGGTGAAAACAGGAACGAAAATAAAAACTCCATTGCTATAAAGTGCATATTAATTAGTAAAGGATTAAGATTTTGAAGAGTCCACTTCCTTTTATAACAGAATGTGAGGAATATATAATGTCCGACAGATAAAAAACTAGATAACTAGCTTAAGTAGCGTCCATAGAGAAATAGTAAAAATCTGTTTTGTGGATGTGCTCCGAGTGCTCGCCCCATTATCATCGGTGGAGTTATAAAAAAATGCTATTATATAATTTATGGCATCACAAAATGAAACTGAGCTTCACGGACAAAGGAAAAAATGCACTGGTTAAATAATAGTAATCTTGGCCGCCTCTTATTGTGTAGGCTAGCGAAAACAGACTTGCCGGATAAGGCTCATCTTTGCATGCCTAAAGAAAATTGGGGCTGTTTCATCTTAATCGGGAGTCCCGTTCGATTAAAGTGATTTTTTGGGACTGAGTTACATTTTCCTGATAGCACTTAGTTATTGAGTGGAATGCAAGAAGATTTCATTGTCTAGTTATTGGCCACCGGTTTTCTTCAGTCAGTTAAATTGCGTAAGGTTTCTTTAACACCTACAGTTTAACAGATTTTGTTGAGTACTCAGCTAAAGGATTTATTTTAATGCAGAAAAGTAATTGACTTTACGTTTTTCTTTCATCAGCCGCCTGACTGCCGCTCGTTATCTTGCTCGCGATCTTTTTCTACACTTTGGTTGCTCACAATCGAAATTTTGTGTTCATATTTGACCTGATAATTAAAGAAGTTTGGAAAAATGTCCGCCATAGTCGGAATTTTTAAAAATATATTCATGTAAGTTTTCCATGTTCCCCCACATGGGTAGGTATTTTTTACGGTGGTATTTATTAGCGATTGCCTAAATTATAACAGCAGTATATATATATATATCAGCTTTGTATAAATAAATAGTTGCTGTGCTTTTTTCCCAGACATCTTAAGTGGATGCAGTTATTTCCAATAAGAGTGATGTGAATTATTAGATATGCCGTTAAATTTTGTTCACAAAAGGCAATTCCTTTCATCCTCAAGTCACCAAAATGACTTAGCGGCTAAATATACTAAGGAGTAGCTTTCTGAAATTCCTACAGTCTGGAAATTTTCTTGTCTATCAAATATTGCAAGCAATTTTACTCCAGCCTGTCAAGATAAGAATGAAAAGAACTTAGTGTGTTTTTTTAAAATTAGAAACTTGTGGAACAAGCTGAAAATTATGAAGATAAACTATGTTGGTTTCGATGGTAAAAGGTGCATCCTGATCGGGCAGGTTTTGGTATGATCTATAATTACTGCTTTAAGATCAATAAGGATTCGCAAGTGTTCATAAGGAGGGAATTTACCTAGTCGCTCGTAGAGACGTACAACCTTGAAAAAAACAGAGCGTTCTTGAACGTTTGTACCAAAACTGCTTGCAGTTGAAACAACATTTTGCAACTCAATGGTTCATTTACGCCAAAAACATGTATTGATTCTCTTTCTAGCATACCTTTTGTTGAAATATTGATTAACCCTACAATAATTTCAGTTTCTGCACTCGCCAATTGAGTGGGATTATAAATTCTTTAGACACTTAGATCAATTTTAGCAGCGTTTGAGTAATCTTGAGATTTTAAATCACCAAACCTAAAATAGTTTACCTGAATTCTATTTCGTCAATGTAAGTAATTAGACAATTTTTTTCGATTGTACCTTTAACTTTAGATATTTGTGAATCATCTACATGAAAAAATAGTAAATATACAAGTTTTAGATTTTAAGTGGCAAGTCATCTTATGGATTTCGCTCTTTCCATTACATTTACCAGTATTTGTAAAGAAACTGTTGGGTGTAGTTCAAACTTCATTTTTTTAGGCGGCACCTCACGTACTTCCTCAAAAGACGAACACCGCTTTGGCGAAGAGCCAAATCTAAACGGAAATGTGTATAATACTTTCGCTTGGACAAAAAAAGCACACCTATTTTAGCTGTCTAACCTAGCAGTTAACTTCAGTAAGTACAACAACTTAACCGTTTACCAACTTCTGCCAGTTCACCAGGCCAACATTCCTTATATTTCAACTACGCCGTGCCTGCTTGCGAAATTCCACAGCAAAGGTTTGCTTTCCAGTAAATGAGTGTTCCGGTTTGCATAACTTTACCGCTCAGTCATATTAAAAATTAAATTGTCTTATTCAATTAACAAGGCAACGAGGGTTTGCTTAGGTTTCTGTATATACAGTCATCTCCAAGCAGCTTATATGGAAAAAGTTTCTTTGGATTATAGGATTCCTTCCAAAGTAAAACAGTGAGCCATGAAATGTTCAACGAATTGATGAAACAACGCGAACAGATGCGTTATGCACTCTTAAAGGCATGGATTACCGTTTGGAAACCCTAGCTGGGAGTTCAGCAACAAGTAAGATATCAAGCTACTGGAGAATTTGCGAGGATTTTCATAACTGAACAGTACTTTGTGATGCTAAAACGTTTGAAGAAAATAAAAGGGAAGCGTAAAGTGTGTTTAACAGATCAAGGTAAAGGAAAAAAATGTGGATAAGGTGGCTAATAAGAATGCCCATTATGTTTCTCGCTGTCATTATACTTACTTCCTGTACAACTGTCAATAGATGAAAGCCAGAGGGAGTTTGCGGTATATCAATGTTCTCGTAGTAGACCCTCAAATCTACAGCTTTCCTTTACCTCCTACAATCAGTGTTGAAAACCTGTTCTGTTTATGCGCTCGCCGGGCATCATTTTTGTTTTAAGCTGAGCAAAGTAGGTCCATTACTATCAGTACAATTTCGAACCCATGATTAGTGGGCACCGTTAGTAATGCTTTCTAAGGGTTATAAAACTGCTTTTATATTTGCAACTATCGTTCATTTTGGCATTCTACATTTTGAAAAAATAATGTGGTGAGTATTTTGTCTCCTAGGGATTGAAGTCAATGCTGTCCTATAGAATGAGGAAGCCTAGTCCTTTTTGATGTGCTATCAACGGGAACTTCGATGTTGTCAGCTATGCCAATATAAAAAAAACATTTTTATATAGTGCAGCGTCATAAGTTAGTCCAACTGGCCTAGTTAAAGTCACACAGTAAAGAGATTCCGAACCATACTTGCTTATGAACTTGACTCCTCAGTGAATCTAATGAGTACTGTTAACGTCTAAAGTAAACAAATCTGCCTTTCAAGTCTCATTTGCGCTTCAAAAGCCCAAAAAAATAAGGACAGTTTTTCCTCTGAAAAGGACGAGTAACACTGTTGTCATCACAAAAGACCGATGGAAGTCTACCTCTACCAGTACCACCGTCTGCCGACAAGACATCATATAGAATCAGCGGGCACGTCACACGGTGATGTAGCCGGCAAAGGAAACTGTTGGCTCTCATTTTCATAATTTAGTTTATCGGTTTGATCGGTCTTAGGGCATATGGTTTATGGGCTTCGAATGAATTCACGAAGCCATTGACGAAAAATGGGCGGGCTGCGGGTTAAAAGCTACCTTGAGCTTTGTGCATATAACGACGTGGTACACCTGTCAATACAAGAACATAGCTTCGCGTCCCATATATTTAAACAGCATGCTTTAAACTTTTAACAGCATTATAAGTTTAGATGGCGTATAGAAGCTGAGGCAACCACTTACAGTGATCCTCTTGCTACTTTATATACTATTAGTAGAGTTGGTTTTGAAGTCTACTGAATTGAAACGTCTTAGCTGCAATGCTATTTTGGGGTGAGGACATTTAAATCTTACCAAATAAATGCTAAAAAACGTGGTTATTTTATTTTTATGTTACAACAGACTGAAGTGACTTTTTTGATTAAGGAAGTTGATGGCAGTTCATTTGCAAATATTTACTTTGTGATTCCTTCACAAACGCTTAAATAGTGCGTTCTCTTTTCTTACCTAATTCTTGACTGCTTATGGCTCGTAACACACATACTTTGGCAGCTTGCCGTCAGTTGCTATAAAAGAGCATGAAATTTTGTATCAAATAAAGGATATAGGTTTGGAATTCACAGCAGCATCTCTATATTATCCTTGATTAGCTGCTACTGTGGTTCACACCAACGGCTGACAACATGCTTATCACTTATTCATTTTCATTGCAGTGGAAAAGGAGAGACAGTCATTTTTTTCTCTCGTAGTTACAGACGTTGAATGTTATCTAGAGATGATATTACTTAAGATAGACAATAGGAAGGATCTAAGTAAAATGTAATTTGAGGCTATAATGGACGATCTTTGCAATCAATAGCCTAAAGCGAGGGCCACGTTAAACAACCCTATGCTGAGCAAATGGTTCGTAGACGCGGTGTACAAGCGTATCGTAAAAAAACATGCTTGGTTTGCCAAAAACTGTACTTAATCTGACTCATCGACAAGGACACTGACACATGGCAGATATCTTTAATTAAATAAGAAAATTCACAATAAGTAAAATAGAATCTTCTTAGAAGTATTACGCTGTATCTTTAGCCCTGTCTTGCAAGAAGGCCTGTGGAAGGAACAAATTTCAGCAAACAAGCAGGCGAAAGATCCTATAACATCGACAGTCGATAACAAGGGTGGACATCAACATATATGAAGATGAAATTTCCAAATGAAAACCACAAAGTTTTGTGCTTCTCATATACACTTGTTACGCTCAGGTATTTTAAGTAGTATGAGGTGTGTATTCAGAAAACATGTTTTTGTCTGTAGATTGCTGTTTATGAGCATCATTTTATTTCACACATTTGTAAGCATGCGCCTGAAAAAAGCACCCGGACGCTAATGAGGACTGTGTGAGTCTCAAAATTTGGAAAATAAAGTCCTCCCGAATTCTAGGTAGAAGAGAAGCTGTAAGGTATGAGTTGCAGAATTCCCCGAACCTTTGGATTCGTTTGTTTACAGTTGAAGAATTGCAGCTGAACTTACTTAAGGTATTTGCATATTTTTGAGAAAAGACATGACAGGAGATTTTTTAATCAATTTCCACCACGAAATGACTGACCCTATGCATAGATAATCTGAAACAAACATTGTCCTTTTGAGTCTTTTGATAATAATAACAGGAGATTTTTTAATCAATTTCCACCACGAAATGACTGACCCTATGCATAGATAATCTGAAACAAACATTGTCCTTTTGAGTCTTTTGATAATATTTACGTGTTTATGCATGTGATCCACTATCACAAAACCTTTGAATGTCGCTATTGGCTTATGCGACCTAACAAAGTATTATTTTTTTTTGGCTGCACAAAACTTAAGATCCTAAATTTGCAAATATCAGGCTACCTTAAAATGTAGTGTATTTTTTAACTAACAATGAATGGATGAATATATTGGAGGCCAAACAAACCTTTAGATCGGATGCCATATTTTTATAAGGCTTCAGTTCCCAAAAACGGATAATGAAACGGCATGTTTTATGTTTTATTAAGGTTCAAGCATTATTTCGGCTGAATGGCCATAATCCAGTCACATAATAAACTGCTTTAAGTTTTATGTATACAACTTGCAAGGAAGGCTGTTTGCAAAACGAATAATTTTAGTACATATTGTTCATATTCAAAGGATATTTTGGGCTGAGTAGTTTTGCAATACCGTACGAATAATCTTTTCTATCTGACAAGGTGTATAATTTTAAGCTGGGCTATTTCATAGAGTGTACAGTCCCATATTCTTAACGAAAACATGAATAAAAAATATATTTTTGTAGAAGAAGGTTCTCACTACCCTTATTTGATATGAAGCAGAGAAAGTATTAAGTGTCTCATCAGAGCATCCAAATTCTGAAATTGAGTTTCAAACTGTTAACAAAGTATAAACTTCAGAAAAATATGCAATGGGTTCTGAAATTATACGGAATATTTCTCAACGTGAAGACTAATAAGGATTACAATGATTTCTTAAATTAATCGGCTTAAACTTTGTTTTTTGTCGTTCCAAATGGAAAGGAAATCTCGTGTTTTTGCATCTGCCAATAAATGTACACGATGTTTTATTAAGTATTTTTTAATTTTCTTGAAATTATTTAATTTAATACTTTGGTATTTAAAGAAACGGCATACTGTGAACAGGACGCCGGATGCTGAACGCAAATTCATAATAATATTTTATCGACAGTTGGACTTAATTCAACATCAAACTGGGACGCCTTGTGATTCGTTTCTTAATCCAGTGGTTCTTGGGATGAGATATATACAAACTCACATTACCCTGTCATTTGTACTACACGGGTTCAGAAATACCGCTATCAATTCGGTTGGAGTCTAGAATGTAAGACAAAAACCTTTTCTTTGGTTATTTGGCAAAGCCAACCTGATTCACGCCACACTGGGGTGTATAAATAAACAGGACATATATGCCAAAAATGGTTATGTCGGCTTTTCAAGTGCTTGTGGGCATTCGTTTTCCCTTGGGTGATGCTAATTTGCTTTATTGGCTTTACTTAGGGCTTATGTTATATCGATGAAATGCCTTCCGAAAAAACCAAATATTTGCACTTACAAGCCATTTACCCAAAGATAATACAATAGAGTCGGAACTAAGAATTTAAACTACAATAGCACCGCTTGCAGGAGGCACGTGAAAGCGCAAACTTCTCCAGGCTGGTGGTGCTATCTGAGAGTTAGGAAACGAGGTGAAAAAGCGTCAAAAGTAACGTTGCCGTTGATTAAAACGTCAAAACCATGCAGTATACATATTTTTGCATTTCATTCCATTTAACATGTAATTTGCTCCCCTATGGTCACCATCCAATCATTTTACCTCGGCAGTTGACAATTTAACGTAAAACATGCTATCCCTAATGCAACTAGCAAGTGGATGCTATCTGAAAAGTTAACTGCCGCATGTGTCGTTTTGCGTCTTCACCATTATATTAAATGCCTAGAAAGTTTTATTTTCTGAAGATCACGATGGAAGGCAGTTAAGAATTTACGCAAGTTAATTATGCTCTTGCAAGAAGTATAAGTTTGAACTAGCAATTTGCATACAAGCATTGTGAAAAACACAATGAACTGCGTGAAAGGCTCATATTTCTGATTAACTAGCAGGAGGTTATTTGGATGTCGCTTAAAACCTAACGTTCGATCGAATGCTGGATTTTAAATCGTGCAGCCACATAAACATTTTCACCAAACTTCCCCAATGTTAAGTCCATGAGTAAAATTTGTTCAAAAGATGTCTCCTCGGGATATTTGCGGAGTTTATGAAAGGGTATTATAACCTGGCTTGTTTCCAAATAAATACAAATGGAAAGGAAGCGAGATAGTTAGTGAAAATGGAGTCAAATATGCTAAGTATATTGTTGAAGTCAGCATGTTGTCGATGAAGGACGCTTGTGGCTAAGTTTCTTAAACCGGATCGATTCGGTTCATTCCATGCTTACTTTCTAAAATTTGTCCTGCAAAAAAGGGGAAAGAAACTGTAAGTCTTCAAATTCTACAGAACGAAGTCCATTTTATAGTGCAAAGATAATACGCGAATTTCTTTTCTTATAGCATAAAGTAAGTAGAACAAATATTAAGACCAAAAATACAAGGAATATAAAGATGAGACTGAGCCACCGAAAAAATACTTTATTTTTTTAAAAAGAGCACCCGGCTGAAGTAATAAGAGCTGATGGAACTTAATTAGTAAAGGGGCACGAATAAGAGATCGGCCTTGCTTCTTCTGTAAACAATGAAAAATGTTTTCAAACTTAATTAGGACAGCCCGTGCACTCTGCTGAGTACAAAGACTCAGGAGTTATGTTTGTGTCTTTTTGGCAAATTCTATGCAATTCCATTCCATTGCTACTTTTCAAATACATAGATTCAAACGATTATAAACTCTTTACTTATCATTCCACATAATTATATTTGCATAGGATAATACATGCCGCTGTAACGTTTTTATTATATTTCTTAGCAAAATCGATTAATTTATGATAATCAGTAAAAATATTCAGTTGCATGCAAAGCCCTATAATCTTCCTTGCGGAGGATACTTTTGCTACGGTAGGGTTAATGGGGCAAGTGCGGAATGAGTGTGCAAATACCCAATGAGAAATTTAAAGTTTTCAATAAAAATAAACACATCGTTGTCAATGAGTTAAGCCAGTTGATAGCGTCATAGATATTTTGAACGGTGGAGACTTCATAATACATTTCAAACTTTGGAATTTTTATGTCTCTAACCTTAATAAAATTCGCAAAAAATGGTTGCAGGAGGAAATCCATGTGCGCAGGTCAATGCTTCACGTCATACTTTATATTTTACTTGGTCTTAAATGAAGAAGGGACTGGTTGGAAATACTTTTGTTGAGGATAAATAGTTGTATTCACCTGATGTTTCGGATTCCATCTCAAACCCATTTGATGCTGGTTCGAGCTAGAATCGGAAACTTCCCCGTCCTAGTGATAGCATCTACGTCTTCTTGATTACTTCCTGTGACCCGCATTTTCACCTGCATTGGCAATAATTCCCTTATCAAATTATTCATCTTAGCCATTATAGACTGATGAAATGACACTGTATGCGTTTAATATAAAGAATAACGAATACAAATGGACTCGAAAGAGCACTTTTTTCGTTGTTTTATTACAAATTTAAAAAAGGCCCCAGGCAGACATTTATACCTGCAATTTTGAGAATTACAAATCTCGTTGCGCTGGAAAAAGCAAAAACTCAAACTAAAAGCTAGCGAGTTGCGAACTGAAGACTTACGACACATTTATTAATTACATCGTAACGTGCAGCCATAAACCTGTTAGCGCAACCGAAATCTCTGATTAGAAAACACTTCTATATGCGTACTGTTCAGCAAGGAATGTCTACTTTGAAAAAAAGCAAAAATTAGTAGTTTTTAATTTATTAAAATTCTTTTCTAGACAATCATTACAAAGAACGCCCTATTCTCTGCATTGAGGCCTAATAATTTGTCCTGCCACTCGACAATTTAAATAGACCGCCATCTGCTTAGTAACGTTCTGCTGCCAACCGAACGCTCTTATTTATAGGTAAAGAAATCCATGTTTGTTTTTACCACAAATATAACCAAGAATACAATGGCGTTTGCACAAATGTTCCACCCCTGATCGCATAACCGAAGTTGCCTTCTGGGTATTCTCGGTTAAATTTTTCAGTTGTGGTATACAACGGTATAAAAGAGTTTTTGGGCCAAGTAAAGCCATGCCTGCAATGTAAAACCCGCATCTCGCGAGCATTTAACAATTTATGACCATTATTTGGCAAACGGTTAATCCTGGCTGCCCTCATAATGGCAGTGGAAAAATCATTTTATCAGCAGTGGCAAGGTGAAAACTGCAGTCTACCACGTAGTTTGATTCGTTATACTGAGACAGAATTATAATGGTGCAAAATTTCAACTACATCATCTCTCATTTTCCATTTTGGCCACGTTTTTTCCTAATGTGCTGACCAGATACCTTCTTTTCAAAGTCAGAGAAACAGTCCGCAGTTCAGAATTTGATTATTGAACTAATAGGTTATGCTTACTGACTTGCCGTAAACACCCTTTTCGTGAATTTCTCTGTGCTCGAATGGAAGTAACTCACCTGCCTGGCCAGCAAGCATGTAAAAATCACCCAGACGTGCTTTAGAAGAGCCACAGAGGGTGAATTACACTGTTTTTGAAATGGGAGGCTGGATCAGATAGCAGAATCCAACGTTAGATTCCGAAAGGTCCACACTAAACATTTATTATTATTAAGCTAAAGACCAGTTAAATTTTTCTTGGGCTAACACTTTTATTTTCAGTCTTTACGCGTAAATAATATTTTGGATAAACTTTAAATAAAGCAGCTTTTAAATATCGGATATGCAGAAGCTAGCGTGGAGAACGCAGACATTTATTGAAGACCCGGAAAACACGTCTGTCCAAACTGGAAAGGATAGGTGCGTTGTTTTAGATAGACAGGCTCAAATGATAGGATTATTTATTTTGTTATCGCCGATGCGTGCTTGCATTGGCGAAATTTAAAGTAGCAGAAATGGTTTTCAAACTCTACTGGACAAAAACTAACTAAATTTTTATTTAATGTATAGCATACAAGGGTTTCCTATGGACCACAGGTTAGGCAATGCTAGATCAAATTATGGGCTTAGAAAAAACAAATAAATTATTTTCAAACCTTATCCTTAAATTTGTAAAACATTCACTTCCGAAAGTTTATTTAATTTAACCTTTCCTTTTGTAAAATATATCCTACAACCAGGAAATTGTGTGGCAACCTACTTCAAATGCTTATTAAGCCATTGGTTGTCACGATACTCCTGTGGTGCTTGAAGGGATATAGGATTCGATGAAGTAAAGTGAAAAAAGCAGCACTAAAAGAGGGCATACGGCTAGACTGGGTCGAATCATTAATCACGAAGTTTGCTCTGGATGCTTTATTTATGAACTTTCACTACCACTTCTCTCTCTCTCTCTCACTGCAAAGCAATTCATACAGCGGAGACCGCAAAACACACTCTTTTTAGTCCAATCAATGATTTTACAAGGATGACGAAAAATGCATTAGGCCAAAAGCCATGATGAATGTGCCGATAGAACGTCCCTGAAGCGATCCAGCACGTATTGTAAACCACCGCATCATGTGTTCAGCCGAATATTTAAAACTAGTTGAATTTGCTAAGCTACACGGAAGAGCTAACCACCAATTCTCGTGAAACAGTGTTGGAATACACACTCGAAATTTAGGCGGTTTGGTAACGGCCATACTTTCCATTGCCCTTAATCTTGAAGAAAACTTATGTGGAATATATATATATATATATTTGATAGTGTGGGGCTCACCGATCTGCTTAAGGAACATGTATGCTTCGTTGTGGACTGGAGCTCAGACTAGAGCCCTCGCAGGCTAATAAACCAGAAATGGCCTTTCCGGTCTCCCTTGTCTTTGTCGGTTCCACATTATCAACATATATATATATATATATATATATATATATATATATATATATATATATATATATATATATTGCTAATTGAAGCAAAAATGCGCGTCCCCGGGCATAAATCAGAAGAAGAGGCGATCACGGGAACAATAGGTTTAATATCCTGACGTTTCAAAATCAAACAAGATTCCATCGTCGGAGGTAGGTTCAGTACGGCGCCTCACAGTATTTATGGGTTCTGAACATGCTGGCTCTACAGCTATTCGTGCAGGATGCACTGCAGGGGGGTGGGGGAGTTAGTTGCTGTCCTGCTGATCATTGATTTTTATTCTCCCTCGCCTCGCCTGGGGGCTGTGTCGGGGTGGCAAGTGTCATTGACCTCGTCTGCATTGCCCGCGTTTGGTGTACCGGACCCGCATGTCTGTTTCTCGTCCCTCGTTTGAATCTGTCCGTGCACGGCTCATCGGTGGTTGCTGAGTCATTGCCGGTGTCTCCGTTCCTATCGGGTTGGAGACGCTCATCATCGGTTTTCGTGCGCAAACTAAGTTCACCTGCGTCCACGTTCATGCCTGGCCGGAGGTCTTGCTGGTTTGCGTTTTCCGCGGTTATCCCCTCGAATGTGTTGGTGCGTGGCCTAGGTTCACTCAGGCATGTGTTCTGGCTCGTTATGCGGTTGCTTGCGACCGCGAACAGTCTGACTTCTTGCCTGCGATTCTGTTGATTGAGCCGCACTCGTAAGGCCTGGTAGGCCGCCGGGAGAATCGTACAACGGTTAATGGAAGAAGGTACGGTGTGCCAGGCTTCGAGCGTTTCTCTGGCTGTTTGGTCGATACCTCGGCCTAGGATTTCGGCGTCCTGGAAAGAAAAAGTGTGTCCAGAGGCTGCACAGTGTTCCGCCACCAACGATAGCTGATCCATCCTTCTTACGGCCCTTGCGTGCTCACTCATGCGGGTCTGTAGTCGCTTACCGGTCTCTCCGACATAGTTCGCCTCACAGGAACCGCACTGAACACGATAGACGACGTTCGCCGTTTCGCCGCGTGACAGGGGGGCCTTGGGTCTCATTACCAGACGTCTTATTGTCGCCTCAGGTTTGTGGGCGACGCCGATCCCCAGTGGTTGTAAGAGACGAGCAACAGCTTCAGATACGTTCTCGATATATGGTATTGCCCGCCACACTTTCGGTGGTTCTATCACTGGTCGTATAACTTGCCTCGGTTGTCTGCTGCGTTCTATGAAGCTACGAGGATAACCGTTGGAGATGAACATTCGTTGAAGATAATGGAGCTCAGCTGCTTTGTCGCCTTTCTCGCTACAGTGAGTTTCCGCCCGTTTGTAAAGCGTCCGTACGCAGCTACGTTTGTGGCACAATGGGTGGTTACTTTGGTAACTGAGGACCTGACGCGTGTTGGTGGCCTTTCTATATACCGTTGTTTTTAGGCTGCCGTCGGTCTTACGGTGGACTAGGACGTCTAAGAACGCCATTTGACTGTTGGCCTCAGCCTGCATCGTGAACTGAATGTCCGGATAGATAGAGTTCAGGAGTGCGTGAAATTCGGTGACCGTTTCGCGCTTGAGAACGACGAAAGTATCGTCCACATACCGCACCCAAAATATTGGTCTGTGTTTCCTGAACACACGTGTCTCCAACTTTTGAAGGACCGCCTCAGCAATGAAACCAGACAGCGGCGAACCCATCGGAGTCCCTTTGATCTGTTCGTAGACCGTTCCCTCAAAGGTGAAGTAGGTTTTGAGGCAGAAAGTGAGCAGCTGGATGAGGTGCGCCCGTTTAGGCTTATTGATTAACTCGTCATAACGGTTCTCAAGCAAGTCATTGACAGTTTCAATTGCAAGGCTCTGAGGAATTGAGGTGAAAAGTGAGGTAACATCAAACGATACCATGACTTCGTCTGCCTTAAGGTTTAAACCACGGAGTCTTTCCAAGAAATGGGCAGCTGAACGTACCGTTGTATCAGAGTCTGGTGTAAGGCACTTTAGACGTTGGAACAGCCATTTGGCCAGATTGAATGTGGGTGTTCCACGGAAAACGCAAACCAGCAAGACCTCCGGCCAGGCATGAACGTGGACGCAGGTGAACTTAGTTTGCGCACGAAAACCGATGATGAGCGTCTCCAACCCGATAGGAACGGAGACACCGGCAATGACTCATCAACCACCGATGAGCCGTGCACGGACAGATTCAAACGAGGGACGAGAAACAGACATGCGGGTCCGGTACACCAAACGCGGGCAATGCAGACGAGGTCAATGACACTTGCCACCCCGACACAGCCCCCAGGCGAGGCGAGGGAGAATAAAAATAAATGATCAGCAGGACAGCAACTAACTCCCCCACCCCCCTGCAGTGCATCTTGCACGAATAGCTGTAGAGCCAGCATGTTCAGAACCCATAAATACTGTGAGGCGCCGTACTGAACCTACCTCCGACGATGGAATCTTGTTTGATTTTGAAACGTCAGGATATTAAACCTATTGTTCCCGTGATCGCCTCTTCTTCTGATATATATATATATATATTATTAGATATATATAGATATATATATATATATATATATATATATATATATATATATAACATATTTTTGCTTGCTTGCGTTGGCAGGGACGTCAAAGGAATAAAATATTCCATAAGCTGACACGGTAACATGTCGGTCAGTGACTAGTAAATTTAAATAGGATTGTAAAGTGAAATCAAAAACTTACCATTTATGTATCTTATGAGGACTTTCCGTTTGTTAACTTTCTTTCTAAATATTTCGGTTGTTGGATTACGATGAGTTTAAGATCATCCTTGAACTGGTGTAAATACTTTACTTTTTCCTGGGTTTTCTGTCTTTTGCCAATAAATGTAGATTCTGCTGTATGTGTTTATTAAAATCTTCAAAATAAGATATTTCTGAAAGGTATTTACCGAAATAGTGAATTCGGAGACGTTCTTTCCAATGCAGATAGCCGTTTTGGTTATATTTGTAGACAAACCCAAACATGAATACTCGTTGTCCAAAAGAATAAATGCCCACAACATAATTCCGCAATTATTATGCCTAAGATCGATTTAAAATCACTTATAATAAGTAAATTCTTTATAAAGAAACTTTGATTAGATATTCCATTTTTGAATATCTGCGTACGTAGCCATTTTATAAGATCAAGTCAAAACAAATAGAGGATTTCGACCAGTTTACGTTTCTCTGTATTTTCCTGCAGTACTTTACTCCTCAGACCATCCTCAAGCAAAAGAAACCTCACTTTTCCCTATCGTGAAAAGATAATGCTGCATCTACCTCTATTGGACAATGAGATGGAGTGATGCGCGAAAGACCCATCAATTCTCTGGCAACAATCCGGTTCTAAATGCTCGCGTCTTCTTCCTGCTCCCCCAAATTTGGTCATTTTTCTTGAATATCTGAACAAAATTCCGTGCTATTTACAACAAATCATGTTTGACTTATCACAGCCTTCTTTACATGGCCTGGCTCCTTGCCTCTAAGTTTCTAACATTTCAATCCTATAACTATTTCTCTTCGCAATCTAGGAATGGCTAACAAAGAAACCAATTGGTTATTTGGATTCACAAATGTCCTCTCAAAGCTCGTTTATTGGTCGAACGTGCTTTCGCTTCCACGTAGTCTACCTATTTATATAGTTTGAAGAATAAGATGCCTAAACATGTTATCGCAGCATAGGGTTCCAAAGTCCAATGCAACGAATTCTCCGTGCACGTCGCTTCGCACCCAACAGGTCCTTCTTGAACTATCGCCAACATGTGTAAGTCCAAGTTTTTCTGGAATGATCAGTGAGCTGCAAAGTCAACGCCAGCATACTTTGAAGGTCATACCAGTCAATCTGCCTACACGAAAATTATCCCATATTGACAACACAGCTTCCGACTTGTCAGCAGACACTTCCTCTTTTCCTCGTAGAAAAACAAATGCTTTTGAATGTCTGCAAAAACCGAAAAAAATTATCTGCAAGGAAGACATGTCCTCCGCTTTTAGCTCATCAGAGAATAACATGATTTTTGATTCCAATGAACGAAAAGCATTTTCCAAGTCCTTAAAAGTCATAACATACTGTCATTCGAAAGAGAAAGGACGGTTAGCCAGACAAACCTGATTTCACTTTGTTCACGACCTAACGATAACGATTGTATCTTGGAAGGAGGAAAACCCTTTGCTATCAATTATCAGACATTTGCAAAGAATGTTCTTGACCTCACCATGTCCTGCTTATCCATGTCATCTGAGACCAGGTTGCCGAGCATCCCTTTACCAAAAATATTTGTTGAAAAAGAACGTTATTCTTCACCAGTCAGCTTTCCAATGTCGTCAGTATCAAGGGTCATAAACACACGTCACAGTTCTGACGGACTCCATGTCAAAATGGAGGAGAATTCTCAGCAACTGCCGCCCAGATCCTCTTTAACGGATAACTGGACTGAACGTTCAGGCGAATTCATTTACTCAAGTGCTGATTTTGACGATCTTAAATCATCGATACGCTCGGATGATAATAAGTCGGGTTTAAAACGCATCAATGTTCAGGATGACTGTTTACACAGTTACACTTCCACCGACTCAGACCTGCCAAACCTTAATATTACAAGACCTGCCAACACAGGTTCCTGTCCGCTAATTGGCAATGCAGGCAATGACAAGGGGGATATTGATTTCTTGGAGGCCGCCGATGTGTTGGGCCGGGCATTGGAAATGCGATTAAAACGAAATTCTCAATGCTAACTACTTTGCTAAGCGAATGGTTGGCGAACCATGTGAGGCAAAAGAGAGCTTACTGTATTTCTTGTCATTCCAAGTAATTTTCTTACATTTGTCACTTAAACAATTTTATTAATGGCAAGATGTCCATATGCTGACTGCTAAATATCTTAATATTCGTTTAAAGACTGCTTTTAAAAAAGGACTGTTCAGCTCAATTTACCGAAAAACAACCCTTTCAAACACGCCTTTGAAATGGATGATAACAAAAGTAATGCGCAGCCTCCTACTGATTGTAGAGTATGCAGGTTTGAACCTAAACCTAGCAATTTCAAATTTGCATTCTGGGGCATTTGCTAGCATAGCTCCAGTCTGTTTATTTAAGTAAATTAGTGTTATGTAACGATAAATTTGTAATTTGTTACTTTATTGGTAAGAAATCTGCATACCTTCAGTACGAGGCCCTCCCATGACAGTTCTTCATAAACATATGCAAAGAGAACAATTATGGATAAATGTTTGAAAAAAACACAGATCCTTGCTGCGTTTCAGATGAACTAGCCACATGCAGATTTGCCATCCCGTTTGAGACGCACATTTGTGACTCAAAATAATAAGTCGGAAGACGGGTGTACAGGGGTGAGAAAACTGTCTCATACGCAATTTCCTTGGCACCCTAGCGTTAAGGATTCGTTTTTGACGCCATTCGGCAGGATACTTTTTGTAGAAGCTCGTCAAAAGCCCTTTGTAAAAATTTTCATTAAGAACTTATTCGCTCAAAATGAATTTCTTAATTATTATGGCTCTCAATTTAATCTTCATTTTGGGATTTTCCTTGTATAAATGATGATTTTGTTAAACTTATAAGGCTATGTCCACGCTCACTTTAAAATGTATTCAATTTCAATGTTTGCGACCACGTTTGATTATATTGATTAAAGGAAACCGTGATAGCAGTTTACATAATTGATGGCTAAAAACTTATTATAAGCAAGAAAAAAAAATCTTTTCATATGTGCTTTTGCTTAATAACCCCATATTTTAACAAGACATTTTAGCTTAATACCGATGACTTTAGACAAGAGACTAACTCTATGGCAACTGAATCTCAATGGAAACATTTATATTCTTATGGAAATGTTTTACTGTTCAAATTATTGGTCTGCTAATATCCATAAAACTCGACCGCCCCTTGCTCCTCCGAACAGGATACATTTGATAGTCTTACTGAGAAGCAAGGATCGTGTGGTTAGAGTTTTTTGAATGAATAATATCTTCATAAGTATATTTAATACGCCAGTACACAGTTTTTCGCGGCGGTAAGATCCAAGTTCCATGACCATACAATTGGTTATTAGAATGAACTTCACTAAATCAGGTACCGTATTTTTAGATGTGGTTCCAATTAGTTTGCTTTGCAAGCTTGTCAATGGCGCTTACATTTTAAAACGAGGCTTATGATGTTTTTTTAGCTTACTAATACAGTGTGACTTGTTCGAATTTAAAACCTAACCCGACTTCAAACAAAGGTTAATCATGACGCTGAGATTAAATTAAAAGGAAACGAGTTAACAAAAAATATTTAAAAAGTGATTTTATATCTAAAAAACATGCGAACAATCCTCTTTGTTTGATTTACCAAAAGCATCAGTAGTAGAAAGCCTCGTCTTTGCGATTTTTTCACTTTAATTACTAAATCAACAATTCGTGTACATTAATTATAAGTAGATTTTGATAGAGTTCACTCAAAAGCTTAATAGCCCATAAGAGTTTCCGTTTCGCATCCTTTGTTGCGAAAACAAGGCTAAGACAATTTTCCTAAAAGGTTTTTTTACTTAAACTAGTTATGTTATGTTTTGAAAACACTGCATTACACAATGACAGAAGAATAAAGACTACATAACGCCAGTCGAACAATCCACAAAAATTAGAATTATGCAAAGACTAGGGACTAATCGTTTAAAACAATGAGTATCGGCAGAAAGTTGCCAGTTTTGTGTCACAAATGCAAATTTCTAGTTAAATATTAACCAATATGCTTAACATATTCTTCGAATAAATGTTATGCAGATTTTTGCAAAATGCTTGGTATTTAAATACCTGTTTTGGCTGCGTAGTCAGGTTTTTTTGTGTATGACTGTTAGGCTGAATGTATAAGTAGGTTACTCATGCATTATGAAATGCCCCAAGTTAAGATTAATCTGATCATTTGCCAATAAAAACCTGTTTTTTAATTTTAAAATAGAATTTTAAAACCGCCTACCATTTCGGACAAAACGCCCCTTTCAATAAATTAGCGAAAGAAGGTTGGATGGAATTGAAACGTTTGTCACTAAAACAAATTGGAACACTCTATTCCGCATCTTCAGATCAGGAATTATTACATAAAAAAATTAAATGCTCCTTGATTGTTTTCGCAAAAGGTTTTCTAATGCACGATCCACATTGTCAGCCGGCATAGTCAAAGAAAATAATTAAAAATACCATCACACTTAAAGTTACAAATATCACTCAGTTTCGAGAAAAGTTGCGTCAAGACAGATGTAGTTCCAGTTAATTAGCATTAAGAGCAAAACCACCCTAACGTTATGAACGGTAAAATTAATTTTACACATTTATTGACACAATAATAGCAAAAGGAAGCACCAAAAGCAGTGCCACGAGTGCAATCCTTCGTGCGGGTTGGAAGTTCAGATTGATGCTTCTACTGAAAACCATCAGCATAGGCAAAATATATTTAGATTGTTGCTAATGACGTACATTTTCCAACTCAGGAAAGCTCATAAATCTCACAAGAAAGTCTTTGTTACGCAAAATTAGCTCAGCAACAGACTGTTCTCAAATGGGATATCCTACAAATTATAACTGAATATTATTTTGTTTAGGAATGCTTAAAAGGTTTAGAAAATCGGATAATATTGATAATGTGAAAAATCACTTTCAACGAATGTACAACTGCGAATGGGCAAACAGCTTGGCATGCAAAAAACGAGTAACTAAATCAGCAGGAGTAAACTTAATTTTAAAAATAATCTTTTAATAGACCTTGCGCTCATATATTATTTAAAAATAAGATTAATTTAGGGATGGCAGTCAACATGCAGCCTATATTTTGAGTAAAGATTCCAAAATGGTTTTACGAGAGTTGGCTATAATTTTGATGTTTTCTTTTGCCTGAAGTGCACTTGAATATGTCAAAGAGGTTTTTTCCGATAAAGTTGTCACAGTAATAAAGCATTTCGTAAGCTACCGTGTTGACAGGCCAGTCAATGAAAAATAAATTCAAATAGACTTGGAAAGTGCAATCGTAAAAAGACCATTTTAGGGGATAGCAAGAAAACGTTCCTTTAGTCAAATTTCACTATAGATATTTCTGGTTTTGAAGTAAGATGTATTTCAGATCCCTTTGATATAACGGTGCATACTTAACGATTTTCAGCGTCTCGAATAAATTGCCCATGAGTGTGGATCAGGTTACTTGTTTTTTAGTTGTTTGCAAAACTTTCATAATAAGATGTTCATTAAAACATTTACCGAAGTAGTGAGCTATTGGATACTACGTTTGATTCAGATAGCCACTGGTTTCATTGTTGTAGCCTAACCCAAACATGAAACCTCATAGCTGAGCAAAATCAACGTCTAGAACAAAACGAAATAGATATGCCTTAAACCAACTGAACAAAGATATCGAATAAGCTACCTCTTGAAATTTCGCTATAATTACGTATTTTGCTGGCGGATGTTGGCATGCTTTAACTTTTATAAAGTAAAATAGGGACGTTAGAGTGTTTTTTTCATTTTCCGGAAAATAACTGATAATTATTCTGCTCGAAAATGAAATAGCTCACCTTTCGTTTTATATCGGATCCTGTGCTATATTTGGGTTCCGTTGAAGGATTTTAAATGTATAGCAGGTAAGTCGTATAAATATGAAGACTTTACGCAATTTTTTGATCTTTTGCCCATTAAGTTTATAAGTTAGGCATAAGCGCAATCTAGATCATACAAAACGTATCACACTACGTGCTTCAAAGTTTCCGTAGTTTTTAGTGGAGAGCTATCCATCCTAACATGTACGAGAAACTCGAGCAATCTGTAAAAATGCTGGGACATTTAGACAAACGATTGCCAGCAGATATTTTTACATAGATATGAAAAATGGAGTTTTTAAAATCGATACAACGTCTTGGTTTCTTAAAATATCCTACTTGCTTGCACCTGATTTCGGTTCAAAAAAACTAATATTCAACTGCAGAAAATTCCATTTGGTAGAACACATGACTAAAGAATAATCACTTTGCAAAGAAAAACATGCACGGATATGTAAACTTAGGCTAGGATAGCTAATAGCATTGGACACCATCGGAATACAAGGCGTTCGTAGAATTCTACCAAAATTTATAAATATTTAGACTTTATACTATTATTAATGAACATATTGTGCATGAACATAATAAATTTTCTAGAAAAGTCGTGATAAATAGTCAAAATCTGTGACATTTTAGTTACTGACAATGGAGCGGCTCCATTTCCATCATCATGTTTAATGAGATAGGTCGCATACCATACAGTCGACCAGCAGTATTAGTGAGGGTTAAATGTTGCAATTAACCGCGTATAGAGCAAATCGGCCTATAATTAAAAAAATTCTAAAAACGCTTTAACAGCCTATTATAACATTGAAACACCAAATGTCATAAATTATCATCCTGAGACTTTAATATTAACTCAACTTCAGCTTATATAATTAACCCTTAAACGTATGCTTACACCTACGCGAGTACAACTATGCAACTGTGACTCTTACGAAGGGGAAAACTACTGAAGTTTTCAGAAAATTCAGGCGCGCACATTTCATGTTAAAATTTGAATATTTATAAATCTATATTTAATGAAAGAATAATTGAAAACCAAAATAATTTCAAATAATTCGTAAATATTTCAGATGTTCCTGCGAAAACGTCCGCAATTACACAACCGCCAATAGACGAGGGTCAACTGCATTGAGTAATTAGTTAATTTTTTATAGGATGAAACTATTTTTCCTACTTTAGATATTGCTTTTGCGTAGAGCATGCCATATCATATAATACGAGGGCAATTCTATGGAGCGAAATTTCGTGTTTCTTCTTTGTCCAGACACAGGTTGAAAGGGCAGAGAGCTATCAACCGCACTGGGTAAAGTCCATGTCAAAGATAAAAGTTTAAATAGCTCACAGCTTTTATAATTTACAATCAAAGAGCACACTAGCAAAAATAGGCTTGGAAAAATTTGCGAATACCTAATTTTCACGGAGAAGTGTAAGAAACACAATGAGCTTAGCACGTATGTTTACTTCAAGAGCAAACAATAGGCTGTTTGGCTTTTCAAAGAAGACTCCTTTTTGTATAAACTAAACATGGAAAACCTTTGACTCACCGTACCAACAACCACTTCCATTAAATAGAAGTTAATATATATACCTGGCAAAATATTTTCGCTAACACATTCTTAAGTTACTTGACATCAAATAAATTGCTACACTTTATTCTCCTCTGAAATTAATTGCTGTCTTGCAGTAAATTATTAGCAACGAAACTTTATGGGTCCAGGTTGCGACAGCTGGCACATCACAATCAGCTAAATTGTATAGATAGATGGGGAAGAGCTACATTCCTTGTCCACATTCGCATTGAATACCTGACTGTAGCAATGCCAAACTCCTATGCAGTCCACGGGAACGTGACTTGCAACCTGATATTCAGAATAAATGCGGTGATTGTGCCTTCCAAATAGTAGTGAGCATTCAGCATTTTCTACAAAATGTTCTTAACCCATCAACTGCATTTAAAGGGATGGTTAAGGAGGATCGTCTTTTTCGCGGAAAAATGGCACTTAGGTAGAACGTTTTTAAATTTTCGTCAGTGTCTACTTTGTGAGCGATCCCAACTCCTTGTGATTTTACTGCCGTCTCCTGGTATGGTTTCTGGTATGTAACACCCCACCGAGAGCCGCAGTAGTTGCCTATTGGACATAATTATTTGCTTTAAATGTATAAGCGATCTGTTATATGGACAATACAACGAAAAGGAAAATAAAATTACTGCAAAAGAACAGGTTGTTTCGAACTTTTCAAAAACGGAATAAACCCGTCCTTCTGCTTTATTACATAATACAGTGTATCCAACACTGAATATTAGTTGTAAACAAGACGTTTACTGAAAACGGGAAACAGCACAAGTGAAGAGTATTAGGAGACGCAGCAGGATGCATGGCAAAGGGGTGTCATAGGCTGAAGGGTGACCAGTCAGAACAAAGGTGGTCTGGCCGTGCGTACATGACCTTGAAAGTTGCCTTGTCGTGCGCGGCGGCGTCATGTCCAGACCATGCGGGTCACATACACTGCATCACTCCACACTACAGTGGACAACCCCGGGCAGAGAGGAGGGAATGATACAGAAATGGAACGAGGGTTAGTTAATAAATGTTCTAATAGGTTTCGTCCTGAAAACATTGGACGACTTTGCGGATTCAGGTCGATCTACTCAGGGTGGTATTTTCGAGCTCTGCGCCGTTTTGCGGAGTCACTGGTTCATCTGCCCCTACGTTACTGCTGGACGGGGCAAAAGAATAATGAAAAATAGACAACTCGACTGGCGGCGTTGTAGTAAGTGTAGGTCGTAGATATCCCGTTGTGGGCATTTCGATCTTCCCGAATTCTTCCCTTTCTTTGTTCGTTCGGCTGCGGACTTGGTCCAGATGTCGACGCACAACTCTCCCATCAAACGCCAAGTCAACGATCGTTCCTTCATTTCTTCAAACTGCCGCTGGATACCAGTTCACTTCGTGTTCCAGTCTCGTGTATACAATTTCGTTAGGCAAGAAGATTCGAGGTTGCGTGTGCGAATCATATCGCGCTTTCATCTTCGTCTGTTGCTCCGTGATTTTAGCATGCATTGAAGGATAAAGCAGATCGAGCCGTGTGCACAACTGCCGCTTGAACATCAATTCTGCAGGCGAAGAACCAGTTGATCCACTTGACTTAATGCGATAGTTGAACAAAAAGCGTGACAGCTTCGTGCTGATGTCCCTTTGCGTCTGTATGGCTGCCCCGTTTTTGTCTTCTGAACTGCGTGCTTTGCGAGGCCGTTTGAAACCACATGGTTCGGCGCAAGGGTAAAATGCTTAATTCCATTGCTGTCTATAAATTCTTAAATTCTGTACTAGTAAAGACTAGGCCATTGTCTGAAACGACCATTTCATGAATACCGAAGTAGAAAAAACGGATCACAGCTGGTTGATTGTGTTCACTTAAGAACAAGTGCTTTTGGTTGGAATAGCTTCAATGCATTTAGTGTGAGCGTCAACCACCAATAAGACCATACGGCCTTCGAATGGCCCAAAATAGTCGATGTGAACCCTCTTCCAGGGCGAGTCGGGCGAGGCCCAAGGCTTCAGAGACACCTTCGGTAAGGTCTTCTGCGTTGGTTGACACACGTGGCACGCTTTTAACATGTTTTTGATGCCTTCATCAATTTCGGGCCACGAACCATAACTTCGGGCGAGAGCTTTCATCCTCTCCTTACCGGGATGAACATTATGTAGGTATTTGAGAATGGCTTGTCGGCCCTATGGTGGTCCCACTACACGAATGCCCCATAGTACGTATCAATCTTGTAGACTCAATTCGTACTGGCAGCTATAGAATGGCCAACGTTCAAGGGAGGCAGAAGATGACCAGCTTGATTGCAAGGATCTTTTTACCCGACTTCAGAGTGCATCTCTGGATGTCCACTGTCTAATTCGTTGGTAGGTTACGGGTGCGTTAGCTATCTCCGGTAAAATATTCACGGTCTCAAAAGCAGGTGCTCCATTAACGCCATCGTCAACAGTGGGAAGCCTACTCAAGGTGTCAGCCACTACATTTTGCACTACCCGTAACATATTTCATTGCATATGTGTAAGCGGAAAGAGTAAGTGCCCATCGTTGCAGTCTCGGCGAGGAAATTTTTTGTATCCCTCATTTTTCACCAAACAAACCTAAGAGAGTTTTGTGGTCAGTGTGAATTTCGAAGTGTCAGCCAAAAAGATACAACTGGAAGCGTTGTAGGCCAAACCTTATTGCTAAGGCCTCTTTATCTAGCTGGCGAATAGTTGGTTTCACCTGGGACATGGTTGTTGATGCAAAGGTAATCGGCATCTCAGCCCCAGAAGGCATTCGGTGCATGAGAACCGAACCCACGCCGTATGGGGATGCATTGCATTTGAGTATGATAAGCTTCTTGGGGTGGTAATGAATCAGGAGAGAAGAGGGGGTAAGGGCAGCATTTGATCATTCAAAAGCATTTTGTTTGACTTCTGGCCAGTTTCAGCAACGATTCTTTTAGAGAAATCAATTAAGGGGCTTCAGCATTGTAGCTGATTGATTCATAAATCGACTAAACTGGGTAACCAACTGAAAGAATGAACGCTACTGACTAATATTTTTGGGGGCGAGTAGCCATCTTTAAGGCTTTAAGCTTATGTTCGAGGGGTTGGAGACCAGTTTTATCTACCTTAAATCCAAGGTACTCCACCGAGTCTGCAACGAAAGTGCAGTTATCTTTTCTGAGTTTGAAACATGCGTCTTCTAAACGTGCTAGCACAAGGTTTAGAGTATCTAGATGACTATGTTCAGACGGGCCCGTTACTAATATATCCTCAAGATATGCGCAAACATGAGATACGTCCTTCACGAGGCTATCAATCAAGCATTTAAATAAACCTGGAGCAGAACTTAATCTAAATGGGAGTCGTTTGTATCGAAATAAACCTCGGTACGTATTGATGGATGTGGCGTCTCGGGATTCGATATCTAGGATGACTTGGATGCAAGCATGCTTCAGGTTCAAAGTTGTGAAATTTTTGGCCACCCGACAGAGATATCTACAGTACCTCTATGCATGGGAGAGGGTAAGGATTTAGTAACGTTGCTGAGTTGATCTTCAGCTTGTAGTAGCCACAGATACGTACGGTACCATCAGATTTAAGGACAGAGACTATTGGGGCCGCCCTTTCAGAATACTGCATGGGCTCGATGATGTCCGCCTTCTTTAAGCGATCCAATTACTTTTCGACCTTCGGTGACACTGCATAGGGTACTGACTGAGATTTGAAAAACGCAGGTCGAAATTCTGATTTAAATTGGAATTTAAAAGGTGGGCCACGGTAGTGTGTAGTAGAATCATCGTGAAACAATTCTCTATGATTTATCAACAGGGAATCTAGTGCTGGGTTACCACCAATCCGATGGACATAGGAGAGTACAAAAAGGTACACATTTAATCCAGTTCCATCCGATGAGATTTGGTTGCTGGCTTCCTTTGACCACATGAACAAGCAAATAATGAAGTTCTCGATCATGCTCAGCTTTGCCTTTAAAAATCCCTCGAACTTCTACGTTTTGCCCAATGTAACTACGGAATGTAGAACGAGCCGGAAGGAGATGGTGCACTTTCAGAAGAGAGGCCTCATTGAGGAGAGTAACAGCTGCGTCAGTGTCGATTTCAAACTTCACGTTATAACGATCCACGGGAATTTTAATAGTGTAGGGCGATTGTAGTGGCGTGTTCGGTGAAAACACTCGGAGTATCTCCTCGCCATCCCCCAGATAGATTCGGGTAGGTGGCATGCATGTTAGTGCTCGTCCGTCTTTTGGAGAAGCACACTCGTTAGGTGTGACCAATTTTCTTGAAAAACCGGCAAACTGTCTTCTGGTGTTTACAGTCTGACCATTGGACGTGGTTCTGACCGCAACGATAACATGACGGTAGTTGTGTTGAAGGAACAGATGACTGCTGCTTAGATGAAGTCCCGGCAGTATTCACCAGAGAGACAGTCGAATTCGGTTTCGAAGGACGATATCATTTCAGCGTTTGACTGATTCAACTGCTGAAGGTTTTGTCGTACGCGCTCTTGATGACTGGCGATATCACAGGACTTCTCCAGGAAAAATCTCTCTTTTCTGATAACAGATATTCCCGCGATTTTTCATCGCGCAAACCAACGATAAACTGCCGAATGAGCATTACATGCTCGAATTTGCCTGCTTTGGTCTCTTTATATCTGCAGTCCTGGATGGCGAATGTCAGATTCGTAATAAAATCATCAAGGTGCTGATTGGATTCCTGACGCATCTGACAAAACCGATAGCAGCTCAGAAAGATGTCTTTTCTGCCCCACGCTGCCTCGAGTTTTGTGAATGCTGTATGAAAATTGGTAACCTCTTGAAACTTAGGGGCGTCGAAGTAACGTTGTGCCAAATCTCCTAGATGGGTTCGTAGGATTTTAAATTTAGAGTTAACGCCTAGTATACACGTGGGTGAAACATCGGAATCAGCTCAACATAAGCCTCAACTGTCTTTCTCCTTTTTAACCATGAGTCATTTGGGGGTTTCGGAGCGTTTTTCGGCCAGAAATGTAACGGTGTAAAGCTTCGTCGCCAATGTTATGTATCTAACACAGAAGGCTGGTTGAAAAGAAGACGTGTACTGAGGACGGGAAACAACATAATTGAGGAGTCGAAGGGGATACAGCAGGGTAAATGGCAAAGCGGGAAGGTCATAGGCTGACAGGTGACCAATCAGAACAAAAGACGTTCTGGCCGTGCGTACATGACCTGGAAAGTTGCCTTGTCACGCGCGGGGGTGTCATGTCTAGACCACGCAGGTCACGTACACGGCATATAATATGGACAATTTTCTGTGAATTAAGTATAAATATGGATGTTTTTACATTTCGACGTTGATATTTGCTAATCATTATGTGCATATGCATTGAATTATTGGCATCCCAAGAATACGCTACATTTTGTCGGGAAAAAAATAACCTTTATTATGTAAATGTTTGACTCTGGTACCAAAATTCTTTCGAAAAATGCGAGGTGTACACAAAACAGGTAACTATAAACAATGCGTTATAAAAGATTGCGTGATCGGTTTAAAGTGTAAGCGATTAGGCGTCCGCTGAATTCACTTGTAAGTTCGATAGTAACTAATTTTCGCTTACACTTGAATTAGATGTTTTTAATTGCCATCTAAATCGATATCCCTATTAATGCAGGCCTAGATTGAGTGTATTGGCTTCAGGAGGTCGTAGCCGTTCCTTGCTGTGCAGACGCAAACAATGTGGAATTGCTCCCGTGCAAATATGTGTCCTGTGTCCAGTGCGTGCATGACAACCTGGGAAAACAGGTTCTTGTCTCTTCAACCCTAACTGTTGTTCATTTATGCGCGTGGATAGAGATGTCCCGGTTCGGCCACAATAGACTGCATCACAAATGGCAAAGGTATCTTATGGACGATTTATCTTCTGTTTAAAAAGCTAACGCTGCACTTATGGTGTACTAGCTCGGTGTGCAAAGGTGTTGTAAACTTCTGCGTTATCCGTAATTGGTGTTTTTGGGCTACCTTTTTACGAGGGAACGGTTCGCCAGTTCGTTAGTTTTAGCCTCTGTGTGGCCATAGCTCTGGATTGAATTGCTGCCACCCGATGAATTGACGAACAAAGTAAAGAGGATATCCGGTTAGGAAAAATAGTTTGAAAGGGTATTTCCTTTCTGTTCTATATGTTTATTTATTGGAACAATGAGTTTTCGCTCGAATTAGTAAGTTATTGACCGAGCTGCGGTTGTGAGACCAACAGAAGTACCAGAGTCAAAAATTTACATCATAATGTTATTTTGTTTCCGAAGGACTTCTGCTTATTCTAATGGTCACACCAACCCGTCGTCAGACAAAATGAACAGAGGAGAAAGTGAAATGGTCAGACGACCAGTTTGTGCTGCAGGACAGACAAGGACAGACCACGAACTGGGGTGAGAGGGGTGGGCACATCATGACGGTAGGATTCGGGCCGGGTTGGGGGGGCCTGTTAGGGCTCCCTGTGTCGGAGAGGAAGGGGTTTGACGATTAAATGCGACTGCAGACGGTGAAATTAATGATCATCCATGCGGGATGGGGGACAGAGGAAATGGCGCCGATGTTGGAGGTGTTAAGAGTTCCAGCTGTGGTTCGCCGTGTCAGGGGGAAGGGGTGGCGAGACAGTGAGATTCTAGATGATCCAGAAAAGCTCAGCGGCTTTTGTTAGGTTGTGGGCCCAAGTCAGTGAGCCGGGCACGCAAGCCTTCGTAATGAGAGTCCAGATATACATGGCGGTTGATGCTGTTCGCGCTAGAAAGCCAGGCCTCAAGGAAATTACACGCCTGTTGGTGTTAGCCATTGCAACCACTTCGGTTCCATCCCAATTGAAGCGATGGTCGAACTAGAGGGCGTGCGCAGACACGAGATACAAAGGGTCGCATCGACGGCTGGTTAGTTTATGTTCGGTAATACGCATCCCAAGTCGTCGGCCAGTATGAGCACTATAAGTGCAAGAGCAGTTAACACATGGAATGCGGTAGATGACATTAGTTTGCTGCTCTTTGGGTATGGGGTCTTTTATTCAAGATAGTGTTGCGCGCAAGGACGATGCCGGTTTTGCGCAATGGAGATGCAAAACCGGTTTAATTGTCGGGTGATCGCTTCGGAGACGCCTTGCAACACTATCCTGAGAAACAGACCTCAGACCCAAAGAGCAGCAAACTAATATCATCTACCGCATTCCATGTGCTAACTTCTCTTGCACTTATATTGGTCATATAGATGCATCAGGTTCTCCACACTTGAGATTTGCTATAAATGTCTGGTGACAGTTACTAAGCCAAAAATGGTCATTCGGTCTTCCTTGTCTTTGTCGGGCCCACCTTATCATCATATTCTACAAGTCACTACGCGAATGCCTTCGAAGGGTCTAAGTTGAGTTCTAAGGCACCATGGAACAGAAATGTTCCCTATCCAGATTGGTGAACGCCACACTACCAGGAGATAACTACATATAGGTTTCATATTCATCCTCCCAGAAGAAGAGACGCTCTGATGGACTGGAATACATTTAAGTTGACCGTTGCGGACACACTCCCTTTATTTTCTAGGTTGCGCCACCTGCCTTGAGTTATAGCCATTCTCATCGCACGAACATTGGATTGCCTGTGCCTCGTTGCTTGGTTCTGCCCTCTCCGCTACAGACCATCGGTGGGCTCGCGTGACCTGTGTCTCCTTCGCGGCTGTCAGAGTTGTCGCTGGGTCAGCGTGCTTGTCGGCCTCCCACTCAGACGGTTGTTGCTCCTGCTTAGTACTTTCGCCCCCGCTGGCGCGTCGGTTAAATAGTATGCCACACCGGTCACCTGAATTCCGCTCGGTGTCTCCTCTTTCCTCAGCGCGTGTCGGCTGTCGGCCCTGTGTGACCTTGATCGTCCGTCCTAGTGACTCTCTTTGAGCTGAATTGAGCCTTGTACGGAGCGCCCGGTAGGCGGGTGTAGATCTATGGTCAGGTTATGTGTGCCAGGCGAGGATTAACTTCCCAAACTTAGTCTGGCAATCTTATGAATAGCTCAACCACTGACCCTCTGTTTCTGCTGTTGTACATGAACATAAACCAGGGACAGATTATCCTTGCTGCTGCTGCTGCTTGCAAGCTGGTGTTTGTGCAATTTTGTGCCTCGGTGCTTGCCCAATTCCCAATAATACCTTGCATCATAATCTTGGCATGATATGCTGTAGACAACTGCTGATTATCCTATCACTGGGAACGGGTATATGGGTGTTCATATAGATAGTGATGTATATTAATCAATTAAATATCCGGATTATGCTCTTTAACCTCGGTTTGAATTATACTTAAGCTAATGCTCGCATTTTACATTAAATAAAACAACCAAATATATTCTTTGTAATGATTGGTCATTTAATTTCACTTAGACAAATCTTCTATGGGGCACGATCTCAAAGCCTTTCCAGCAGCTTTGAATACGGTGGGGGTATTACAAAAATAATGTCGATTGGCACACTCCGATCCGTCATACATAATTGAACAGTGTTCTAAAAATGCAATTCAGCTGCTGGATGAAAATTAAGATTATTGCGAATGGGGCAGTTCAACCAGGCTACTCAGAAATAAAGTAGGTTTAAAAAACACTTGGCCAATAGAGTTGCTGGCATGTAAAGTAAGCCAATTTGGTTTAACAGACACTGATCTTAAATGTGCAGCCTTCAAGATACCAAACACCGATATAAGCGAAGATGAACATTTCAGGAGGTAACTGAGAAGACGTAGACACAATCGTTGGGAAAAGAATTTTATTTGCCAGGCATTTTGGATTGACAGTCTAGCCGCTCATCAGAGACAGCCTCAGCATCACCCGTACCTGGCGCCATTTCTGATAATGAGATCAAGCGTGAATTTGAAACGGAACTTAAATAAACTTCTTGTCCCAGCTATCGCCTGTACTTCTTCTTTTTATAGCAAAAATCTTCTGCCTAAACTAGTAACAGTTTTGACCACTCTTTTCAGAAAAGATCGCTTGAGTACATGTTTTCCAAGCTAAGCAATCACGGAGGAAAATCGAAATGCTTAAGATGATTGAAATACTTTTGTATTTGATAGGAAAGTTTCACCGAATATGGACTTTTGAAATTTTACCCGCCTCGCAGTCCAAGAAGTTGTGAGTCGGATTGAATTGAACTGATTCCCCCGCTTTGACACGATCCTGATTGCCATCAGAGCTATGGTAGAAATGCCTGTCATTTCCACGCAGTAATTGATACCTACATGTTGCTTACGGCGTCGGGCAAAACCACAGGCGTACGCATCACAGATAAGGGTTTAAGGATATATTTAAACAACTGATGGCCCAGCGTCGAAGAGCTCAACCATAAGCCCAAATGCTGTATGCCCACGGTTCGATTCGTCCATGTGATGCACTTTTTTCTGCTGGTTGCTTTTGTACTTTCTTCACTACGGGAACTTCAACGAGGATTATATTTTACAGAACAATCCCCGACGGTTGTTGATGCCACCCTTATGTGCAATAGGTTTTACTTAGAATATTCGTAATTAAAGGCAGAGAAAAGTCTATGCATGAAACGGTTTTATGCGTACTACTGCAGTAATGGTATTAGAAACAGTAAAGTAAACATTATTTCCAATGCCCTGTGGAGCAAAATGGTATCCAAGGGCTGTCATACTAAACGTGGGAATATTGTCTTTTAGCGAATGAACACAGATATTTACTTAAATCTTTAGGGTCAAAAGGTCAAATTGTCTAAACACGCACGTTTTCCATAAGCATGATTATTACATAAACCCTGGAACAGATGTTTTGTATACTTTCTGACCAAAAAATGCATAGTTATTTTACTTGTTCATCGTAAAGCCCGGCCGTAATAAACGCTATGTTGAAGGTTTTGAAAAATAAATAACCAACAATAACAAGCGGTTTAGGAGTCTGGACTAAATTGGAATTGACCATGTTTGTTTGCATCTATCACTGGCTTGCTGCCACTTATATTCTTACGCAGAGCTTATGATGAATGATCAAAAACCTACGAATACCGACTTTGCTTTCGGGAATGCCTAGATGGTCATCATTGCGGAATTTACTTTACTTGCATGTATGCGCCCCGGGTATGCCTCTGCAATGTCCACCGCTATTGGGGGAGAACGTTTGTGCATTTTCATTCCTGTCGAAGGCGTGGTCCGGCTCCCAAATGGTTTGCAGGGCCAAAGTTGGTTGTAAAAGATTGCATTATCGTTAAATGTTTGCTGCCTTAACATAACAACATGGTGACCTCACAAAGCCTGTCCACACGTTTTGCATACTCATCGTCCTTTCAACCTCTGTCGTCTCCAAACCGTTTACAGTTAAATATCCTGAAGGATTTTAAAGTTGTAAACAACCGGCTCTACTGCCAGGTCTGTAACGGGGGCAACTTGCACTTCTGGTAAATTGAACCCGTACACAGCTTACACATGTTTATTTTTTTCAATTTCAGCCTAGGTTGTCTCCCACTTACCTCGAAGGTGGATAATTCTACCAGACTTACTCATTTAGAACAGCAAAATGGAGCCTAAGAGCTTTGAAACGTATCGGGTGACGTTAGATCTCCATCTAATTGACCATATTTCTATTTGGAAGTGCTTGCTAATTTCGTACTCTATAAATTAGTTTGTTCAGCTTCCTTCCTTGACAATCGATGCTAGAATCTAGCAGTGAAAGTAGTTTTTGCGCTAAAAAATAATTTAATTGCAGGAGCAGTTGAATCGACACTCTTTTGTTCTGTGCGTCAGCCACATAACAAGAGTGGTCTTCTTACATTGCATTGGTGCTGCGGAAAAAAATACCAATTGCTTACAGTGTAGCATAACAATCTACACTAGAACTTAGCTTATTGACCCGAAGTATAAATAAATCACCATTTATTCATCATTAATAGTTGAGTTATAGAGGGAGACAATCGAGATACTTTCAACATTATTGACAACTGATTATACATTTAGTTTCGTAGTCTTGTAATTATATTTCTAAATACGCTTTAGTATCTACGTCATTAAGCAAATATGTTATATATGTTTACGATTGGTATCAGATTGAAAATCCAATGCGTATAACATTTTTATGAATACAAAACTTCTCAATGTGGCAACAATATGAACCTGAAAGTAATAAGTCGAAAACCTTCGCAGTGCAACTGAGGTTGCTCTTCAAATGACGACATTTACATGTGTTGAATTCTCTCAAATGACTTTGTATACATTTCCTTGAAAACAATGAATACATAAATGTTTAAGAAAGTAATTTCTGAAATTACTAAGTGCAGGACATAGAGTCAGGTGATCCAGACATTACTTTTTAGGGTCAGATCCGAAAGTTCAATGAAACGTTTTGTCGAAGTCAATCAACCACTGTGAAATAACCAAATAACGCCCATTCTACAAACAAGTAATACTACAAGTAGTATGAAATGTATATGGCAATGAAAGTATACCGTAATCCCGACATAGGTACTGACCCTGATTAGTCATGTCAGGATCACCTGACTCTATGTCCTGCACTTAGTAATTTCAGAAATAATTTCCTTAAACATTTATGTATACACTGATATCAAGGAAATATATACAAAGCTATTTGAGAGAATTCAACACATGTTTGTAATAAAATATCTCAAAGAATTTTCGAACAATGGGAATAGCTTTCGATAACGTGATATCTATAAATCGAATATGTTAGTACTTTATTTTAAAATTTTCCATGACTAATCAAAAGTGAGATTCCGACGAATGGGTAAACAAAGTGCTCATTTATTGGACAACATTCACACTACGCCAAATGCAGAAAATAAATAAGAAATGTGAAGGTTTTTTGAAGATGCTTTTTTCCCGGAAAATTACTGGCACTAAGATAACTAGAGAGACAAAACACATTTTTATCGATAGAACAGTTGGGAATGTGCTGTAAGCGCCAGTAAATTGAAGCCATTTGCAGCGCAACGAAATGCAGATGATGCATTTGTCCGAAATAAATAATTATGAAGTCTTGGGAACGCCGCAGCGTTGACAAGACTTGCGTTAACATTGTTGTAGCTGCTTGGAAATACCCTCAAATGACAAAGGATATGCAAGAAATAGCATATTGCCTACCTGAAAAAATACAAAGTTAATAATCGTATGGTCTTAAAGCCCGTTTTAAAAAGATATCATACAGATAAGTCAAATGTTTAAAATTAATTTGCTGTTTGCATATTTCTGACCAAAAATTTAATAATGCAGTGCTCTCGGTAATATCTGGATTACCATTATGCACACATACTCTCATTGATAAGGCTATTAGATTTCGCCAACTTTCATCGTTAAATTTCCGTTTTCAAAGCATTAAAATTCCAAGCGCCATATGCCATAGAAACAGGATGGGTTACAATAAAATACATGGCGTATTTATAGTACAAATGTGGGCTTGCATTTTCACTAATGACGAGCGCTGATTTTATTGGAATTTTGATTGCTAAATACTCAATGACTGATAACTGAATAAACTAAAAGAAAACGTACTCTATATCTTGACACTATAAATTATCCACACAGTGCACATACTATATTTTTCTGAATATGTAACTATTTAAGATTCAGAACACTCTAGTTCGATTTAAATAAATTGCACAGAACCAATGGAGTACACTTAAAATAAACAAAATCATGAGACGTTTCAGTTTTCCTTTTCACATGCTGAAATCGCTTTAATCATCAAGATGAGGTTGACTCCGACTTTCGTCAAACATACTACAATTGTATGATATAGATATTTCGTTATTTAGATGTTTATATTTGAAGGCTTATCAGTCAATCTGTAAGCCGAAACCAAGTTCGCTACTATAATTCGAGACATCTATGCTTGCGTTGTTTGAAAATTTACGCATTATTCAGTTAACCAAACGTGTCCATCCGAAGCCATTTGCTTCATCAGTATTCTCTGCAAAGAGCCATATCTAGCCTCATCGAATTTATACTGGCTTGTCTTCTAATGAGCAACGATGATCGATATCTGTGTTTGTTGCCTTAGCTCAGGACCTAGATCAAGTGTCCGTGGAAACAAGAACTGACCCGACGGAGATAAGAACAAAGTGAAGCTGCACATTTTACCGCGCAATGCAGGACATTGCTCATAAAATTGACTGCCACTTTCTGGAAGCTTCCCCTAAATGGAAAATGTTCAATGAGTGCGCCTGCAGCACCAAAATTGAATTCATACGTCGTCGTCACATTTTCATTTCCAACTGATTATCTTTTGCACCCCCAACGCAGATTGGATTCCAACAAAACCGCTTAATTTGGTTCATTTCGATTTGTTTGTGATACCGTCAATCAATCTTGTTGACCTCCTTCATAAAAACTCCAAATAACTAGGCTGAAAGTATAAACAGGCTTCTTGACGATCACAGAATGTTGCAGGTTGCATACTTTGGGAGCAATAGTAATAAACACAAGCAGAGTTAACTCCCCCGATATCCATGCAATCTTATCAACAGTTGCCATTTAAGGTCGTCTCTTTCTCCGATCAGAATGCATAAATTTGGAGACAGCTTATGACAATCGAATATTCAACATTGATGGATGGACGCTCATCAATTGGTTACGAGGCGCCCTCGTCCCGTTCTGCCTCGGGTCTCGAGAGTGAGCTCCAAGGCATCTCTATAAAAAATCCGAACTATATACAAATATACAAATTCAATGGGAAAATTCACACAGCTCTATTAACCACTTCTTATGGGTATGTTATTCAAGCAGTGTACCGAAAAGGGTGTTTAGTGGTATTCTGCACACTGCCGTGCAGGAATTAAGTTTGCAATACTTTCCTTGTAAACTAGTTGTGGCATGTCAACTGACCATTCTCTATTGTATATATTCCCTATTAGATGCGATTGAAATGAGGATGACCTTTAAAATCGACGGTAAATACACATAACAATTGAGAAGGTTATGGAGGAACAATGATCAATCAGAAAGCAGCACACTGCTGATGATTGATATTTACAGTTTTTGGTAACAAATTCATGGAAAAGAAACTAAGTACTGTGAAAATTAATCTTTTCCTCTTCAGCAACTAGAGGAATATGCTCACTTTTAGCTTGCTCTAGGCCTGCCGTCCTGTTTTTCCATGCAGTCATTCGTCCTTTTTCAAAATTAGGTCAACGATATCTTCACAGTTTTTAACCGCAAACAGTTTATCGACAAGTAATTTCTCCATTAACCAAATTGAGGTGTTAACTTTACTTGGGTGCAGGCAGTGCCAAGTTACTTCAAATGTGACCGTTGTCAAAAAGCCCCCAGTTAGCAACGGGCTTATAATACGGATTTGACAAAACCAAAAAGATATAGGGTGTGGCTGAGGAAGATGTTTTTTACTTCTTAAACCGCAATAAGTTAATACTCTTGTTGAACAATAGCAAGCGCTGCTAAACGTTGGGGGCTTTATGTCGAGATTTCGATAGGGATTACTTCTACGATGCCCTCCCGCCGATAGTATATTGATAAAGGTACCAACCATCATGCAGGCACCTGTGAGCTCTATTCCGGGGAAATCAAGGTTAAGTTAAATGTTATGGTTACGGCTACGATTAGGGTTCCGCTTTGATTAAGAGTTGGCGTTAGTGTTAAGATTGGTGAATATTTACTTCTCCTGAACTTTATCACAAGACCACCTGTATTAAGTGTGCGCAGACGCCTACGTAGTCTACCATTGACTGTCAGAGAGCCACACAAGCAATTTTGACCTGGAATTGGAGCATGACTGGCTGATTATTGTGACAACTAATGCAGACCTAGCTTCTACAGTCCTCCTAGTCTCTATGGGTAATGAACTGGGAATATTTATTTTTCTCACCATACGACCATTTAAAAGCTATTTCAGGGGAGGTAAGAGTCAAAAAGACAGTCCTTTTTAGCTTTACGGTTCGGCCAGCTCCGTAAATTTCCATCTGGAACCCCTACGGCTGTATGGTTCAATATAGAAATGCAGGTTTTTACTCTATCTAGTGTTCCTACTGCCAAATTGCAATAAACAGAGGAAGGCTAACACAGCAGTTGGGAAGAATGACATAAAACGGATGCAGCATGAATTTTAATCTTCCAACCTTTCTGAGTCCCGCTTGAAGCCATCAGCAGAGAGTGCATCTAGTAGGGGTACTTAATTTAATCACCTGGTAACCATACTGGCGATACAGACACCTGTCTTACCGATATTCGGCCGCTGCATCACACAAAGGCCGCGGTAATTAGAGGATAAAAGGGATATTCTAGTACATGCCGGCCGCAGAGAGCAGCTTCCGCATGCATAACAGAGGATTGACGGTTGTGCGATGATGACTTGATTGTCCGCAGCAATGTCATAAATTACCATACTCCCATCAAGTGTTGGTTATTTGTAGGCGGCCAGTGGGCTCACCGACTCTGGCGCAGGAACCTGTTTGGAAGCATGACCCCCGCTTGGCTAAAAAATCTGCCCAGACAAATCCTCAGAATATAATACAGGGAAGTATATCACGATTGATCATGAATCACGGGGAGACAACGTGATTTATGCAACTCGTGATTAATGCAATTATCACATCGCGTGATGAATTCGGTCTAATTGACTTCGAATGTATGAACATTTCCGTCGAATAAGCTGCAACTTGGTAGCTGGCCTCATTCCTTCTCACTCTTGTGGCAGATTAGTCTTCTGGGTTCTCTGTCAGAGTGACGTTGTTCACAATTGCTTCAGATCCATCAAACGAACCGAAACTTTTAACACAGGGAGAGTGAGCATGTTGAACTCAAGACCAGGCGCAGGTTGGCAACCTCTGATCTATGGACAACCTCAAATACACGACGTATGAGAAAGTGCCAAGTGCCTATGAAGATATTTTGCTTACGAAACCGCTCTAAAGAATTTGGGTGAGCCAAAACACAGGGTGATGAAAGTACAGCAATGTACGTGTCGCTTGCGGATAATCATCGTTTGACCATCCAAGATGAATGCGAGAGTGATTAGTTGTGATAGGAATTCAGTGGTATCGCAGTGAAATCCAATATGTTCTACAGCATTTGTGTAAACAGTTAATTTTCTGACGATGGATTCGAGTGTGAGTTCAAAACATTAGGAGAAAATTACTGCGGTATCCTCGGGACCAACGGACAAGGAATGGATAAGCAAACGGCTTCATCAGCCGATGCCTCAGTACGAGCCCACAGGGATTAAATGGAGAACAGCAACGAACACTCTGGCACCCTCAATTGTATAACAAGAATGTTTCAGAAGCAGCAGAAGGTATCACTGCAGAGTTCGGCTTGGGTATCGCCTATCAACCGACAGCTACAATTACTACCGGGATCAGGCGAAGGAAGGACCGTCTGGACGTATGTGAGCGATACGGTATAGTTTATCGAATCCCACGCGGTGACTGTCCTCGTCATCATAAATGACCGAACGATGACGTAGCTCGCGAATAATGGAGCACAAATAAGTACTTGGTAGTAGCGCCCCACTGTCTGTGGTCACTATTCACACCCTGAAGGAAGGCAACGAATTCAACTTCGCGAACACGCGGATAATGGGGCGAGCCGGGGCGGGAAGCACTTGACGCGTGGGTGTCTGACACACATTCCATACACGTTATACCTTATGGATTCGCTCACGCGGCCAAATGGCGGGTCCCAGTTCCCAGCCAAGGACGCTCGCCGTCACAACGCCGTGAGACGGTGCGGACACAGCCTTATCGCAAACACCAACCTCCTGCCGTCCCCCACCTCAGCCCCATTCCCCTTTGTTCAACTACAAAAACCACCCGTTTCTAATTGCATTCTTCCATGCTCTAATTATGGCCCGCTGTACGAGACGGAAAACTCAGGCATACTGTCGCCGTGATCTTGTGCTCATCTTCTTTGCAATAAAACTCATCTACTCTTGTTTACGCCTCCTGCTTACTAGGGAAACGCTAACGTATAGCAAAGTAGATGAAGGCCACTTTCTCTAATACAGATTGTGTTCTTTGTTCAAGAAACAGCTAAATGCGAGAATGAAGGAATAACTTCTAAAATTTATGGCGAGTCGTCAAAGTTCTTGTTAAAAACCACGTACCGGTTCAACCAGTTTGCTTTTATAGTCACTGCTGCCCTTGAAAGATGACATGCTTGTCTCCGTACACGACTTCGATGACCAGAAATCCTTGAGTTATTCTCATAAAGCTGGTTTTAGCTTATTGGTGACAAATTCCAATCTCTTTTTTTTTCCTGTATTCCAAAGAACGTGTACAACTCCTTTCCGATGTTAGCATACATTCTACGTTGAATATATAACTTCAGAATACTTGAAAAATCAAGGCAAGCAAGTAAAAGCATGGCTTAAAATTTAAGTCAAGATATTTTGGAGTTCAAGGGTTAAGAGTTCATGCCAAGGTTTATTACTAAACATCGAAACGCAGGGTCGTCCAGTGTAAACCTACCCTAATTTGAAGACGACAGGCGAAGAAATAAGCAGACTTTAATGAGGCCATAGAATTTCGCGAACTCTTATTCAACTTTATGTGGTCATTGCCGTCGCGCGCGTTGCAGACTTCATCATGGGTGACACGTTTTGGCTGATATCTGAACGGGTTTGCTTCGATAAATTTCCGCCCTCTTTCCCATCCCAATGTATCAGATCCATAGTTCGGGCTTTATTTACCTATCACTTTTCAGCTCTCCAGATCGATGTTCAATTGTTCAGTTTATCTTGACCGTACACAGTTGAATACGAGGTCGCGAAATGCTATGGCATCATTAACTTCTACTTATTCCATTACTTTTGACTTATTCAATTTTTTTTGGGCAAAATGCGTCAATAAAACCCTAATTACTAAAAAAATTGCAAATTAATGGAACCATATTTTATTGCGAAAAATTAACAAAAAGGTGCGAAATGCCAGCCCTTATTTCTAATACGGTTACGACATCGTGTCATGGTAGAATAGATTATATTTTTGCATACCCCAAGCTCAATTTCTCCCCATACCTTTATTATGCTCTGCTTCAGATCATTGAGAGCCTTTGATTTATTACCGAATATCTGATTTTGTTTATTCCCTTGAGAAATAGGCCTGGTAGTCAGCAGTCTGGACACCTTGTGGACAATTTCGCGGCACCGCGGTGGCCTATCTACCTGGAAAGTATTAATTAAGTCACTTTGAGCGCAGAGACTATAATGAGCAGAGGCGCCATCATTCTGAAAGTAAAAATCAGGGGGTAATCTACCCATTTAGGCCAATATAGGCCATAATTATTCATTAAAAAGTTTTGATAGGATTCGGCCGTACCTGGATTATCAAAGAAAAAAAGGAACAATTAATCCTGTATAGCAAATGCTACCCCAAATATGGACACCAGGCTAGTTAAGCTCCTATTTTTATATCTCAGGTCGATTTTGAATCCAACCGATAGACGTAGTTATGTCGATTCACTGATCCATTAAGTTACTTTTTATGGAGTTGGTGTATCAAATGAGTTCTTTCCATAATCTCTAACTGCTTTATAACGCTGTCCCGATGAATAATAATTTGTAACAGCATGAAAACCTTCTGCAATTTTTAAAGTGTATAGGTTATGTCTCAAATGAACAAAAAGCCATACTTAATTCAAAATTTGTTAAAAGGAATAAAAGATCTTATACATGGAAAGTAATATGAACAAGGTTTTCTGATGGTTCATTCACAGGGTTTATATTTTCAAATTTGTTGTAACTATCTGTCATCATTTTTTTCCCATTTATTTGTAACTTTTAATACTAAATACGTTTTCGTATATGGCAACTCGTGTAAAATGCAGATTTTTCCTGTTTTAATAACTGGTATTTTCATGCAAAAAAATTAAGTACTGTTTTTGCGAGATAAAGATGTCCATTCCTGCATAATGGTGCCTCAACGTTCCGATATTTATTTTGAGGTTTTTGATATTTATGTATTTCAAAGGAATTTTCACTAATTTCTTGTTTTAATTTTTATGGCCCTCTCTAGAGTACCATGTCGCCCGTTAAAACATTAGCGATATTCTCATTGGGGTAACCTTCTACGCTAACTATCGTTTGCGAAGCTGTGCGAAGTGCTTTGGTACTCTCCTGTGCTTGGGAAACTTTCATATGCTTTCGCAAGTCTCTTCGAGACTGATCTGTAATTTGGCGTTCTGTCTAAATTAAAGGGAATGCACTGGTGAAACATGGTGGAGACTCACTCAGACTTCAAGCAAGGATCTTCCTAAGAACCTACTTAAGACATTTTTTGCCCTTAACAAGATGTTTATTTGCCAGATGATCGCCAATTTATGCTTCCCTAAATTCCCAGTGGTTTATTTAAATGCATTTGTGGTTTCCAGTTCATAGGTCTGTTGTGCATGCAGCTGTTTAGTCAAATGGATAAGGTCAAAATCAGCCAGCAACCCTGGCTAACTGACTTACCTTCGCAAAACGGACTAAGAAGGGAAGGCGGAGATAGCACTGACGTCACACAAACGATCTGACAAAATATTCATGCACTTACTCAGTTGAATGCTGAGAGAAAACATTGGTGCAATTAAGAGTATCGTTGAACGATACAGCCCAGTAGGACGCAAATGAACTAACTAATTCAAAACGTTAGCTGGCCTTTGCGATGAGAAGCACACAATATCTTGGAGCAGCAATTGTACGCATCCTAATGGCTTTCAGCAAAGCAAGCTTTGCAGGGTAGACGTCAGAAATCCCAAATATCGCGAATGATAGGTTATGTTAATTCCCAATAAAGCCCAAAACCTTAGACTCGTGTTTTGCTTTACGCTTGACGATGAAAAAAGTGTGAAATCAGCGAATGTTTCACAACATAACAATTATCCTTTTTACACAGATGTCGAGGCAACAGGATCCTACTGAAGTCTGTGCAAGTGAAACCGGCAATGAAGCCATTCCACATATTCAAAATAATCCTCCCCCCTGCTTATCAACTTCTTGGAGCCTTTATAACAGATATACACTCTCGACTTCGTAAATTCAAAGAGCAGAAAGAACAACACACGCAATTTTGCATGGACCATCTGTTATGCCACACCCATAAAACCCCTGTTAAATGAGCCAAGAGTTTCTAGGTTTCTCGGTGCTGTACACAACCTACCGGTACCCAAATATTAAATAGCGTATTCTGCAACAAACTAGCTCTGATAATAGTTAAGCCTTGGTAAGTATCACTTACATGGCCGTCTAAACAGTACACAGGAATAGGAAGGCCCCGAACAAGTAATAAAATTGACCCTGTGCATTGGGTCGAGGAAGGGGAAATGTTCACGTGCCCTAATGCTAAGACTACCCCAAAATTTTGCCTTAACCATAGTCCTTACCTTAAAGCAAGCCCTAATCTGTAAAGTTATCGCTAATCATCAACCTAACCCTCTTTTCCGTGGAGCTTGGCGCAAAGAAACCTGCGTTGTTGGCAGTTCCTGCACTCACATCCTGTTTAGGGGGTTATATACTTTCTCCTTACTCAAGCCTTTGCTCCAACCGCGCATACGGCCAGAGTGAGTATTCAACGGCAGTATGTTCCACCATCAGTGTCACAGAACACAATTCGCCGATTAACGATGCATTTTCTGAAAAACACTGCTGCCTCTTTAAACCTCATCAGTATTTTACAACATGTTCTGCATTGCTTAAGACAAAAAATGCGCTTAGGAATATGGATGCAAATGAAACTATTGTTCGTATGGGCTCAGAATTTACGTCGTTAAATCTAAACTCAAAACATCAGCTCCCGATATGTACTGATAAAATAAATGGGTAAAACCGCTTTCATAAATTTTAAAACTCAGATAATATTGTGACGAGAAAACGACCCACTTGGAGAAGTTCTCTATAGGCTCCTGTTTCATTTAAAGGCACAGCAAATACCGTCAAGCTTACCTGCTCCTACAAATTATTCTCCTAAAGCTCATTACTGGAAAGCCCCAGAGACGTTAATGAGACTGCCCAGAAACAGCCAGACAGTGAGTTTAATCAATGAATAAGAAAATTAGCTAGCAGTTCTAACAGCCACAACAGATTGTCAACTTCCCTCCTCTATGCTGGTGGCCCACGACACAGGCGGTTCGCCACCAGGCCATCGGTCAACCCAGAGTCACCAACCTAGTGGAAGGTTCACTTAGTTTAAGACGACTGGTTGGGCAGGGCAGTTTAAGTTCTGTTTGGTTATTGTTAATTGCACGCTCTGATAAAAGACAACCTACCAAGCTCACCAAAGCTTCATTAAATTTTTAACTTTACTCTCGTGAGACAGCTTTCACTTGTAAATATGGAACTGAGTTTGTCGTGTGGTAAATCGAGTGGCTTAGTGTGTCGTTTGGCAAATAATAAAAAAGGTTGAAGAGAAGCAAGATTTAAAGTTTTTTAAAACAGTGCGCGTACAGAATTCCAAATTGAAATCTTCCAATAAATCCGTTTTGCCAAACAGCGTGGGTTTATACTGGAGGGTTACGCAAAAAGTATTTCTTTATTTGTTCTGAAATCAGCAGCAAATGTGACTACTGCTAGTTGGACATAGTGTGTTGCGTTTCTATAAATTTGGCAATCTTCAAAAATTTCTGATTAGCTGTCTGCTTGGGGTACTCAAAGATGATGAACGGAATTAAAGCAAATGACTGATGTAGACTAACTACCGATACAAATTACTTTCACTTTATTTTATGGATTGGATACGAGAATACATACCCTTTATGAGTATTATGGGTGAACTTGACCCTACCTGTAACCAGATCAAAAACGGCGCTACAAGGACACTTTGAAGAAATCGCTAAATCAACTGCAAATCAACCCGGCGACCTGGGAGGACCTCACTTTGGATAGACCGGCATGTAGAAGATCCGTGACGACTGGTTCAGCAATATATGAGGCCAACCGGATCGCCACCGCCAAGGCCAAAAGAGCGGCACGAAAGTCACCAGCGCCCCGGACCAACATCGTCGATGCCCAGGCCCTGCCAACATGCCCGCGCTCTCAACGCATCTTCCGCGCGCGAATCGGCCTGGTTGGACATCTTCGGACACAATGCACCGACAATCCAACATTCAATTTCTACGTCAAATTCTGCCAACCCTCCTTCAGACTCACCCACCCTCACTCCTAGCATCAATTCCATTACTCCTACCATCATAGAGACCACATCCCAATACTCATCGTCTGTTACCCCCACCACCGCAACCACCACCATCTTTGCCTTCACTACCACCACCAGCAATGTGGACTCTCTCCTAAACTATCCTCAATGCGACCGCACATTCACCTCACGCATCGGCCTGGTCGGTCACTTGCGAATCCATCGTAAAGAGACTGGTGAACCAGTGCCTGGAGCATCAACACACAGCAGAGATCGCCGCCTACACTGCCCCCACTGTCCTCACGCATTCACTCATAGAATGGGCCTATTCGGTCACATGCGCATCCATGACAGTGGAATTCACCGCAATGCCGACAACACCGATACCCCATGCACACCTGCCGCTCCTGCTATTCTAACTGCCACTGCCACCCCCAATACCTTGAATGATATCCCCCAGCCCCTTCCGATTTCTTCTGCCCACAATGATCCCGCAACTTCAACTCACGCATCGACCTGGTCGGTCACCTGCGAATCAATCGCACGGAGGCTGGTGAACAAGTGCCTGGGGCTCCGACTTACAGTCGCCGCGCCCACCTCCACTGCCCTCACTTCTCCCGCAAATTTACACCACATGGGCCTATTAGGACACATGCGCCTCCACGACAACCTGGGGTAAACCACTGGAGGCTAACCCACATCAGCGCACACCACCTACACTAATACATAGACAACACCCTCACAATCATCATAATGTACCTGATAAAATTGCAGTTTTCTAGAAACCGTGGCTTGGAAGGCTGCCAATCTGACGCTTACACCAGACCACGCCGTTGGCCCAGTGTATGTGCTGTGTGTGTCGAGTGGCTGACCAGTGGACTGGAAGTCAGACGGCGATGGCTCCTCCATATCGCCTGATTTAGTGAATCCTGGTGTGTGCGTTATGGGGGCCAGGTCGTGCTGTGGCGCGCAAAGACGGGTACGCCGACCCGTCAGCCAATGTGCCCACTCCCACATCAGACAACTGACTGGCTCGGATTGTGGTCTGATTGTGGGGGTGGGGGAGAGAGTGAGGTCAAAAGCTCAGCGCATTTTCCTCATGATAAACAATCTGACACGCTTGAAACTATCACGGTGCGCTAAAAGCTGTGGCTCGGAAGGTTAACAATTGACGGGATAACTTTGACCGCGTGGTCAGCCCAATGTGTGTTTTGTGTGGAGTGGCTGACTGGAGGACTGAGAGTCAGGCTGCAATGGCTCCTTCGTAATGTGGCTTTTATGGCACTCCCGCTCCGTGGGATCCAAGTCAGGTGTGGTGGTACAACCAGGGCGGCTCTGACCGCGCCAGCCACCTGCACCCTCTCCCATCTCAGCTCTTCTTGACTCTGTCTTGACACCGGGCTCAGGTATGGGAGGAGGAGAGAGTTCGGTAGCTGCAGCGAAAGGCTTATATCACTTAAAACGAATTCACGCGCAAGTCACCGTCCCTGCATCACCTTGTGTGGAGCATAAAGTGGACCTCATCGAAATCGACGGTCGAACTGTCACCTGTAACCACAACCCTAAACCCCTTGCAATTTAACGCGGGTCCACCTGTTATAACCGGAACTACCTAGTTCGATGTCTTTCCTCATTATTGAGGCACAAAACTTGCGAAAACGTCTAATTTCATTTGATGAAATCCACGCCACATAAGAATTGCAGCGTTGATAATTAAAAAACGCATTGTTCTCAGTTCAGTGGTTGCCTTCGATATCCTTAAGAAGTCAATTGCCTTGGTCTAAATATATGGCGCAACCCTCAATGGTCCTCCCTTAAAAAAAGGTTAACAGGGAAATTATCTTTTACAGAATTCTTGAAGGTTGCAATTGACCAACCATTAGCCTCAATAAATATAGCTGGTAGGTTTCAGGACTTTTTTTCGTAGAAGCAAGTCGAAGCAATGACAGTGCATCCAATTAATCGACGAAAAGTTCAAAGAATTTAAAAATTCACGACCCCAGCTCGGTACGTTTTGCAGCAATTTGACCTTCCAAGGGGCCAAAAAAATATGTCAGTATGTGTTCACAAGTCCTGACCATTTCATTATTAATTTTCGACACATACTGTCAGTTATTTCGAGACATATTAAGTTAGTGTCATGTCTGCATATTTGTAAAATAATTAACTATGAAACCATATACAAAGGGCTACACAGATGTAGTGACATATTTGTGATTCAATGATGTGTTCACGCGTTTTTGCGTTTCCGCGGCTTTCACAAATTGCAGAAATAGCTACGAAATGTGTTAGGGGTCGTGGTTTATGAGCTATTTCAAGCACTTCTCTTTATGTCTAAAGCTTCATGCGCTGATTCTTCGGGCCATCCATAAACTCTTGCCACGTAAAAACTCTGTATTTTGTTTTATTTCCCATTTAAACCCTGGCAATGAAAAATAACTAAAGAAATATTTAGGTATTCATAAGAACACCTAGCTGTTGCTGAGTTGGTAGATTTTAGGACAGCTCTTGAGCGCCTATCAAAAAAGGCAAATTTGTATCGCCCTCCACAGCAATTAGCAAAATGAAATCTACAAAATGAATGTCCTACATTTATAAATAGTTGTTCCGTAGGCTTAGCTCCTATGAGCAAAGTGTTGGCAAGCAAAATGACACCAGATTGTTACTTTTTCCTATCAGATGCATTTATTACTCTTCCATATATGCCTATGCATTCACCCACGGACTCTGAACCTCACAATGTTTCCTTATCCCGCGGGTTTTTTTCCATCAAACTGGGCAACTCGTTATCCCATACTTTTTATTTTTTATCCACTCTTTATATGCCATGCTATAAGTATATTTTTAATTCATTTTTTCGGGATGCAGTTAAAGCTCGCAGCCCCATAGGCAATGTCGGATCTGTAGAAATGATAAGTCACCTCAGATACATAAACCCCCTCCAACGAGTCCTCAAAACCGGAAAAATATACGTGCCCATTCCAAAATAACTAACCTTTCCTATTACAGTCGTTATGTTTTCTTTCATCACAGAGAATCCTTTTCTGTATTAGCTTTGGCATAAAAAAGATTAGTCTAAATTTCATAACCTAATATGTGAGCCTATTTATATTGCAAGCAAAGTCACAATGTTCTGAAGGATATAATTTGGTCTAGAACAGAATCATTGGTTAAATAGATTTCGGAGATTACGCTTTCTTGATTTTTGGGTGCAGTTATATAAAAGTAATATATGCCGATAAATCATGAACATTGAATAATTACAGGCAAAACATTGATCTCGGTTATAGCAATAACTGAAATAAGATACCTCTGATCCAATTACAGCATTCCTCTATATTTCTATCTGACTTGGACTATTTTATACAAGCCATGGGGAGAAGAATGTTATAAAATTGTGGTAATTTTGTCATGTATGGCACTGTTGGCGCTATAAAAGTCAGTTCCAAAACAGAGACAACAGAATGAGGACAGTGATGCAGGAGAGTTTCATATTTTGAATATTTTTGAAAGTTCCCTGAAATTGCTGTTTTTTAATTTCCTCAGATATTAATCACTAACTTGGAGTGTATCAATATATTTGAAGATTTATAGGCGTAAAGTGAAAGTTTATCTGAATATTCGGGCCAAATTCTCTCCACCACAGCGAGATAACCGCGTAATATTCCTTAAACTGCCAACCGGCTGCCAATAGTATATTGAGGGGTCATAGGGGGGAGCCATATTCACAGAGTTTTAGCGAGAACCTGCGTTGTGAATATGCTCCACCTAAATCCACTAGGTTCCCTGAAAGTTAAATAATATATGAAAATATATTGAATATCGAAGAGTGCTGGTGCGAAAGTTAAATGAACTCTGGAGGCTTCTGAACCAGTATACATGAGTTTGAGTTGGAAGCAAATCGTAAACGTGGCAAATTGCTCCAGTAGAATGAAAATAAAAATATTGTCCGTCAGTAAGTATTACGTTTCTTACTATTTGTGTTGGAAGACAGCTCTAATGGTTAATTATCTCTCAGCGAGACTAAGTTGAAACCTATCTGAAATAAAAAACGCTTTTATTACCATTCAGTTGAAGTGTTTTTTTTCATACACAACGCAGGTCACCTTCAAACAACATCAAATGTTTGGAAAACGCATTTTATCATATTTCAATTTTTCGATTTGCGTATTTCTAAATTTGGTGTAGATTAACTTTAAGTTTGATAACTGATTTAGCCACATAGAAACACTATGGGTAGCAAATGAACTTCACTAAAATATTGTAATTTCTTTATTAAAAATAAGAGATCACATTAGGATTGTTTCGAAGTGAAACGGCTTATTAAAAGCCTTCTAGAGGTATTTAAATCAAAGGAATTTCAAAAGCATCTTTTGCAGTGAAAATATACTTAAGTACAAACGGTCTGAGAAGAAGTTGGCTACCTCAGAAAAAACGCTTTGTCCTGTGCGTTAACATTTGTGATAATGTGTGGAGACCTTGGGTAGACCTTGGGTAGAATTATCCCCTTTCTATGCCTAATTGTTTTAGTCTATTTATTTATTGTTCATGTTGACTGACATGAGTGACTGGCAATTATTTTTTTGACATTTATCGAGCTTACTAAAGTCTGTTAATATTTACAAAAAAGACTCTTCAGTCGCGGTGAAAATGATGGCCAATGTAGGTTTTGGTCCACACCGACTGCCTCTTTCGTTTTTCACTCGGAAAACTAGTTGTTCTTCCCTCATTCGTGAGCTGGCGGTTGCCCCTTCCCAAGGGGACTAATAATGAGAAGAAGCATTTTGGTTTATTTGGGACGAGCACCTCAAACGCAACACTAGACTGCTTAATCGAGTTATTCTACTCTTCTCGACCAAACCCACTGAAGTGAATCATTAGGAAAAAAAATTCAATCTCCGTCGAATGGGCAGCAATTGAAAAGTAAATGTAAATCGAATTTGGCAAGAAGAACTTTAATGAAAGGGACAGACTCTTTGCATGGTGGTAAGGGTACCTTGTATGGCCACCTAAACAAGACCCAGAAAAGGATCCGTACGCAGTACATGTGGTTTTGAACTAACTTCTACAGCCATAATGTTCAGGATAAAAGTGAGCATTAGGGTAAAGTTTAGGGTTAGGTTTGCATTTGAGGTTAAGGTCAGAGTAGGGGACTGGGTCATGCATACGCTAAGGGTTAAGGTTATTATCGTCTTGCCTGTAGGGTTTTGATTTAGGGTAGGGCTAGGATTAAGATTAGGGTGAAAGTTTAGTTGTATGTCAGGTTTATTAATAGCCATAAGCCGCGGGTATATTTACCCTTCCTATAATATACCGCAATGCCAGTTATTTCAGGTGGTCTGGGTGGTTCCTTTTCCCATGTCCAGTTGAGGCAGCCATACAAGGCATCCATATCTGCATGGCTTCTGTGTTGCGAGCGAAAAAGAATAAACAAGCAGTCCTGAGAGATCTGGAAACATATGGATTTCTAAGTTACTCAACGCAATTAGCAAGAACATGTTTTAAATCTTCCTGTCAGACGCACTCGCAATTTATGGAATTTACTTAGCTAAAACTTGAAATTGTTATACAAGCACCTTAGAAAACCGATCATTTATACTGTTACATGCCATACTGAAGTTAACCCACAATTTCTCGTCTTCTGCTTTTGGATATGTAGATCGTCTTGTGTTCACGAAAGATAATTTGAGAAATTGGCCACTTCATAGAAATAAAAGTATTTTTCGGTTGAAGGATTCAATCCAGACAGACCTCCGTGACAGAAGAATCCAGTAGCTGAATTTATAAAAAATGCTTATAATAGAATTGTGCACACGTTCTCAAGAGCTGGCTGCTGCTAGAAGTGTATAATAAAGTTTGACCGGCTTCAGTCAAAACAAACCCTTATACGCAGAAAAGAATATTTCAAGAAAAACTATGGAGCACAAACAACGAAAATCACTTCTACATGGATAAGTATAATAACCGAACCCATTTGAGATATTTGAACAAGTTCGTCTACCCCGGAATTTCTCGGTTCATATTATCAGACATTTAATGAGATACCTTGTGCTTAGGTTTAGACAGGTAAAACAAGCAGAACGTGTGTATCTGCTTATTAGCACAATCATGCAAGCAGATATTAACACACGATTCCGAAGGGAATGTGCGTCATCTAGTTCACGTGCTTTCATTTTACGTATTTTAAACGTAAACTGCGTTTCAAATTTCTCTCGACCACCTGGTGACCCAGGAGAAGCCACTGACTTGACGGAGTGCCAATGCAGCGCAATGATAATATGCGTTAATCACAATGACTCTCCAGAGCGGATAAACTTCGCCGTCTTATTAAATCTGCCCAACTGGCAAGTGAGCACTTCTTCGTCCGCCAAAAGTAGCAGTTTAGTTCCTCTGTGCTTGCAGTTGGATAGACGTGTGATCACTGCAACGTGCATAATTACGACCGATTGGAGTCACATTTTGAATTTTTCCTCGACGTGCATTTGTGTACGTCAACTCATCGTTTTCTGTTGTTGCTAACCCGTGTTTGAATGAAGAATATGTCAACGGAGCCAGAAAAACCTTGGTTTTCCACGTCTGTAGAGGCATACCTTGAACAGAGACCTCATTTTCCCAGTATGGCTCTGTATTTGCTAACGCTGAGAGCAGCTTTGGAATTGTTTTAGCTTACAGCACTAATTTTTGTAGTTTAGTACCATAGACCTGTTTTTGTTGATAGAACCTTCCGAAGTATTCTTTCATCAAGGACCATGTGTTTGGTTTTAATATAAATCCTAACCGAGGAACGAAGTTGACAATTTTGATATATTCTGCAGGAATATGATGACGCAATGTATTTATCATTTCCTATTGGGCTTCTTAGTTTCACAAACAGTTTCCTGACAATCGAAAATTTTTTCTGACGTCAAATTAGCTTTAGAGTTGGCAAATTGACTTACCATTTTTTTAAAAAGAATTACTAGTTACTTTACCGTATGCTAGAGATTTCGATTTCAGCATCGTGCCCCCAGGAGCAAATCATGGTAAGCAGACATATGCTACGAAGAACTAATTACCAAAGGTCAGCAGATTGTAAAAGCGATGAGAAGGCCTCCTGGAAGTTTATACAAATAATTTAAAGTCTTCGGCCCTATTTTTCAGTAATATTCGTTGATAAGGAAACCGACAGTTTCCAGCAAAATACAGACTTTGGAAACAAATGTGATCAGATGGCTAGCACACTCAATGGCATTTACCCGTCTCTGTCAGTAAATGTCACACAACAGGAATTTGCAAGTAATCGTGACACTAACGACGAGTTGACTGAAAGTGGCAACGATCAAACCAAGAATTTATGTCATGTTGGTAGCCAATATGAATACTAACAAACACCTTCCCTCGTTTGCGGGCTAGTGGCTGCATCATCTCAGGGAAATAAAAATGTCAAGAAGCATTTGGGTTTAGTGGGGATGAGCAACAGATAAGACCAAAGCAATTCCCTACTCCCTTTAGCATCCATTTTCTTCAAGTAGCATTAAGAAAATGTTCACTTTTTGCACGATTCGTATAGTTGCAGTACTGTTCCCGGGTTTTTAACTGTTGAGTAACCGACTATACACCAAATAACTTTTATTATTGATCAAAGAAGGTGCAGTTCCTTTTAACTTTCCTTGTATAATTTTCATAAAATTGTTACGAGCCTTCAACATTTTGAGTGTTTAAAAGGAACCTAAAGCTTAGAGAATTAATTTTATAAGCCATAGATCGCCACACTTTCCAGAACAGAACCTATTTAAGTCAGCTATAGTAGACGAGGTTAGTAACTATAATCCAGCGATATCTTAGACGTACTATAAGGCTATTGATCTTTTACATTTTCCAGGTAAATGTAACTAGGCTGGATGTCCAGATGCCGCTTAACTCGGAATGTCCGGGTCTGTTAGCAGACTCCTTCCCGAGAATCGCCATTTAAGTCCCCATAAGTTTAGCCTTATAGCACAATCTAATCGATCTACGCATCTGAATCTGCAAGCATTATAGAGTGAATTTGGCATTGTTTTTCATTTCATTTCAGAAAAGGTCTCGCTTTGCTTGATTCTTAGGTTTCTTTCTATTCACCGTTTTTAATGGAGTCTTGACAGACGGTCAAGTCATTCACTCAGTCTGTAAATTATTAATAGAATACGTTTTATTGATTTACGACCGGAAATGATGACACCGAGGAAACGTATACTAAAAGAGTTAGTTTTGAGAGCTCAAGAGCGGCAAACGATTATTCATCGTCCAGCATTTAGAGGTCAGAGGCCTAAAGGAACTCCACTTTCACTGCATGTTGAATGTTAAATTCAGTTCGACGGCCACCGTTACCGCCATATCGATGGAGTTGGTATCACACCTCAACTAAATGATGTCTTCATGGGAAATATAGTGAAGAACCAACGATCTCTAGTCATAAAGGATCTTTATTTCTATACTCGATATGAAGATAATATTTGTGCAATAGTAGATGAAAACCTGGAGTTTAAAACCATCCTGAATAAAGCGAATCAGGCTCACCCGGCGCTGACCTTCTCTTTTAAAAAAAATTAAACGGAGAGTGTTTCCCTTTTTGGACGACCTTCTTAAAAGGACGCCTGATGGAACATTTCGCAGAATTTTATTCCGTAAGGAAACATGGCCAGGACAGTACACAGAGTGCTACCGTTTTGGTCCGTTAACTCAGAAACGTAACCTAATCCGTTGTCTCACCAACAGCGCTAGGAGAATATGTACTCCTGATACACTGGAGAATGAGCTGGCCCCTATACAATGACCTTCCCGAGAAATTTCACAATAAATATATGGAGGAACGTAACCCAAAATCGTACTTACCGACGGTAGAGATTAAAAAGTTATTCCTCACACGGTCATTTCGTGGGGAATTGCCGGTTAAACACTGCCACGTCAAGTTACAGCGACGAATCAGAAACCTTGCTAATTGTCAGCCCGCTCCTTTTCCCTTCTCTTTCCCACCCGAACAGAACTAGACTATATACCTTGACGTCTGAATGCCCTCAAACCTCGCAAGCATAAATTTGCTGAACTTGACTTCTTAAATGGGTATCATCACAGAACTACTTTTATTTCTACACTCATTGAACTCTTTTCACGACAAACAATTAATCCCCTAGATTTGAAGTGAATATATTGAAAATAAATAGACAACAAATATTGTCAGATAAGATAAGGAAGACTGGCATAGCCATTTATAGCTTATTAGTCGTCGTCGGCCAGCCTCAAATGAACCTCAGGGCAGAGCGGGACAAGCGAGATCCGCAAGCAATCGGTGACCATTCACCAACAAATGCAGTCAATATTCCAGATCTAAACTGGCAAGACGACGAGCTCGTGGCTCAATAGTATGAGCGTTAAATTTCTCATCAACGGGTCGTGGGATCGATCCTCCGGTAGCGCACCACCTAGGGTTGGGTATGACTGGCTGACGACGGCTTATAAGCCAGAAATGGTCATTCTAGTCTCCCTTGACTTTCCCGGCAATATTTACCTGTATATTATAGAGCAAGGTGTTGGTCAAAAGGAGACAATATCCCACGGAGGTTCACAGAAGAAGAGTTCGTTAACGTGACAGGGACCGAGACCATGGAGACTCAACACTCCCTCCCAGGCATAATGATCTGTCCCGACGTGGACGTTGAAGTCACCAAGGACAAGCTGCCTGTCCGCCCTCGGCGCAGTCACCAGGAGGCTGTACAGGTCCTCGTATAATTTGGTCTTCACCTCATCCGAACAGGTAATTGAGGGGGGAGAGGCTTAAGTGCTGACAAATGTGGATCCCCAAACAGGCAGGCGCAGTGTTATCAATCGGTCGTTGATGCCCTACGGCAGACAAGGTAGTCATCCTCAGATGTCGTTTAGGATGGCAAAGGCAAGGACAGCACCGCGTCACTCTACCTCTGGCCGGCCAATCCTCCAGCTGACCCTATTCAGAGAATAGGGTCTCGTTAACAGCAACGATGTCCACCTTGTAGCGCGCCATTTCTCGAGCAACTGGCATCATCCTCCTTTGCGGCCGGTTGCTCCTCAACTTGTTTCGACGAGAACGAACATTCCTGGCTTTCAGAGTGAGTGGACTCCCTTTAGCGATTCGTGCGGTGGGGCGGCAGCATGGAGACGGGGGTTGTTTTTGGCTTTATTGTTTCAAACGAGAGTGGTGCATTTGTGATCCCTAAGAGGATGTGATCCCGACAGTTGTTTGGAGACAAGCTTTCTGGCTCGTACCCACGAGGGATAAGCAAGGCTGTCCCTTACTAGGGCTGGTCAAGTACCCAAATGGGCTGCCGAACTCCGCTATGGGCTACGGCTTTGTTGAGTGGAAGTGGGACCCGAGTTGTACCGGGCCACCTGCGTCATCTTCTCCGCATGAATTTTTAAAAAAGAGCAGGGGAAGGAGTAGAAGAGGAACGGAAGTACTGAGTGTTGGGCTACACACAAAACCGGAAAACCCTATCTCGATTAGGCCCCCGGTCGAGGCGGTTACCGGGCGTAGCCGCTATGCGGAGCATAGCTTCGGTGAGCCACAGATGACCATTGGGTGAAAAATGATTGACGTGAGGCATATTCACCACACGCACGCGTCAACTGGTGCGACCTATTATAACCTTCAAGGCGGAACCCATGAGTGGAAACCCGTGCACACTAAAAGGTATAGTGATAAGCTCGACACGATCTCTTCCCCTGTCTGCAGTGAACTTGATAGCAAACATTAAGCACTTCGTTGGTCTATATTATCCATCTGGTTAGGAATGCTTACACTAGCCATTTAAGCGATAAGAATCTATTTAACGATGCCTTGCTCACCCCTAACACAGTTTTCTTCACGAAGATGCAGTTCTGCATTACGCTGAGTACTCAAGAGCAATAGAACGTCTAGCCATCGCGTTATTATTTACTGTCGTCGAAGAGCAACCTAGAGGTCTACTTGCATGGGTGTTCAGCACATTCATTAAAATATGCAAACAAAAACTTCCTGTCTCTATTAACAATTGCCCTGGTTTGCATCACTTAATGGATATGTTCGGCCATGGTTGGTGTGCGCCACTGCGCCAGACCTGTTCTATTTTGACAATAAAAAACACTTCTGATGTTAGCTAAGATCTTTTCTTTAAAAGCATGTATCCCAGCACCACCCACAGTAAACTATCTCCGGCCAAATCTCAGACTTTTAGGCACCCTTTCACACTCTAATTATTGACAGAGGAAGTGGACTTACCTACTACTTATATACCCTCACACTGGTGATTTTAGTCAATATGGACGGTTGAAATGAAAACGCAGGTTACCCATTGTGCAAGTGGTCGTCGTGTACATTATCGCTTTCCGTTCGTATTTTTTTACTGAATTGTAGCTAGTTTGTAAGGATATCATCAGGCACGTGAAGAAGATTAATTAGTCTAATTTCTCACCAGTGATAGTTCAGTGCCTAGTAATTGACTTATCGCAGACTATTTCGGGTCCTTTCGTTTTGTGTAGGCCCGCAATGGATGTCCCTACTACCTAGTAAATGGGACGGTTATTTTGGCTAAGGCACTCCTCTGACCCACCTTGCTATCAACGCACCTTTCACCATCGTGGCAGACGCTTCAAAATTGTGGTGTCGACGCAACACCTGACAGACTCCTTATCCTCTAGCAATTTTAATCGAGAATTTTCCACCTGTTGAGGCTTACTGCATCACAGTGAGTCTCTGTTTCCTGGATTTCTACCGGGTCATTTATCATCTTCGTACTTTCCTTAAATATCTATATTTCGCTATCTTCACAAACCACGGGTGCCTTCTTTTTTGCCAATGGTCCCATTCAGACTGACAGCCTCCGGGAGATCCGCCAACTAAAATATTTATCGCGGTTTATTTTCGATATCCGTTACATGTAGCTGGAGCACAGAATGAGGTGCCTGATGCCCTGTCCAGACTATCTTTATCACACCGGGTTTTTCCAGAAGTCAAATTCAACAGCCTGGCAGTCGAGTAAATCCAAAGCTATGCTCTTGGACGATGAGGATGTCTGCAGTCCCCAAATTCGGACACCTTCCACCACTGGTGACAGTTTTGACTTTCGTGGTGTTTCTACCAACTGCTTCTGGCGCTTCCATCCTTTTACCGCGTGGTCTTCACCTCTTATGCCAACCGCCTCCCTCAGCAATACGAAGGTAGCACACAGGCGTCAGATCCATCTGGCCCGGCTTAGTTAAATACCAGTGTGCCCCGACTCGAGTTTGTTTATCTGTCAAGGGAATAGTCAGAAGTAAACACCTCGTCGAGCTGCACGAATTCCTAAAGCCAGACTGAAGTTTCGACGATATGGACAGTATAACTCCCCTCTTTCTCTCGGGCAAACGGTTGCTCCTGCGTCGACACCTGTGTGGGACTGTTCACACGGTGGTCAATGGACCATTCACTGTTAAACCTCGTGACTGCAACAGTGGGGGACTTTTTATCGATTGGCCAACCGTCATCGCGACTTCAGGCCGACTTAATCGTCAACATAGTTAAGATATGCGCCATATGAAGCATATACACGAACTCGGCCCTGGCGGCCGCAAGGCGTGTGATGAACAACTTCACACGATGAATTATAGAGGATGAAGTTGGGACGGGTGCAGCTAGGGTATTTGGAGAGAAGCTGCGGAAATGGACTATCTTGGTCAGGATCAAGGACGGAAAGTTCGCGGGAAAATTCAGACGAAGGGATACCTCGGACGGTGAAGTTGGCGGTCTGGTTGTGCAGTTGGGATTGACAGCAGCCAACCCGAAAATTGATGGCAGCGAGAAAGTCTACAAGAAGAATGATCCAGGGGACAGCAGCGAAGAAAAACCCAAGGGAAAAGACACCCGTGGCCGCTGTCCAGGGAACAGGGGCAGGTATCAAAGAGTAAAATTAGCTAGGTGTAGACGGTCTGAAGGGAAAGGGCGGACGACACTCAGCCGTGCCTCAGTATAAACCAGGAAAGTCTGCTAATCTGGCTCTCGCAGATGAAGGTAAAACCCGGGCTAGAAATGCCAGGAACACTGGTCGCACTAACTTTCGGGCTGACCCTTTACCCGTTAGCTCTGATCGGAGATGAAGTATCAGTGAGGGGTGCAGCGGCAGGTTTTGGCCCCACAGATGGTGTGATGCCAGCAGATGGCGATTGTGCTGCGACGATATGAAGATGTAGGCTGGAAATGCAGGACAGATGAACTCGGCAGATTACGGGCTGAAGCGGAGGCTGCCTGGGCTTATAGAGGAGCTGCGTGAAGGGCCAAATTAGCAATATCAGAATTTAAGTGCGAGGTACAGGAGGAATTAGAGAAGTTGAGAATGCGATGCATCTCCATCATCCGTTCTGCTATCTGAGTCAGCTGTGCGACGGAAATAATGCCAGAAGCGGAGGCCGAGATATTTTGAATTTTCGGTGGAAAGCTGTTTATTGTCTTTACGCGACCACATCGCAGATTTAGAAAAAGAATGAAAGCAAGCACGATTGTCGGAATTGCCCTCAGACGCCAGAGTCCCTAATGGTCGACAAAACGAGGGTTCCCAAATCACAAGTCAGGAAAAACGGATGGGTTTAGTTGAGATTTACTGAGATAAAGGACCGCACAGGAAGCTCTACAAACAGGTGCCACGAGCGCTCTCACCAGGCCAGTGACAGATGCTGCAGCCAATCGGTGAGGAGATAAATATCGATTGGCATAACTGTGTTGGCGAAGGGTGTCACAACGCATAAGCCGAGCCTTAAAGAGGAGGCAACATGGCTCAACGGTAGCGATGGCGGTCGCGGACTGCTACAAAATATGCGTTGACCGAAGTTGGATACTAGAACAGTCTCCAGGCGCCAACTTTTGTTTCCATAGCTGTCCGAATCAGTATGAATGTGTGGCAGTCTGCACCCGTGGTCGCCATTGCATGAGAGTAATCATATCGTCTTTATGTCCACTTCACGCTGGAGGTGCGTACGACTTGGCAACGGCCTGCGAGATCTGGAAGCCCCAACACGCTGTGCCCTTCACTACAGGTGGTCACAGCCCAATTAAAGGCATAAGCGCTCAGTGCCGAGGCCAAAACCTCAACGTCCTCACGCGCTTGTCTGATGAGTACGGCACGCGGTGCTGGTGCTCTTTGTCTCATTCAAGGTCTGTTCTTTTAACCGTCTTTCCCGCCTCCAGAGTTGGCAACTTTTAAGTTGTAGAATGTCCATACTTCAACAAATGCATCTGCATGGGGCGGGCGGGGGTTGATACGTACAACTCCTAGTCTGTGTGCTCTTCGGAAGATAGCAAAACGTACAAACTGAAACTGCGATGCACGATACCGAAAAAAAACTAGGTGTAGATAGAATACAGTCCTGGATGGGACTCCGAAGGTAAAATCGATGAAATAACGTTAATTAAGCGAGTTCTCAACCTCTAATAAGCACTCTTGTTTGAAAGAGTAACTGAACACTTAAACTTACACAGTAAGTGAAAAGGTCACAGCTAGGAATGGGTGCAAGATGCACTTAAAACCACCCCCGCTCAAGTCTTCAAATCAGCACGCGAGGAAACTTAGTTTTCGATCCGACAACCTGATATGCCAAAAGTATGAGAACAGCAGGGACCTTCAAACGCGGCTTCTTTCGTTAGTTGCCATCGGTGGCTGCAGTATAAAAAACATCTGGTCGAGCCAAAAAAGTTTACGTATGTTGCAGTGATATTCTGAATTTTTGTGGCTTTGGAGACTGTGCAAAACCCACCGATATCGGAAATTCAGCGCAGCCCAGGATGAGAGAATGAACATTTGCGGAACAGTTAGTTGCGCTACTTCGTTGTGCGAGTAAGCGATTATGGACTGACGCAAGTCTACACTCGACCCCATACCCAACTGCCACCTGCGCAGTCCTGCAAAGATCACGGTGGGTGAGCTGGCGCCGTAAAATATCCACGCTTTGACGCCAAGTTCTTCGAGATCTGTTAATATGACGCCCCCAAACTCTGAGCATGGAGACAAATTCTCTAGAAAACGAATTTAAGACAGAATCCACGACGTAAAGAAAGGCACCGGCCAACATTCAACTGCTACAAATCCTTTGGAAACATTTCGTTATGGATGTTTCCGTATAGGCCGTACATGCATATAGCGGAACTTGACACTTCAGATATTTGCTATCGAGGGCAGTAATATATCTTTACACTTTATCTTCCTATCAAAATGTTTTCGTTTCTCACAGAGTGGGGACGACAGAACCACAATCGATTACTCGTGCGGATACACAAATCGGACGAGTAATAGGAGAGAAATCACAAAAGTACATAAGAAGAGATATACAGAAATCGGATTGTTTTCTTCGATAATTCGCCATTACTCCTATACAGTCGTAAAGAGAGCTCACTGCCTGAGAACATTATATGGTAAGTTAACGGTGTAAATTACATAGCCAAACTTTGAAAAAAAAAGATGTTGGATTTGATAAAAGTGGCATTTTGAGAACAACATAGAGAATTGGGCGCGGACATAAATAGGCTGTTTTACATGTTGTTGACCAACAAACGCCGCGTCGCTGTCCATTTTATTCTGATATATCTGCAGCTCCTAACTCCCTCGGAATGTAGACTTGCACCTGTAAGGGCTGTAAAGGTGAGTCGAGACACGCTCTAGCCTTGACCGTCACTCGACAAAAGTACCTGGAATACACTGAACAAGGACGAAGTAGGTCACCAAACACCGATTAACTGTCTCCGTTTTCCGATATGGCTGCATCTCCGAACTTCCTTGGAATGAAGGCTTTCACCTGTTGGAGATGTGAAAGTGAGTCGAGAGATGTTCTAAGCGTGAATATCACTCGACATGTGGACTTCTTTGATTGCTGTAAGATCGCCTTCTAGGCGTGGGTGAGCGAGACCTTTTATCAGTGCGATCACGTCTTTTCGAGGATCTAAGAATAAAAAGGGTGAGGGGGCAGACAGACGTGAAAGGCAAGTTAGCAGGTAAGGCGCAACGCATACCGAATAACGGCGTCGATAAGCAACGAGAGGCAGCACCGCAGTCAGAGATAGATGCAATGAAAACCGATAAGCAAAGGAATATGCCGACGGTTAACTAAAGAAAGTCGAGGAGAGATGTAAGCAAAGCGTGTCTTTGATGTCTAAGATAACAAACATCGTAAAGCACCACCACCCTTACCTAATATGAAAACCTAGTAGGCGTAAAAAAAGTCTGGGAAGGGTCTGCGTCGAGCTCATCAAAGCGAGACAGAGAATTGACAGTCGTTTAGGTTGTCAGGTATGGAGACGCATGTATTAGTGAGCTAGAGGGAAGCATTGGGGAGGTGCGTTCAGGAGGTACGCATTGTAATTGCTGTATAACGACGTATATCTTCCCGTGTCTCACTTTTGACTAGATAAATAGATTTTCTGCGAAGGGCCACGGGGTAGATATACTGGATCATAAAGTGGACCAGATCGGGACACTACAGGCGTTATTTAGGATGCATAAATTTAAAATAGCCCACACGGAGGTGCGATGGCACGCCTAGGCGCAAGCACTAGCTGCGCCCGCCAAATACACCCGATCCGATATTTCTGACTCGTTCTTGACACCGGACCTGGAGTCTGTGAGGGAGGAGAGAGTGCGATAAAGGCTTCGTAAGCAAATGAGCTCACGTGCACCATGTACAGGCCACATTTGCCGTGGAGTACACGGGCAATGTTGTCGGAATCGGTTATCGAATTCTTCTTTCGAACCGCAGTGACTCACGGTAGGTCTGCTTTAAGGGCAAAATTGCTTCTTTCATTTGGCTTGAACCTCTGTTGCGGAGCAGTAATATGCACCTGGGGAGAGACAAATTATTGTTAATAAATATTACAGACCGAAAATCACCTATGTCGTTCAAATGTTCGGTGGGTTGATTGCCAAACCTCTCATAATTGCAAGTTGCGCATCTGATATGTCACTGCTTTCCAACAAAAACTACATGCAGATAGGTTGTCAATAGTAGTAATTTTGGCGAAAGTTTGGATCAATTCTTGCACGATCATATATAACCAAAACAGACTGCCGATAAAAGCTAAAACACGAGTCACAGGAAGTAATTGAGAGGAAGACGCAATCGCAGAAACAAGAACTTCATTTGTTTGTCTTTCGGATTCTGACTTTAACCTCATCTTCAGAGGTAGCATCAGCTACGACAAATTCGTACATAGAGAGTTACAGTGTTTATAGGATGCAATTTCGATGCTGCTGTAATCCTATGACAAGAAATTGCTCATCTTCATGGAGGATAACTGTCCTCTTGTACGCTAATTGTTTGATGGTGAGAATGCGGGTCCTTATTTTGCTGACATTTCATCAATCATATTGGGGCTTGGTGTGATGATTGCTAGGCCAGCTTGCTCACCAGCACCAGCGTTGGAAAATTTGTTTGCCTGAGTGCTCCCCACGTGGCCGATTGCTCTGGCCAAACTGAGTCTTAGCACCGAATATGGGTTGGGTAGGTCATTTCACTTGCTAATAGACTGGGGCCTGTAATCCATGATTCAGGCAACTCATAGGATTTTGGCCCCATGGCACTAAAATTTGTGGTTGATTCTTGACGAATGAACGGAGACTTGAAAATCGGTGCCATTTCACCGCATTGTTGCCGCGTGTTTGACAATTAGCGTCTAGAACAGTCTTGCAGTTTCTCCGACATATTCGCTTTGCCCATAACTGCACCAAAATCCCATAAAAAATCCAAATGTTTCTTGCCACGGCAGTGGGTAATTTTGTCTCATTACCTGACGCCTAATGATTGGCGTCGGTCTGTGTGCGACTTCTACTCCAAGTGCCGCGAAAAGGCGACTGAATGCCTCCGAGACATTTTGAGGTATACAATCACTCAGCAGGTAATGAGGCCAAAAGTCCCAATGCTGTGGCAAGAAAATACTGGAATTTTTCAGGGATCCGGTGCAGTTGCAGGCAAACCAACTACGTCGGCGAAACTTGAAGTCTGACTCTTAACCTTTTGGCTCGCCTGGAAAACATTCGCTCTTCCTACCGTCCACATGCCTCTGCTTACAACTTTCTGAAGTTCGATCATGAAGCTTGGGAAGGCAACAGCGCCTTTGGGTAAAATGATAATTGCCAGATATATGACTCCCAGCGTTCTTTTTTTTAGGTAGCTTGGGGCTGTATGTCCGCCTACGTGGGTACAGACCTGTAGCTATTATGAATACTTAAAATCTGACTCAGTATACCGTCCATCAGGCGTGTCAATGTCGTCTCTTAGCCCTAGGACAAAGCGGTATGGTTGCCGTTCTACTGTACGTGTAGGACATATATCCATTCCTGAATGTGCTTATTGGGAACGAAGGAGCAGTCGTTCGGAAGCCATCAGTAAGGATAAAATCCTTCAAAAAAGCTTCGAAAAGATTATCCCACCTTTTGGATTTTTCACGCCCTTTTACCACTGGAGCATTTTAAATAGCTTTACCTTCGCAGAATCGTTATCTGTTGGATAAAACCTCAGCCCTAACTAGGTAAGGACTGTTTGGACCCCTTTTGATAGGTTTATGTAAACGCACAGTTTTATTTTTCAATGCTCGTGAGAAGCTAGTCATTGTGTTGGGCTGACAATCTCATTTGCAGGTGGGCTACATGCGACTGCCGGAGACAGCCGCAGGTCATGACGCCGAAGTGCGTGAGGTCCAGGGTGAATGTGTCCACGGGGCTCGACCGAAGGGCGCAAACAGCAACCGCACCTCCGAGATGGATGGCTTAGCACAGCTTTCAGGCGGTTTGAGACCATCTTTCTGCAAAGCCAACGGTCATTGGCATGTATTGGCGGGCAGCGTTTGCGAGTGCCTGGCAGGATACGAGCCCTCTGCGGACAGCTCGGCTTGCACAGGTAAACCAGGCGTAAAAGTAACTTATTATTGCCATTTACTTTAACTTTATAACTGAATATAATTTTTGGTATTTGCTTGAAGCTGAACATGGTCTGAGGCTGATAGAAGTAAGGAGAGGCGGGTTGGTCACTGGAAAACTGCACCTTTTTGATGGATCTCTCGTTGGAGACGGTGGCATTATCATAAACCTTGACAAGAAGGAGATATTCTAATCAACTAGTGAACAGTGCTGCACATCCGTGGCTGAATGTGCAGTTCAAATTATGAAAACACACAAATTATATCAATTTCCCGATGTTCAGATTGCGATAATCCACTGAGAGAATAAGGTTTTAACTTTTGACAGGATTTCAATTAATCTCCATAAACAACCTCTCGGTCTCTCGTGCAATCATCTTGGGAATAGTGAACCCAGTCATTAATTGTTCCTAGTTAGCTTCTTTTATTACTGGATTTAACGATGCATAAGAATCCTATTAGATTTAGGCAGCTACAAAGTTAACATACTGCGAAAATATTCGAGTGGTCATTATCTTCTGCACCTGGAAGAAAAACTGAGGATTGTTTTCTACGTTAAAATATAGCACAGCGGATACAGCAGCAATTCTCGGAATTTGGTTGATTGAAGCGTTCTACCCAAATTTCGTCCTACAGGGGAAAAATGATTTGATAATTCAACAGAGAAGTCAGGGTACTGAGAGGCTGAAAAGCTTTTTCAAGGCAGTTTGAAATTCCTTACAAGGAATCTAATAGGCAAAATCGGAGTTGATACATTTCGTTCCAGGCAGTTCACTTTTCATAAAAAAGGTTTATGTAGGACAAATATCAATCTAGCATGCAAATAACTAAACTCCGGATTCTTCTAAATTGCCAGAGATTTTATGTCCTCCATGTGGGGAACAGTGTAAACCTCACGCACAAAATCGGACCAATGTAATAGTAACTTCGAACAGAATTCACCTTCTTAAAAAGGTCCCTTAACGGGTAAATTATTCAGATGTCGCACATATGACCCCTGACTTATCATGCTGCTAGCGCGGTTGTCCTTTTTTCTTCTTCTAGTAAATGGTTTTTTGATTTTCTATTCACATAAGGTTTGTATTTTTTAAATTTGCTTCATTTTGCGTGCTGCAGTTGTCCGTCAATAAGTTTATTTATCTGTTTTTATTGCTTCCTGCGGCCAAATTACATTATGTAGTTCGTTTATGCTTATCTGGCCTCAAAGCAGCTATGGAGCATGTAATGTAGAATGAAGCTGCGTCTGTTTAACATGGCAAGTCAACCGAATGAGCAAAAACCTGAACAGGCGTTGTCTGTGGTTGAAGGACAGGCCGAGAATCAGCATAAAAATGCTGTATGATTCACCCTAGTCCCATTCACGGGCACTAGAATAAAACCCAGGCACACGTTTTGCTGCACGTCCCAGTGGCAGAGGGTTCGGCTCATCAATGGATTCTCCAGCTTTCTTCAGTGTTTTATATGTAACCAAAGAGAACTCGTCGTTAGATACCGGTGGTTTTTACAGTGTCATAATGTCTGCAGACTTTGTGGAAAAATGAAAAAAAAGTATTAACAACACTAAGTAACAAAACTGCCTCGTTTAGAATTATTTCCTCCATCGGCTCAGTGAAACACCTTATCAGAAACAGGTAAGAATCTCGTAGAAAGAGCTTGAACTTATCTAAATTATTGATACTGTAAACAAAGTGCCCATAACTGTCAAATAACAAGATGATGATGATGAATAGTTCTTCTAGGTCAAAAAATGAGTTGGTACTTAGAAGGTGAGTACAATATATTTTTCTGTGCACAAATGCTCCAAGGTAAATGGTCAACTGGATCTTTTCACTTAGAAACTAAAACGTTTTCAGGAAATAGGTTCGAATGACCTGCCGGAAATCTAGCAGGAAAACCGGACGCTGTTACATTTCGTTCCAGTTCATTTCTCCCTCTGCAGAAATGCTTTTGACGGGGTATTAAAAAACAGTAACATTGCAATAACTTTCCTACGTATTACGCAGAAGTTTTAGGGGTTCTGACGTAGAAACAAATTTCTATCAATTTCTACTTTGAGAAAAAAATTCAAAATGTACGTGATTATAAGATTTGTTTTGTGGGAAAAATTATTATTTGGAAATGTATGTACCAGTCGTGCAAAGTACCTATGACTGGTAATGTAGTTTCGTTGGAATACCACCAGCTAATAATTGATCAGGCTCAGCTCATGTGATTTCTGAATCAATGCAAAGACAAAATTCTTAAATTTTAATTTTTCGGTGGTTAGATTTGATTAACGCTTTAGAGAACAAATCTAGAAGTCTACATTTAACATTTGCTTTATCTTAAAAAAATAATTTGTTCTTGGATTGTCTCCCCTAAAATGTCTTGCAGTCATAGCTGTCTATGTAATTCAGTTGATTTTTTCAGGTGAAGGCAAAACAAAGAGTTTTAACTGCTGGCTAAGGTTGGTTCCGTTTATGAAGGCTAAGAAAGAACATGATCGAAAATTAGGACTTCCCAAACACACTTCTGCCGCTGCTCAAACGCGGTCGGCTGATGGAATAGAAAGGTGCAAGCTCAAAATAGCTCTGGCTACTGTTTCGTAGTCCATGGGTGACTTCCATCCTATTTTATGCCTCGGTCTTTTCCTGGCTATCCTTAGCAGTAGAGGTGCGCAGATCACAGGGATATGTCAGCTACTTGGGCTGGTAATGCACACCGATAACGAAGTTCTTTACGGTTATGTGCGTAAAAGGCTGGATTTTGCCATTTGGAGGCCAGAATTACGTGCACACATTGACTTTGCTAGAATCCACCCCCCTTCTCGCTTCAGTACACACAATCAATCCACACAAGCCATCCGGTTAGATTTAATTAATTTGCGTAGATCAAGTTCTTGCATTCAACTAACGGATATCCCTTAATTGGTGGAAAGGGATGCAAATGTTTGGCTCTACCGGGTACAGGCATGAGATCTGGTAGGTAATCATCCAGTCACTATTAAAATCTACTCTTGTTTTTGCAAGCTCCGATGCCTCACAAGTTTTTCATACTTATCTACAGAAGCGAGCCAGCTTGAATAAAGTTGACAGTATATCAGAAAATATATTAAACAAATTTCGCTTTCAAATCTTCATGGAAAAACAATGTTTTAAATGGGCATATTTCTGATGGTATGTATCGCGAGCACATAGTCAATGCTGCGTACTTGTACGTACACATTTGTTTGCGGGAAATCCATTTCTAACGAAAAATTACCATGAGAGTCCACTTAACTGGCTTGCAATAAAAAAATAACGCTGCCATAACGATGCGAAATAAGGTTTGTTTTGCTTCACGTCCATTTTATGCGCATACGTGGGTGGCGTTCGCGGATCTTCAGATAAAAAATGACTAACTTTAGTTTTTCACGCGGCTCTTTGTCCAGAACTCGGTCAGACTATAGGTTAGAGATAAGCACTCATTAATTAGGCAGTGTTATTACCGAAATTTAGCGATAAAGATTGACGCTAGATCTGGGCGCCGACCCCTGACGGTCGATTGCTTGTCGCTGTGCGGCAGGCTTGATGTGATATAGCACTGAAGCCCCTCTCAGGCAAAACTGTAAAGTCAATTTCCGTCTCCTATTCGAAATAAACTGATGGACTTCAGTCCGATGCGATATGGGATATTTACAGTATCTCCTCAGACTATAGGCCTGATAACTAATTCTAACAATCAATTGACATTAAATTCTCAATGGATTAATAGATGTGTGGTTAAAGGCGGACATTAGACTGCTGTTAAGAGAAGGAATGCTATGCCACAGTTGATTCTTTAGTCATTTTGATATTTTCGAAAAACTTAAGCACAAAAAATGCAATTTCTTCATGTTTTGGTAAAGCAGAGCGAAAGATCTAAAGTGCAGTTTTGGTGAACAATTTCTGATTTTGTCATAAACAACAACCTTCTGGCTTTGAAGATGAAGTTAACTTTTGGCAACATCATTTCTTTTAGAAATAACTGATAAAGTTTCCTTCGTTCAAGCCTTTGCATTTGAGATCTTAAGGGTTTTATCAATGGCATATAGCGTGGCGCTTCAATGCTATAAAAGAAGATTTATTCGGTGCATTGAAAAGTTCTTGTAGAAAAGAATGGGACGCATAAAGTACCTTGTCGAGTAGATAAATTAGAATTGAACGAGCGTCAAAAGAGAATTATATAATTTCCTAGTAATTTATCTGTCAGCACATATTCGGAACGTCACTGCCCGTCATGCCAAAGTGAGCAGTCGCAAAACTCTGTACTGACTGTTTCTAATACTTTCCTTATCACTGGCGAATATTATTTAATTAATCTAATTTAAAGTAGAAACTATGCTGTTTGAGCATATTTGTAAAGCACAGTTTGCTCCACAGGAAATATATGTTCATTCTAAAAGAGTATTCTACGTTTTTTGTTCATTAATTTTAGACTTTTTGAGCAGCCCCATTTCCAAAAAATATTTAAATACACGTCAGATAGGAACGCTCTTACCCTAAATTTGAGGCCATCTCTATATTTCAGAATTTTTATGTTTTAATCTGCGAGTGGAACGATATGTGGTTACTGGTAGGGAAAAAAGTAACAAATCAGACTAGCAAACTGATTTTGTAACAAGGACACCCCTTCATCCTTGTCGAATTTCAAATTTGTTTGCGTGCATTCAAAAGGGGGATGTGTTTTGCTCCGTTCATCCATTCACACAGAGCAACTGGGTAAACCTGTCGTTTAAATTTACTCGAGCATGCAGCTCATAACGGACTAGGGAAATAAACAATAAACTTCTTTTCTTTACTTTTTTTGCTAGTCAGATATCAACCTTTCGAAGCTCTTGTTTTTTTCAGACTTAATCCACTGCCATTGGTTCTGGACGCTTCATATTCCTACACACCACAAACCGCATTCCCTTGCTTGGTCAGATAACGAGAGAACCATCTTCCCTAGAAGTAAACAGGTGCTCTATACGGAAGCCCTGAGCCTTAGCAGAATCCGTGACGCTCCAAGAGTTAATGCAGAGCTCTAGACGTACATTTCTGAACACTGAACTTCTTCTTTTTCGAAACGCTGCCAGCCTTCAGCGTAGGTATGACAAGGAAACGCAAGCAGTTACTAATGGCTGAATTAAATAGCTTAGACTTCAGGTTTGACTCACGTAAAACTTACTGCAAAACGTCGGTCTGTCGACCACCCAACGGTGTTACTTACGGCTGAATTAAATGGCTTAGACTTCAGGTTTGACTCACATAAAACTTACTGCAAAACGTCGGTCTGTCGACCACCCAACGGTGCAAATGCAAGCCAGAAATGTTGTGTCGGGATAGACAAATGCCACAGGCAACTGTGGCAAAGGCGTGTGTGGAAGGGTACTTAATCGGGGATCTATAGTCAGCCAGGTAACTCTTCGCAATACACAAGGGATGGGAAGTAACTACTTGCGGCACAGGTGCGTCGCATTTGAGGATATCGAACCGCAGACAGAATTGCTCAGGCTCGAGTTCAAGCTTTTTGGTAAGTTATTTCATCAAGTAGAGTAGAAAGCGGATTCAGTTGTCAACAATATGGTCTGGACTGAACCATACTGAAACTGTATAAGTTAAGATTCTAGGACTGCTGACCAAATCATGGATAAGAAGTGAAAGTACGTTTACAGTAATCTGGTATTTTTACTTTATGTGAATATTTAAAAATGCACGATCTCTGTAAAAAGTAACTTACAGTTATTCTAGGGAAGATCACTTTAAAAAATGTAAATTGCTTAACAGTTTTTAAAACGTGAATTTTCTAGGGACCCACAATCGATAAATTTAATCTTGAAATGTGAAGAACACTCGTTGGACTCACGTCCATGAACTACGATTATCTTGCATGATTACTTACCACCGACAATATTTTCTTCTATCAATTATGGAGATAATGTGCCCGATCTTATCTTAGGTTTTCTTTAATTTGTCTAGAAATTGAAGGATGACAGAGTGCGGTAGATGCTGTGCAAGTCTGTTACCAATATAAGCCAATCCACAGGCAAGTTACCGACCAGCTCCCACCACGCCGTGGGATACATGCTGGACATGGTCGCTGCTGACTATTGAATGTCATAAAATGCAACTGTGATCTGCAACTTAAGCGGCATGGATTTTCGGTTCATGGATTCTCCCAGCAATCGATGGCAATCAAAAGCGAGCTTACTTGAAATGGGAATTTATGCTTCACTGACCATCGCTAGGCTATGTTTCCCAGTCGCGGACCGTGAGGGTGTCCTGTCAGTCCCTCAGCGGAAACCTTTAGGCTGTTCGGTGTCAGGTGCTCTACGGGTTCACGTCTCCTCTGTTGTAGATGGGCATATTTAGTCACATGTAGGTATGGGGGTGATAGAGATATTGGACATACAGGACGAAATGAAATCGGAAGTAACTACTACAACAGAATAGATGACCTTAACCTGAGGATATTTTTCAAACAGTCAACTGCGAAATGGTTTTCCTTAGATGAACACTGTCATTGTTTCTGTTTAATTGCTACTCTCCCATATTTTACAGGTCAGTGTCGAGCTTAGGGTTATCGGAAAAAGCGATATTTCCTACATTAATTAGATTTCTTTTAGCTAGTACCTTTGCTGCGGGTAGGGTGGATCTTATTACTCCAGTGTGTATTGCTGGCTTCCTGTGGGCAGTTTCATGAACATCACACGTTATCCTGCTGCGGCTCGTGGACTTCAGCTTTCTTCCTGCCCTATAGACCTCGGTTTAAATTCATTAACTTCAACTTGGCACACAAATCTGATGAAATTACAAAAAACAATTATTTCAAAACTGGAGTGTATACCAGGAAGTTCGCGTGGAATACTGGGAGTTTCATTGCCGAACCGAACCTCTCGTAGCTGTGTCATGTGGCGGCACAGTATCCGCGAAACAGGTGTCTATTTTTATAGCTAGTGCCCTTTTGGTGTACCTTGTCAGTACTATCAAAGTACAAGCTTTTCGTATCTTCCTAGTTTTGTTATCTGTGATGGTAAGCATTCGTTAACGAGTATTTTATTTCCTACAACAACGAGCACTTTCACCCACGTTATTGGGGACTGTCTTCTGTCAAGCCCAGTGGCAGATGTCTTATGGATCTATCAAATAGGATATTAGCGTTTTTTTCTTAGAATAAGGGTTTAATTTTAATAGTTGACTTTAAAGTGGCTAATATATTAGCAAAATACCATGATAAATTTACTATCGACGGCTTCCGTCAAGTTAGGTTTATCAACTAAAAGTCATTAACTCTTTTCTGAAGTGCAAATTTAGCGTACAAAATACACTAGGACGCACACAGTGATAAGTGGACAATTCCCTTACAAACAGTAACCATAAGCCTTTCCCGGGTAAGACACGAGATACTGGAGTATCCAAGTCTAGTTTAATTTTCTCCTGTAAGTCTGCCATAGCCGAAACCCTGTTCGCGCCAACCGCATGCGATAACCAAAGTCCGTAGTGCAATCTAAGACTGGGCAATCTGCCAGATTGGCCACGGGGTTTGGCGCTGTATCACGTTTGATCTAAGATATTCCCGTTTCTATTGTCTTCACGCACTTACCAGGCGGAGTAAGGGCGTTCCAAATCGCCTGATCGATCGAGGCAAATGCACACCGAGAAATAATCAGCAGAGGGATTTTGGCTAATTTTAATAAGTTGTTTGATCCAAATGTGAAAAGAATGGTGACCTCGGTGGGAATAGAACCCACCACAGGAAGGGGATGGCTTCAGGACAGCTAAAGCTCAGACCATCTAAGCTATGAGGCCACACCGAGAACCGGCAGTTTAATTACACTTGAGTGGTTACTCAACGCAGGTAGGATAAAATCATGGCTCTCGACGGGATCTCGTAGAACAGGTGATTGGAGCGTTGACTGTACTGAATCCTTTCGATTTGCTGTCGGGGGAAATTGCATCCCACCGATCCTGCTGAGGCTTTCACATTTGTGTCAAATAAAACCCCCAATTATCAAGTACTATTGACATAAAGCAGTTTCTCACTGCTCATTCCACGTTGAAGCGTGGATGTACTCTGTTCCATAACCGGGTCAGCTAAGAATCAGAGTTGTGGTGCCTGTGGAACGCTAATTTATTTGCCTATAAAAACATATAATTAGGGACAATTTTCGGTCATTCATGGTCGTGCCATTAGAGTAGCATAAACTAGTTTCTGTCTTTTAAATTCATGCGTCTTAATCTGATTGACCTTAAATCTCTGGAAAGCTTATCTAGGCTTTCGAATTATCTACCAAACGTCGTATTGATACATGACTTGAATGCGGTAACAGAAGCGACGTCTACTGCATGCACATGACATCTCTAAATAGTTTGCGCCATACAGGGTCTAGGGTGCGCCAACCTTACGCTCACATGGTTCACCTATTGGGTCCTGTGACGACTACTATTGTTGATGTAGGCATATTATTGTCCTTTACCTATTTGGGAGCCAAGAATGCTGAGTATTAGCCAAACTTCCGAACATATGTTTCCAGGATTTTCTGTCACTGCATGACATACTACCTAGGGATTTAATTCATTAGTTAATTCCGGGCATCCCCGGGTGTCTCCTTTTATTAACTCCTGTTTATAACCTTCTGGAACCAAGAAGTCATATGTGGTAGAACTGAATGAAATTAAATAGGTATTTTGACCGTTCTGAATAAGTCCTTTAACTGATTTGCCAAAAGTCGTCATCTTCCGTGACATTCAAAACCCCGACAGCAAAGGCAGGGCTTGAGTACTGCCCTCGCTCTAATCAAGTATGCTAAGAATTTCCGATCGGGGCAGTGAGATTAGTCTCATTTTGATCACGTTAGCTCACATCTCCCGATTAATAATTCATGGTTTTGAGCCCCAATTGAGGCGTTCAAAAACATCCGAAATTGCAGAGATACTTTAAAAAGAATTAAATTTTTCCGGGGCTTATGATTTTTGCGTGAATTCGGTTACCTAACTAATTACACACAATACCTATAGAATGACACATTTGCAGACCATAATTTACCAATCTTCCATGAGGACAATTAGTGAGCGATATGATGCGGTGGTCGAAACAGTTGTCATACTTGTCTTTGCTGGTGGTAGGTTGAAAATAATTGCGGATAATGGTCGTTCGTACTGACTGCCAAATGCAGTCAGTCCAAAGCGCTGACCGCTACTTTACTGAGGCTGATTCGACTAGAAAAAGTTAACTACTGTACTTGAATCGGAGGGCGCATTTCCGAATTCCCAAATTCCAATTTTCGAAAGCGTTTTAGATAAAACAGCTGAATTGTAGTAGAAGTGGGTAAAACCGTAAACGCACACTGTTTTAGAACTGTTAATGCCATTTCCAGCCATAAGTTATCCATGGGAACGTTTGCTAGGAATTTAAGTGTCAACTGATAAAGTGTTGGCTGATATTTCTACAGCAGACTACATCTCACTATGACTCGACAGTTAGAGATCCTGCTATTTTCTTGCGTGTCATTCATGACAGTACGTTCAGCTTTTACTATTTTCCAAAAGCGGAAATGCATTGCACATCTAACCCATAAAGTAAAAGCGAACCTTTTAATAGTTACGAGTTTTCAAAGTGAATACATGATTATGTCATTTTAGAAGAGGTAGAAATGATATATATATATATATATATATATATATATATATATATATATATATATATATATATATATGAAATGAAACCAACAAAGACAAGGGAGACCGGAATGGCCATTTCTGGCTTATTAGCCGTCATCAGCTAGTCATACCCAATCCAAAGTGTGGCACACCTGGGATTTGAACCCACGACCTTTGGTATTTGGGTCGAACGTGCTACCATTGAGCCACGGGCTCGTTGTTTTGTCGGTTGTGATCGGGAATATGATGATATTAAGGGGCTCGCCGATCTGCTTAAGGAACATGTATGTTCCGTTGTGCCCTGGAGCTCAGACTAGAGCCCTCACAGGCGGTCGCATAGCGACGTGTAGCATATGATGAAATGGAACCGACAAAGACAAGGGAGACCGGAATGGCCATTTCTGGCCAATTAGCCGTCATCAGCCAATCATACCCAATCCCAAGTGTGGCACACCTGCGATTCGAACCCGCGATCTTTGGTATTTGAGTCGAACGCTCTACCATTGAGCCACGGGCTCGTTGTTTTGTCGGTTGCTACACGTCGCTATGCGACCGCCTGCGAGGGCTATAGTCTGAGCTCCAGGGCACAACGGAACATGCATGTTCCTTAAGCAGATCGGTGAGCCCCACACTATCATCATATTCCCGATCACAACCGAAAAATCAACGAGCCCGTGGCTCAATGGTAGAGCATTCGACTCAAACACCAAAAGTCGAGTGAGTCCTGTAACTGATCGGTGAGCGCCTACTTACCATAGCTAATAGTCCCGATCAAAAACCGGCAAAACATTGAGCTCGTGGCGCAGTGGGTAGAGCGTTAGACTTGTGCCCAACAGGTCGCGAGTTCGAGCCTCGGGTGCCGCAGCGCCTGGGTATGGCTGGCTGATGACGGCTAATAAGCCAGAAATGGCCATTCCAGTCTCCCTTGTCTTTGTCGGTCATGTTATTCTGCATATATATATATATATTTAGATGCCAACAATCCTCGTTTTCTTCCATGCAAATTTATGTCCTTTTTCCAGTGTATGCAAAGCTACTTGGATAAATGATATCGTCTTCTAGTCGCTAGCTGATGTTCGTGTAGGCGGGTTAAAGACAGATTTCCCAGTTTGGCCAAAATAAACGGCATTACAACTGGACCATGGAATTTTGTAGACATCACCTTTTTTTATCCAGGTAGCTAACCCTGTCCGTAGGGTGTACAAGCTGTGAGCGCGAAGTAGATGTAGGTTGGTGTGTTTTCTTAGCTGTCTTTCGACAAGCTCTGATACATTTTTAATGTATGGGAGAGTTTGCCAGGTCATAGTTTTGGGTGTCTGAATGGCCGTGTCGTTTGAAATACCTTTTCTCTTTGGATTCTTGCCGCTTCATACATCGATGCACGAACTCACCTGGGTATCCATTTTTAGAAAACAAGTTAAAAAGATATCGCTTTTCTGCTCGATTACTTTCGACATCATAGCAGTGTTTTGGCTCGATTTAGGAGATTTTAGACAGAACTCCTTTTGTAAGAGATAGGATGATTACTCTCAAAGCGTAAGATGACCTCAGAATATGTTTCTTTGCGGTTACCTGAGCTGTAGAGTGATCCATCAGTTTTCCGATGTACGAGGACATCCAAAAATATGAGTTTTTCTCAGCTACCGTTTCGAACTTGAATTCATATCCTGGAAATGTTGAGTTTAGATTTTTGTGGAGCAGGTCTAACAGTTCTTTCTTGACGATTTTGCATGACTACTTAAGTGGTGTTGTCATATAAATCACCATACGACCTAATCTTATGATATTTAGGACATGGTAGAGTTCCGACTTTTAAATACACTTAATTTCACCCACCTTCTGCCTAGGGAGTTTGTTTTTTGTATTTATTTTCAATCATTTGTAAATTCAAATCTATCGCACAGCAACTTGTCATTAATATCGGTTTCTTATACTTGTTTGGTAGACGATCACCTCTTCCTTAAATTTGATGCGCGCAAAAAGATTATAAAAATGTTCCTAATAATGAGAATTATTAAGACCGTGAAATGTCCGTTCAAATAGCGTTGTATTTGTCCTGTTATTAAATCTCCTCATGAATTGCAAAATATAGCCAACATCCATTCCAAAAATTTTATGAGAAATCTATGTTCTCTTGTCATTGGCATAGAGGCATTTATGATTTTCCTTATATGCCAAGTATCTTGCCTGAAGACTGAAAATTCTCACCACAATTACAACGGCAGATTGAGGTAAACATTGTTCAGGAATAAGAAAATTGTATGAAATCAAAGCATACCCTTCGGTTGATTGCAAAATTTAAAGTCGATACAAGTGACAATGTGACTCCCAGGAAGTAATTGAGAAGACGTAGACGGAATATATGTAACTAGAATTTTATTAGTCTACTGTTTCAACTTCCAGTTGCAATCCATTTTCAAAGACAGAATTGAATATGGGCAATTAGTATGCAAGGCGGCTCTGCTGCAATTGCGGGCAAAACAACTACGGTAGAGAAACAGGAAGTCTGATCCGAACGCGAATTGCTGATCACGTGGCAGCAGTGCTGGAGAAATAACGCCAATTCTGGACTTGCCCCTCATTCGGCGACAGACAGCCACAGATTTAAATTCGATGAGGCCAAAATGCTCCCGAGAAGTGACTCACGTGGGCCGTGAGTTGCTCGAGGCATAGGTTACAGACCCCCCCAGTCTAGTAACAAACGGAATCACCTCCCAAACAGTACCTCCCCCAGTCTAGCATAGGTTACAGACCCCCAGTCTAGTAACAAACCCAGTCTAGTAACAAACCTCCCCCCAGTCTAGCATAGGTTACAGATCCCCCTCCCAGTCTAGTAAAAAACGGAATCACCTCCCAGACACAAATTTGGTGCTGAGACACAGCTGGGCCAGAACAATCAGCACTCGGGTAGCGGCAATGGTAGTGCCCCAGTTGGCTGCGCCATCATCCCACCAACTTCTACCACGCGTAATGTAATTTCAGGAAATAATGGTTTGCATGCCGGCCATCGAGCAATTGACACACCAGGGGAAAATCATCCTTGATAAAGAACGAGCCGGTAGTCGGCTTAAATTCGCAGAAGAATAGCAACTGCATCCTATAAATACTGTAACGCCCCGTGCACGACGTACATGGGTCTTATGCTTTATCCGGAGATGGGATCCAGCTGAAATGCGAAACGTCAGGTGAATAAAAGTCTTATTCCCGCGATCACACCTACTTCTTCTTAGCTTATAAAGTGTTGTTCTGCCACATGTTTTTAGGAAACCACATTTCGGATAGAATGTCTATAAAATATAATGTGAATTATTAAGGCCAGTGAGCATCAACAGAAAAAATGCATACTACTTTAAATTTCATTTTTTCCCAATTGTGGGATTTACAGGTGATCAAAAAGTACTGCATTATAACGCCATCCTCCGGAGTTTCAAAAATGTCATGGAAGGATTTCCGCGTGATGAGTGATTTGACAACACCACTTACATGCTCTTTCCTACTCGGATAAAATTTCATTAGTTCACTCACTGCCTGCAGCTACTGCCTAAAAACTCGCTATTCTGACGGCAGTACTAGATGTAGCTGAAGCTGGCGGAAGCCATTTTTATAGTTCCCACCGCTCTTTTTAGTATCACGCTCTAGTCCAATTAAACAAGCCCAACAGTTTTGTGCAAGCATGTGTAAGTATGTTTCTTTTGTCTTCGACAGCATGTCCCGTATCGACCTATAAATTACGAGCCGGAGCTGGTGTCTGCCAACTCTGTCCGCCAAATTCGCATACTGTAACGGTAGCAAGCAGTGTATGCGACTGTGAATTGGGCTATTTTTGGCATCAAAAACAACCAGGAGGAAAAGAAGGAGGAGGAGGAGGAGAAACGTGATTTCGGTGTGTGCACACGTAAGTTCTACGGCAAATCTAAGTAATATTTGCTTTTTAAGCCTTCGGTGCAGCGGCTCATCCCGAAAAACTCGAAATCAAGTGTAAGTAAACACATCAAAAACCATCCAAACATAAGTATCGTTAAGTATGAACCATGTGCAGGTGTTTAAGTCACTAAACAGCAACATTCTGAGTGTGTTTTGCCGTTTCCTCGTTCACTACGCTCTGTGTAATGGGTTGCTGTAATTAATCTCAATCAATCGATGTATTGATTTTGCTAGCGGCATACAGAGCATTGCGCAGTCATATTCAAACTTTCGTCAATGATTATTGATTGTTTTGTACCCCCCCTATACGTGGTGCCTGTCTTGTTGCTGCTGCGTCTCTGATGATTTAGTCCTGCAGGAGTTTGAAAGCTCAGAATTATACGCAAATTGATTCTATGCTCGAGTAGACTTCACCTTTATTCATGCAGTTTCCTGGGGCTCAAATCAACGTATTAATTCCACATATAACCTACGTATTTAGTGGGGTTGGCTAGGGTTTGAAAACCAGAATTCGACTCCTCAATTGGCACATTTAATTTTCAGAAAAAAAGCAGTCTCTCATGAGTGGCGTCCACCAGACTGAATCGTTCAGAAAGTCCAGTAAACGCGAGTGCCATATGATTATGGCACCAAACTCCATGGTCCTAAAACTGTCAAGTACGCTTTTTCATTGTTTCACCGTGAGCTTAACATACTTTATGCCTACAAAATATTGCAGCACGTCTATAAGAAAAAAATCTGACTGAATAATGAAAAACTGTACAGTTGCGCTTTCTAAACCATCGTCTGTGAATCCATTCATCGTTGACTGTTGCAGCGAATCACCTCATAACATAGCGTGTCTGGTGGCCTTCATGACCCGTAATACTTTAGCAACAGGCCTTTTAGTCGGGGAAAGTTGATTTTCACGTAGATTTAAATTATAAACAGTTACCATGAGACATAAATTATAAACCAAACGGACTATGATAGGTTAACATCAGGGACATATTTAATAAATCATTTAATTAAATTACTTTGAAGTAATTCACAATTGCTTAAATGACAATGACAAATTGGTCAAAAATATGCCCTTTTCACTGTCTTTGTCAATTATATTTAGCAGATCCTTAATTAGATTTGACTATAAGCCCGCTTACCAAAACAGTACTTCTAAACCATTCTATTTTTCCACACATTGAGATGCGTAATTGCACCTAACACTATAAACACTAAACTCAGCTTCTCATGTATGCCTGGGTTATTCAAACACGTGAGTTATATTGAAATAATTTCGGTTTCACTTGAAAACTAAAATAATATCCTTCCTACCCGTATCATGGTTTTACAGATTAAAGAAAAAGTCAAACCTGAATCGAATGCTTGAAGAAAATAAATTTTATTGCATAATCTTCAGCCAATTAAATATGTTGGTAGTAGGCTGTAATAGTTTGATTGCTTTGGTGATCTTTCGCTGTAGAAAATATGGAAATACCATCAAACCAACCGATTGCTCTCTAGGATCACCAGTTTCTTTCATTTAGAAAATCTCAATACTCTATTTGCATGACTGCAGTAATTTGAAAAAAGGGCTGAAAATGATCACTCATGCTCGGCTGACTTTCAATACGGATCGTTTTGGGAGAAATGATTTGGGCGAGAACTAATTCATGTGTAGCCATTACCTTGGCACACATGTAAAGGTCATCCTTTGAATATTTTCACACATTTTTGGAGCCCGGAATATTCACTAATTATAGTGTACCTGCCATAGATAGACGCAAATCAAAAAATCTTACCACTCATTAGCAAGGCCCCAGCGTTCCGCATGTGCTTTCTAGTAGATACTCCTGTTTACAACTTTTTGTTTTTTTACCTCAGAATTTAATTGTCTGCATAAGCACGGTAAGTGCCTTCAAATATAATGCAGAATTATTTACCCCCGAGTCAGCAATATATTTCCGAGGAAATTAAAACAATCGACAACTTAAAACTGGCCTATCTATCAGTAAACACCGAAAGAACGCTGAGGGAATTCTGAATGCGCCGAAACCCTCACAATCGTGACACGCAGTGCGAAGAAAGTTTAGTTTTGCCTTTATTTATGACAGGTGCAGAAAACATATTCCTGGTGGAACAGATATAACGCAAGCAGGATGCCGAATTACAAGCAGAATCTAAATTGGTAGATGAATTGGCACAGATCCTCGTACATTTTAGTAATCACTGCTAGATAGATTTCCATCAACTGTAGAAAATAATAAACTTTAGTAAAGTCTGTTCGAGCATCAGAACAATTTATTCATTATTCTAAGCCTTCAAGTGCCCACAGGACTCCATTGTAAAAGATGGCAGCAGTAACAAAATAGTAACAAACCAATCAATGCTCATTGACACAAGTTTGCAGGTGACTGCACAGGACTCTGTACGTCGAATCCGATTCGATACAGCGATTGATCGAGTTCTCATCCGTAACCTAGGCTTAAATCAACTCTTGGATCATCTTTTTTCCGGCGTGGTTGATTATCATTATGGCTGTAAAGTTTGACTCATGACACCTTTCGTAGCTGAGACCCACAACCTCAAATATGAAAGCTAAAGTCTGCGATACATTGGGTGCAGAGTCGCATGCACATTTCGCAAAACCATAGCAATTTGAAAATAAGTACAGTTTGAAGTTTATGATGTGGTCATCTGACTTGAATTTCACTCCACGCAGTCAACAATGACTTATCTTAAAAAACACCTGACGTTACAAAAGCAAACCAGCAAACAATACTGCTTCCCTGCTCGCAGGTCAGTTGTAATCTTTTTTACACTTCGGTGCAGCACCTACAAAAAAGATATTCTGTTTTGCTCTTGTAGATTTCTCTCTTTTTCGTTAAAATTTCAGAGTATCTACCGACACCTTCAGGTTTGCGTGTAATGATGCGAGACGACACCAAACTCTTACTCACCTGGAACGTTCTAAATCCGCATGCAGCAGTAAGCACAAGTGACGTTGTCTATGCTTTGCGCTGTCCAACCTGTCGGAAAAGTGTCGTTACGTTCATACCCGGATACATTATCAATGGAACGCAGTAAGTTCTTCCCTGTTTAAAAAGCGTTATATTAAATAAGTATCGTTTGTTGTTTCTCTAATTTATCAAACTTTATCTTCTTAAAGTGAAACTGCAAACCCACAATTTGACGTTTATAAATGCTGGATCGAACAAGACCACCGCAACATATTGCACGGTAAAACGTAGAAAATTATGGAGTAGAAGGATATAATTTTAAAAACGCATTTTTATTTAAGATAAGCATCCTATAAATAAACGTAACGTCAACATTGCGCATTTGTACATCATCGCCAAATTCCTTCAATGTCGAATAGCTTTATTGCGTTTAAAAGACTTCGCGCACACTAAAGGGGATAAAAGAAAGATATAGGTCATATTAAATTGTGACTTCATAAAAATGGTTTAAAATATTGTATCACAAATCGATGCGGAACAGATCTGTTATAAATATGAGTCATTTTAGAAAGAAGAGCTGAATCCACGACGTCTATTGTGTGTACACATATTTAAGGAAAAGATCTCTTTTTGCAATAAATAAACATATACGACATTTAGGTCGTCAAGTGTGACATTGTCTACCGTGGGTTTCACGGCAGGCTGGAAGCAATCGCTTTGACTTGAGCGTGATTTAGATTATAGTTAGAGTAGGCTTACGCTGCATGTACCACACTACCTTCCCCTTCCCCCACTGGACCCGGTGCAAAGACCAAAACGAAAATACAGGAGGCTCGAGAGGGCGCGACTGGCTGGCGCGGCCACAGCCGCCCTTAGTGTACCACTACACCTGGCTCTGGGTTCACGGAGTACGAGTGCGAAAGAGGCCACAGTAAGAAGAGCCATTACAGCCTGAAGCTCAGTTCGCCAGTCAGCCACTCCCCACAAAACACCCATTGGGCTGACCACGTGGTCCGAGTTATCCCGTCAGTTGGCGACCTTCCAAGCCACGGCTTTTAGCGCACCGTGATAGTTTCAAGCGCGTCAGATTGTTTATAGTGAGGAACATACTCTGAGCTGTCGACCTCACTCTCTCCCCCACCCGCACAATCAGACCACTATCCGAGCCGATCAGGTGCCTGATGTGGGAGTGGGCGCATTGGCTGACGGGTCGGCGTACCCTTCTTCGCGCGCCACAGCACGACCTGGCCCCCAAAACGTACAAACCAGGATTCACTAACTCAGGGCATATGGAGCAGTTATCGCCGTCTGACTCCCAGTCCACTGCTCAGCTGACGGCGAGGTCTGGTGTAAGCGTCAGATTGGCAGCCTTCCCAGCCACGGTTTCTAGGAAACCGTGGTTCCACATGTACCAACATTACCACAGTCTGATCGACCGCAACATGCATACGCATGCGAATTCAGTTAGTCAAATCTATCCACACCTCCACTTGACTACGCAACCCCTTGATCAATGCAAATAAAACCAGTAGGCACTGCACCCTTGGGGTACAGTGACACACAATTGAGACACTTAGTGCTTCAACCTGCTCCGACTACATTATAAAAGCATCTGACACCGCAGAATGACGATCTAAGGCATGAAGTAACACCGCTCCATATACATCCATGGGTTTCACGGAGTTCGAGTGCGAAATAAGCCACAGTAAGAAGGAGCCATTACAGTCTGAAGCTCAGTCCGTCACTCGGTCACTCCAATCAAACACACACAGAGCTGAATTTGCGGTCCTAACTATCCCATTAGTTGGCAACCTTCCAAGCCCCTGCTTTCAGCGCATTGTGAAAACATCAAAGGTTTCAAATGTTTTGTAATGTAGAACGGGCACTGCATCGTCGACCTTGGTCTCCATTCTCATCTCCTGGCCTCCAGCTACCGTCCGAGCTGGTCAGTGGACTCGTGTTTGCAATTGCTGCAACTGCCGGGACATCTTTTGACCTCACCTACGCGTCCCACGTACACAACCTGCCTCCCATGCACAATCACAAAGCTTAATAATATAAGCTTTGTTAAAAGGCATGACCGTTGAAGCCAGAAGTTAGGTACCTCGAGCGCTCGGACTCGTACCAGAACCCATCATCGAAAACTAGGAGTGCACGGCAGCAAGCGAATAGTTTTGGAGTGAGCGGGGAGAAGAGATGGCGTTCACGATTGGGCTGGGGCCATACCAAGTCACAGTGGTCTTACGACGTCGTGACCGCAAGCGTCTTCGGCTGGGATCTGAGTTACACCACATGGCCACATGAGTTTAGAATGTTATTGAGGGGGAGGGAGAATATTAACGTGTTCCAAACCATGCATCCCGTCCCATTACTGGCTAGCACCCTTATGCGCTTGCTAGCGAGGTCGAAATTGCGGCCTTTCTTTTGGGTATGGGCAACGACTTGAGACAGTGTTTTTGAACAGCCCGTTTGTGATCGAGTATTGGCGAGTCCAGTCACAGCAGTGCGTGCATGTAAAAAGGTTAAAGAAAGATTAAGAACTTGTTACACTTGTTTGGACTTTGACTGCTACCGTCAAACTGCTTTCTCAAAGATATCTGAAAGAAAGCTTTAATGAAAGGTTTTTAAACATATGAGTTAACTGAATTGCTGTTCTTCCAGTGCGCAAGCAAATATGAGAACAGATATCTGTTATTAAAGCAAGGATCAACATCGCTTAGCTCCTTTATTTGATTTTTAATTTAATTCGTTTTTGCTTTAAACATCTGTACTCAAGGAATTTAAAATGTCCATTGCTGTCCTTGGTTCAACTCAGCAAAACGAAAAACAATTGGTAATTAAGAATGGAAGAAAGGGAAAATGTGGGCTTATTTCATGTTTATCATTACTGACAGAAGGAGGTGTTTTGATTTGTGAGCATCAGTTAACTGCTTTAAGCTCTTTTTTTACATATCAATGTTATTTTTTTAAGTGCCAATCCACCGAGTCGTAAGCTTGCCTACACAATTAACATTTATAACGTTCTTTTGGTGAACCATTAATATTCTTTCAAGTCTTAACTTTTACATCTTCGGCAGATTTAAGTCATTTAACCGGAGGCAGTAGGCTGGACCTGTTATCGCGAAGTCAAAATATTACAGAGTAGATTTCGTAGGTATCTTCGACTTTAAACTACAACATTAGTGCGGATTTGCCAAGGGGATAGGAGACTCATATATAGGTAGCTCAATATGCGCGTATATGACGTGGAGGGCAAAATGAAAAAAATTAAGTTCGCAACAACCATGCGTTGGGCACTATTGTCAGGAAAAGAGTTTGCTTTCTGGGAACATCTTGCCGGTCAATAAATTCACTAAAACATTACAACTATAGTGTGTTTAGCCGTTTTGACGAAGAAGTATTCTCAGAACAGAATTGTCGGTTATTCGTTCCTGTTAATCATATTCGATCGTCTTGAGAGCGTCTTGCCACCTGTCACAGATGGGATATTAGAACAGAGCATGAGGTAGATACAGAGCAAGTCTTCTCTCAAAATAATCTAGTGCCAGTCACCGTTCCTACTTTACCCTGCTCTGCAGCCTACGGTTGACATCCTTGATAACAAAACGAGTTACTAAGACCTGACTGCCCATCTATTTAACAGTAGCAATCGAGAAACGTCTTAAAAAACGTAAAAATCGAATATTTCCCAAATTTTAGGAAAATATGAAACGTGTGGGGCAGTTCAAGCTGTCCGCTGCAAGGGCACCCTTAGTTCTAAGCACAAACCAAGTTCATTCTATATTCACTTATTATATAAAATTGGACTTTATCAAGTTATTATGTCCTGGCATGGAAAAAGATACGGAAATCGGAACACCAGATAGGTATGTTTTCGCTAGAGACATATCTTTCCCCATTTTACCTTGATAAAATTACAAAGGTTCTTGAAGGCAATGCCGATCCACTTTTTGGCCTCTTTCTATTTTAGTGAAAAAATTCAGGTTTAAAATGCATGAAAAGGGAATTTGTCATTCGTTTCCCACAAGCTAAAATGTTAAGTGTAAGGAAACCGTTCCGATTTAATGAACCAAAAACTATTGGCACATTTTACGCGAGCATTTTAATTTTTTTAAATGGTAAGTAGGCGCTCACCGATCGGTTACAGGACTCACTCGTCCCGCTGTGCCTTGGGGCTAATTCTCGAGCCCCGTCAGCAGCCGCAAGGCAGCTTGTCGGTCATATATATATATATATATATATATATATATATATATATATATATATATATATATATATATATATATATATATTCAAACAGGAATAGGCGCACACCGATCTAGTGGCTTCCCGAAGCAAACAAGCTCCGTATGGGTGGCAAAGGTCACGAACAGGCAACCAATTACCAGGCCGAAGTCGGCCAAGTTATAATTGCAGAGAGGAGACACGACAGAGAATATGGGTAGATTGATACAGTCTGTTTCGGGCTTATTCTGCCTTCATTCAGCCAATCATAACCCTGACTACCAGCTGGGACTGGAAACACAAAGATGCGCTCGAGTACGGCGCAGACAGTCCACACACTGGGTCGATCAGATGGGTCATAAGCACTTCATCGAACCGAAGTTCATCAGTGCCTCGAATTGAAGGCTGAATGAAGGCAGAATAAGCCCGAAACAGACTGTATCAATCTACCCATATTCTCTGTCGTTTCTCCCTCTGCAATTATAACGGCCGATTCGGCCTGATTCGTCTGCCTGACTGCTTACAGCCACTGACTCGAGCTGTCGTCGCCTATGCCCTGTTTGAATAAATACCCGATCTGCAGCGACAGAGAATGACAGGTGGTGAGGCACTGATGAACTTCGGTTTAATGAAGTGCTTATGACCCATCTGATCGACCCAGTGTGTGGACTGTCTGCGCCGTACTCGAGCGCATCTTTGTGTTTCCAGTCCCAGCTGGTAGTCAGGGTTATGATTGGCTGAATGAAGGCAGAATAAGCCCGAAACAGACTGTATCAATCTACCCATATTCTCTGTCGTGTCTCCTCTCTGCAATTATAACTTGGCCGACTTCGGCCTGGTAGTGGTTGCCTGTTCGTGACCTTTGCCACCCATACGGAGCTTGTTTTGCTTCGGGAAGCCACTAGATCGGTGTGCGCCTATTCCTGTTTGAATAAATACCCGATCTGCAGCGACAGAGAATGACAGGTGGTGAGGCACTGATGAACTTCGGTTCGATGAAGTGCTTATGACCCATCTGATCGACCCAGTGTGTGGACTGTCTGCGCCGTACTCGAGCGCATCTTTGTGTTTCCAGTCCCAGCTGGTAGTCAGGGTTATGATTGGCTGAATGAAGGCAGAATAAGCCCGAAACAGACTGTATCAATCTACCCATATTCTCTGTCGTGTCTCCTCTCTGCAATATATATATATATATACAGTTACTCGTGCCATCACTTCACTATTTATTATACATATGAAAACATTAAATTATTTCAAAATGGTATCGTTTGAAATCAAATTCTTCCCTGTCTTTGAAGTTAACTTAGATTTTACAACTTGTTTGTCTGCCCAACATAGTTTCCTCGCCTTTTAAATAAACTAATTGAAATAGTTGAAGACGTTAAGAGTACCGGGCATTTTTATCGGGCCTGTTTTTGTATGCTGAGATGAACCATATCAGAACAGTTAACGTTAGCGAACAATGCCCTCTTCAGCCTAGCCAACCACTCATTATTTGACACAAATGGATCACGCTGAAAATATTTGGCATTCTGCTCCAGCTGCCATTTAGGTCCACAAAAAAGAGTGGACTAGCATGAAGCATATGAGATTTAAGTCGGTTAAGGAAAGTAATTTGTAGTTTAAGTGGATCAGTGATTAGCGCTCAACTCTTAAAATTCTTGGCCTGTGAAGTAACTTCCGTAACTGTCCAGTCGGCCTAGTAAAGATACAAGGGGAGGAATATAATTTTTTTACAGAAAACGACTAATTCAAAAGAAACGGCAAAATTCCCATGGAAACGCCAGATAAATGACTATTTTTTTCTCGTAAAGACAAGACTAAACCCCCAAAAATAGCTTGTCTTGCGTCACTAAGTGCCCAAATTGTGTGAAGGAGAAGGATAAAATTGGAGGCGTGTTTTGAGTATAATTGTAATTTGCACTAGCAAACATATGGCTGGTAGTCAGGGCAGGAAGGAATTTCAATTTTATCCTTACTATGACGTCTGTTACAGCGTGCCAAAGGTCTGGCCACGTTTTGCTTTTACTCTAGTCCAGCATGTTGCAATTCACAGGTATCTATGGGATAATAAATAACGCGCCAAGTGACATGCACAAAATATGTGTTCACAGCAGATACCGATGGGATGGCAGATTGAAGTAACGGTTCGCTTAACGGTACAACGTTACTTCTCTCAAGCGTATTTAAACATCGCCATGGTCCAGGAACCGTATTTTTTCAATCGTCTCCTCTGGTGCTGTTTATCCAAAGGATAAGCATAACGTTTAATAAAATCACTCGAGAAACTAGGTCTGATTACGCTTAAATACGACAGAACAGTGCTCCTTTCAGAGGGCTACAAAGTAAAAAAAACCGAAGATTATTTCATGACAGATTGTTATCGTTCTCCTGTTCTGTTTAAAATTAAACCACTGTTTTTGGCCTATTAATCGAAAAAGCATTAAAAATACTATTATATATATATATTGAATAGCTGAGGTAGAGTGCATTCCGAGATGATATAGTGAAGAAAAAAGGGGGCTCGTCGGAAAATAGAGTTGTACTCATGAATTTTCAAGTTGGTCACACCAACCCGTCGTCAGACGAAATGAACAGAGGAGAAATGAAATGGTCAGATGACCAGTTTGTGCTACAGGACAGACAAGGACAGACAACCAACTGGGGTGTGAGGAATGGGTACATGATTGGATTGGGGGCCGGTTAGGGGGGGCGGGGGGCTGTTAGGGTTCCCTGTGTCGGAGGCGAAGGGGGATGGCGAATAAATGTGACTGCAGACGGTAAACTTAATGGTCGACGATGCGGGATGGGGACAGAGGTAATTGCATCGATTTTTTTGAGGTGTTTATCGTTTCAACTGTTGTTCGCCGTGTCAGGGGAGGGGTGGCGAGACAGTGAGATTCTACATGGTCCAGAAAAGATTAGCGGCTGTGGTTAGGTTGTGGGCGCAAATCAGTGAGCCGGGCACGCAGGCCTTCGTATTGAGAGTCCAGATCGACATGGCGGTTGATGCTGGTCGTGTTAGAGTTCCACGCCTCGAGGAATTCACGCGCCTGTTTGTGGTTAGCCATTGCAACAACTTCAATATATATATATGGGATTGAGTGAGATCCTTACCACATTAGTGAGTGTTACGCACTTGTTTGGCTTGTTTATGTACCTCACTGCACAAGGCATATGATGTACTGATGATCGGTAATGACCGTGAAACAGCTGTCTGCGTCTTGCCTGTTGCACTCTTAGCAACATATTTGTGCTATATATATATATATATGATAGTGTGGGGCTCACCGATCTGCTTAAGGAACATGTATGTTCCGTTGTGCCCTGGAGCTCAGACTAGAGCCCTCGCAGGCGGTCGCATAGCGACGTGTAGCATATGATAAAATTGGTAGAGCATTCGACTCAAATACCAAAGGTCACGGGTTCGAATCCCAGGTGTGCCACACTTGGGATTGGGTATGACTGGCTGATGACGGCTAATAAGCCAGAAATGGCCATTCCGGTCTCCCTTGTCTTTGTCGGTTCAATTTCATATATATATATATATATATATATATCGATGTCTGATTTGGATTTGTCGAAATTTTCTTTGCTTAGGTTTAATGAAAGAAATGTGTCTAAATCAACAGATCAAATGACAAGCATTGTTTGTCATTGGAGAAACCGCATAACTAAATGCATTTAAAGGAGTTGCGTTGGTCAACTTTTGGCTGCATTCGATGGTGACCCCTCCTATACCCCCCCTCGATCTTCCGCCTGCAGGAGAAAAAACGCCCTCTCCTCTCATAAAGCTGGCTAAGAGCGGAATTGTCGAAAGACTACCTATTCCCCCGTCCTTATCCGAACACTAATCCTGCGCGTATGCTAAACCACTACCCAATCTTAACTCTCTCACCAAAACTAATCTTAACCCTCACAGAAATTTCCTCGGATTTGGACGTAAAGCCTTATAGTACGGGGCGTTTGGATTCCACCTTCCTTCCAGGAAAACAAAAAAGCTACCCATATCGGTTGTTTTCTGTTAGCAATCGCCAGTGATACTGCTGCCGTCAGTGGAATCATGGGTTAACCAGAAATGACTATTCCCTTTTATTATTTACTCAATAAAAACATTGCTTAATGCTTAGGCAATCTAAACACCAACGAATTCGGACCAATTTGAAGCTTTTCGGTAGCCTGCATCGTTTAGGAACCTATGGCTTTATAGGTTTAAATGATACCATTCATCGGGAACGTGTAGAGACTATTTGTACTTGGTGATATTTCTGAATTTGCCTGTAGCAAGTATGCTGTATAGGCCACCAGTGTTTAAATGTCTCCCTCAGACCTCTACAACTGCAGCAGTTTTGGAGGATTGACGGTTGATTTAAAATAAACCAGCATGGAGGAGACTTTGAGACGAAAAGGCAGATCTAAAAGGTGTGATGGAAGGCAGAAGAAGCGAAGAGGTGAAGGTGGGTTAACGTGGCACTGGGACTTAGAAGGATAATGTGGAGACGGGAACCAACGCAGGCATTTTAAAAGAAACACGGCATGGGAATAAAATAGGTTTGGAGAGTCGCAGTAGTAGCAGACTACCTTTGACAATCAAATGTGACAAGCAGCCAGCTTGGCTTGTTTCAGACCTGACCAGGTTCAATGCCGTTGTGGCCCAGTTAGCGGACGTCTATATTCACCAAAGCTGCTCTCTGCGTTTTGTGCCGTGTTTTCCTGCCACCCAAGTAGTCAGCACACTACCCAGTGGGATTAAACCGACGGCAGCCAAGTCGGTCACAAGCAGCCATACTCTCTCGTCCTCTGTCTTCAAAGGGTGTTTGCAGAGCCATTAAAACCCTTTTGCAAAGCGTTACCAGCCCAACCGATATAATAAAAGGACGAAAAAGATGACTCCACTATGTCCTGCCAAACAACTCCGCCCTTCCGCGTTCCGCATCAAACGAGGGTATCAAGTCCTCCCTCATCCCCCGCCTCCTACCACTTAATCAAACCACCACGCCACCCCTCCCCCGACAATCAAGCATTTCATCTGTGCTTTCCATCTACCACTCCTACACAATCGGTTTAAAAACCCAACAATTACCCCACCCAAGGTGTAAATGTCCAATGAGTCAGGTCTGTTCTAATTAAAGCAGTCAGCCGCCTATACTGACCGGCTTAATGTAGACTGGGCATGTTCGATCACATTAAAGTCGACGTTTTACACAGAAAACCGAAGGTGGCAGAGGCCCTCTAGAGGAATTCGGAGAGACAATACTGCGACTTGGGTTTCAGCCTTTTTGGAATGCGCATCACAACACTGTCTTTGGTTTGCAAAGTGCTATCGCAATTAAAATTAATTGGTTCACATTGCAGAATTTGAAATCGTTAAGGTCCATTGAATGGTTACCTAATACTTTTTGGCCCCCAGTAATGCAAAGTGGTGTAAGTACTCCGCAAGGACTGTTTGTGCGATCAAACTAACCTGACAGCAAATGCTCTTCCCAAAAACACAATAAATTAGGGGTGTTTTAGGGTTGGTATTAGGGTTATGGTTAACACTTAGGAGGGTAGTACGGTCAAATGGAGTGCGAAAACAGCCTGCTCACTTGACTTATGACAGTGTGCACATAAATTACTTTTCGTTGTTAAAGTGCTACTACTTTTTCTACCACCGTTCCCGTATTGCACGCATACCCATCCGTTCTGCTGGCTGGAGGGGTCGTGCAAGCATTCTTTGAGGATAATAGGGTCCCACAGGCAGTCCTTGCTGAATAGTCAACTACTCATCGATGTCCCATAATTCCTTGCACAAGTCCCGCATAACATTAAGTAAACAAGCCGTTTGTAACTTCATACCCTAAAGCAGAACCAGCATAATAAGAAAATGTCCTTTTAAGTTAGTCCCTCTACGCAAAATGAATCCTTGGCACCCATTGGCACCATCGTGAAAATCTCTCATAGCAAAAATTTTCCTTTTTATTTTTTTTTAAAAAATAGGGTAACAATAAGAGGTATTGGACCGGAGGAACGACATGATTTTTTCGTGGTGGCTTGCATGGGACCCATTTCAGCACCGGTCGGCTGCAGTGAGGAACCCGCTGAAATTTCGATCACTCCCAAATCTGGTGCGTCCTTGAAATTCTGTTGATTCCAGTTGCATTAATAATTAAACTTTAAGCTTTTCTCATCCTTATATATTAAGATCCGTTATTCATGTGAGAGCACCACAGAAGGTCGGTGCTTAATACACCGCAATAACTGTTTTAAGCTATTAAAGTGGTACTCGACTGGTAGCCTACGACTTTGAGTTGCACAACTGGCCAAATGCAATTGAACAAGCTACGGCCAATGGTTGATCTAAGTCAGCAATGTGGTCACGAAGCCGTTTCTAGACTAGCCAGTTAATTCTTAAAGTATATATATATATATATATATATATATATATATATATATATATATGGCAAAGACGTTATACCGTACTTCCGACATAGATACTAGCTAAAAGCCCAGACACGTGTTTTCGCCGATGTTTCTGCTGCTGTGTGACACAGCAACGAGGGGTTCGGCTCCTCAGTGGGTCCCCAGCGTTCTCTATGCGGTTTCTGGTATATGGACTCCAGAGAATAATCGGGTAAATAATTTCTGAAATTATTAAGTGCAGGACATGGAGTCAGGTGCTTCGGACATGACTTTTTAGGGTCAGACCCGAAATTTCAATGAACATTTGGGTCGAAGACAATCAACCACTGTGGAATAACCACGTAATGCCCATTCTACAAACAAGTAGTACTACAAGTAGTATGAATCTTATATGGCAAAGACGTTATACCGTACTTCCGACATAGATACTAGCTAAAAAGCCCAGACACGTGTTTCGCCAATGTTTCTGCTGCTGTGTGACACAGCAACGAGGGGTTCGGCTCCTCAGTGGGTCCCCCTAGCTATCATCAACGACAAAACTGAAGAAACAACGGGCCCGTGGCTCAATGGTAGAGCATTCGACTCAATTACCAAAGGTTGTGGGTTCAAATCCCAGGTGGTCCACCTTTGGGATTGAGTATGACTGGCTAATGATGACTAAAAAGCCAGAAACGGCCATTCCGGTCTCCCTTGTCTTTGTCGGTTCCACTTTATCAACATATGCTACACGTTGCTATGCGACCGCCTGCGAGGGCTCTAAAGTGAGCTGCAGGGCGCTAAGGAACATACATGTTACTTAAGCAGATTGGTGAGTCGCACACTATCATATATAGATATATATATGATCCGCGGCCAGTAATACGTATCAATCCTGTGAGCAAATTTATTTAGGTCTGATTGTTCGTCCCTACGTAACCGCTTTTGAAGACAAGTGTTCAGAGATCTAATAAAAAGGACAGGCTCTCATCCTTTTTTGCATTACAACCCACTTCCAAGATACTTCAATTTTTCACTTACTCAATGACGGTTTAGCGGAATTGCCTACTTAATAAAACAGTATATATAGACCGCTCAAGGCATCCCATTTACTGTAAGCAGACATAAGTCATTAAGAAACTTTGAAGATCAACTGACTTAACAGAATCCTTGTCTATTGAAATTAGCCCGTGCCTTACGTAAAAATAGATGACATAGTCTCAGATATTTTGGTTCAAGGCTTAACAATGGTTACCATGCCTGTTACTCTAATTTTCCTATTGGCGTCCACACTATTTAAAATGCCACTGAATATCAAGTTCAATTTCCTTAATTGGCTCTTGGCAGTCATTTAAACACTAGATAATCGACCCATGAATAAGAGGAAATCTCCTGATTGGTTTGCTCGCCGCACAGTCAGTTCCTCTTCGACCAAATACCCAGGTTAAAGGAATACCGCCGGCCTAGAAGGTAATCGTACATGAGGAGCTGCGTGTCGTTTAGTCGGTATCGGCTAGCCTACACAAATCCTAAAGACATAGGACAACCTTTACGATGGCGGTGTCTGTCACACTAATATCCATTCGTACTCAACACAGCTTTTACTTGACAGGCATACGATCTCGTTGAGCAACTTTCTGTTAAATATTTTTATCGTGCTTGATATAAATCAAAACGCTGAGACTAGACTATCCGAGAATAAGTCAACCTGTGCATATCTTGATCGAGTGCGGAGTGTGTATACATATTGTCAAACGAATTTTGGTAAGCCACGTTCCGTTTACAAAACCTGGTATTTATGGTTTGAATTTTCGTAGGTAGATGTAGGGTTGGATTAATAGACTTGAACAAGTTTGTACAGGATGATGAAATACTAACAACCTATAAATTAAACATTCCAGACTATATGCTCAAAAAGAAAACGTAAGTAATTCGCAGTATTCTGATACTGTCTAGGGGTGGCCATTCATTTATGGTATTTAAACTTGCAAATTTATGAAGCTTCAACTAGCAGCAATGATGCAAGCGTACGATGTATGAGAATGGAAAGTGGTGATAACATATACCTTCATTTGCTTCGAATAACCCTGTCGAGAAAGGCTGTATTCATCAGCATTAAAATTTTCTGCATTTATTTTGGCGGTATCTTACTAATGTAAAGGATCACGTTCAAACTTACGCACGTTTGACGTAACGTTCAGCGAACTGGGTGCCAATTTTATGGATCTACTTCTCAAGTCCATATAAGCACAATAGAAAGAAGTATGGCAAACAGTTTTTTATGGTGTAAACTGAAGTTAAATTGTCTGTGGAGTTCTTGTCTATTTCTCATTCACATGTAACCTTCAACCTTCATAAAGTTTGAACACAAGGCGTTGAGAGTAATTATTTTTTATGTACTAGTTTTGTCCTACCTCCTTACCAGCTCCATAGTTCATGTCGCATGAGCGTAGTCCGAAGAATAACATTCTGCTTTTAGATATTAATAGTTAGTTTAGTAATGTCCTTCAATTGATCGGTTGCCAATCAATTGGACTGAAGTGTGCAAGCCTTCCAAAGGTGCAATCTCAAATGCACTTGGCGATCAAAGATGCTTTCACTACTGCATAAGTAACTGACCAAAATGACTTCGTCGACGGTCAGTGTATTTGAGTTTAAGGGGGGCCTTATTTCTAGACCCGTCGTTTATGGAGCTACCTTTTCGACGATCGCTGGATGCAAGGAGCACGAACAACCAACGCCAATTTCACACCACCTGCATACTTCTCTTCCTTATTTGCATACCATGAGCAGTGGGGGACTCGAAACAAGACAATTTGTCCCGCAAGATAGGTACATTTATTTTGTCAAAGTTGAGATATTGAGGTTTCTAAAGGGCTGCAGTGAACTGGTTTATTGAAATGCTGACATTTCGAATAGTTTAGCCAGCACCCGATTGTTAAAAACCTTAAATGCACTGCATCGAACAGAAATGGAACTGGCGCGCCCTGAGCTATCTGCTTGCCTCGGGCCGCTTGACATTTTTCGCTCGCTGCCTCAGGTCTTTTGAAGATCTTTGGCAGGTATTTTACCTGCTAGAGATAGACTAATCGAAATCACATTTCTGGGCAGCTGCCGGTGAGCAATCCTAGGATTTTGAAAAGGCCAGTCTCATGTCTGCCCAGAAAGTACGTGTCAAGTACGTGATAAGAAATTATCATTAAAATTGGCAAACTGGTGACTAACCATTTCGAACAACTCACCTGGTGTCCTTTTCCTATTATTTCCTCAAAACCTCTCTTAAGCACACAAATTGCAGTCCTTTAAACAAGGACATACTTTGCTACACAGCAGACAGACGCCGCACAATGCTGCCCCTGAGTCCCTTCTTCAATTAACAGGGCATCCGAAGAGACCAAAGATTTGATCTGCAACCAAAAAGTTCTCCTTATTCATAGAGACTATGAAACACGTAGTAAAGAAAAACAGCGAGCACTTAAAGCCTCAAGGTGGATAGAGAGATACGTATTCTGATGGCTGACAAATTCGTCGCACAGTACTGCACAACAAAGTGCATTTCCAAGACAGAGTCTACTCGATAACTTACAACCTCATAAACTATGTCGTTCCAGCTAATTAAAAAATATGGTCACCTAGATAAAGAAAAATTTGTAGCTGAAGTGGCAATTATACCCAGCGACTGGTTCTATATAAAAGCCACTGACTCCGCTACGAATCGTCTTTATGGGCTACCAAAGGTATGCAAGGCAAATTTACTACTCAGTCCCTTCGTATGCCATAATGGCACTCTGAAATATGGTTTGGCAACTTGAAGTTAGGTCTTCTTATATTTCTGGCCGACAACTCACCAATAGCAGTGGTTTCTGCGAATCAATTTCTTGAAAGCATAAACCACTTGAGGTTAGATGCGGACGAATCCATGATATCGTGTGCAACATCTACAGTTAGACGTTGTAAAATCACCTACCGGCTTAAAGCTATGACAGAGGCAAGCCAAAGAGCTCTATGCAAACCTCTATGCTACTGCCTTAGAGCGTCGTGGTGGTGGTGTGGTGGCACGCCCAGGGGCGGCTCCGGCCGCGCCAGCCACCTGCGTCCTCTCCCGCCTCCGGTCTTCTTGACTCTATCTTGACACCGGGCTCAGGTGGGGGAGGAGGAGAGAGTGCGGTAGCTGCAGCGCAAGGCTACTATCACTTAAAACTAATTCACGCGCAAGTCACCGTCCCTGCACTACCTGGTGTGGAGCATACGGTGGATCTTGTCGAAATCGACGGTCGAACTGCCCTAGAGCGTAATTCACAATTGGCGGACAAATGTACGAACAAGTTTAAGGCACTCCTAGCAGCTCCGCCAAATAAGGTCTGCTTGCTGAGGTAGTACTTCAGCAGGTATCAACCAACTATCAACCACAGATCTTGGCTCATTATCTCGACAAAACCTCTGTCTTTTTCAAAACAACTGACATTGAGCGCTTCAAGGAATTACTGAAATCGGTTGACCCGAATATCCAGTTCACGATGGGAGACGAAACAGATAACCGATACCCTTCCTCAAAGTATTTATAAAAGCCACCGACAAGAGACAAGTGATGCAATTTAATAACAACTTTCCTCTGTCTCAAAAATGGCAGATGAGTCTTCACTCTATTCAAAAGAGTTAAGAAACATTTCAGCACGCCAGCATGCAAAGGGGCTGAACAACTTTATCTTCCAAAATACTTCAGAGCTACTGGATATCCTAATCATTTTATTGAGAAAAAACAGTCTCTAAGCAAGCTAAGGCTAAGGGCATTGCAAACTGAAGCCTGAAGGGGCATTCCCTACAAAAAAGGAGTTTTTGTACGGGTTCTCGATTGTAACAACCCAGCGGAGTATGCAGTGTGTATTGACCAAGGCAAGGTGCGGTGCAAGCTAAGAACACGCAGCCACTCACTAAAACTTCAGCATTTGTCTACAAAATAAGTTGCAATTACTGGCACTTCAAAATCTTTGGGAAAGCCGGGCGGAAACTACGGCACCACGTAAAGAAGCCCAAGTTGGCAGCTCGAGGGCTACACTTACACTCTCAGCTTACGAATCAGATAAAAAAGTGGCCATAGTTTTGGCCTTCACTGAGCTCCCGTCTTAGACACGCGCTACTCATAGCTGAAACGGCTATCACGTGAGGCGGGGTGTTAAGAGGCCAACTCCACCAAATTATATATTGATCTTCAAGCAGCCTATGAAGTCTTACGTGATTGCCTACACAAAGTTGATGACAAGATTGTCTTTCAGAGTTAATAGAAGCCACGCAGACAAAGTCTGATGACGAACTCACACGAGGTAGACAAGAACCACGAGACCTAACAACACCGACAGGGGCTCAACAACCCCCTAACCAGCTAAACTGCCCGCCAAACATCGTCCAACAGGCCGAAACAGAGAACGAAAATATTTGATCAACTCGAGCCTGGTAAACTGGTCAACTTCCATTTCTCTTCGATTAGGTGCATTTACCGCTTTGAAAATGGTGGAAAGTCAACACTTAACTCAACCTGTTACAGTCAGCCTTCTTCATATATATCAAGGGTACACTTAGTTTTTTTAACCAGGAAGCATTAGAAAGTATGGAAAACTTTACCAACATTTTCAACTTAAATACACCGATTTCTTTAAAAGCAACATCTGTCTCCTACGTGCCAGTGTATTTTGGTTCTTCAGTCCTAGGTAGTCTTTGCCGGAAACTTTTTCTCTATTTCTGAAACAAGACATGATGCACATACTCGAAGGAAGTCCTAGCAGTGTCTAAGCTGTCACGTAGGACCGCGTCTTTCTAGTTGAGACGACTAATTCTAGCTATAACGAGGCTTTTTGCACCTTTTTTCAATTTTTGGCTTGTTGTTTAGCTGCGTCTTTTTCTCTAGAACAGAAAATCGCGGTTAAAACCTAAGGAGACAACATGTGCAGAAAGATCGTGTCAAAAAGGTTAAAACTTCACAAGTGTGTCTCGTTGGAATAACTGCATTTAGTAAGATGGCCATAACGTTGTATCGATCTACATCTAGCACTTTGCAGGCGTTCGTCACAAGGTTTCACGTATCCTGCCGGTGACGTCTTCATGGAATGGGGAAAACCCGTCTGATTATCCAGAAAGAAGGTCTCTCCAGAATACTTTCATCACCTTGTTGACAGCACCAACCGTGGGATCTGTAGAGCTTAAGAGTCTGAACTTGAGATGATCTGATAAGCTTTTTGCCAGACGGGGAAATCAGCATTTCATCATACCAAACAACATCATCAAAGACGCCTCTACCTTCAGTCGCCGTAAGAATAGACCATACAGGTACAAGCTAAAGGGCACTTTGGGACAGAGAGTGATGCGTTAATTGTCATAGATGTAAATGCAAACGTCTACTCATTTGGCAGCAGGACGAAGGATCAGACTGACGGACGTTAATGGAAGACAGAAAGACAGGACTTTAATCATTTGGCACAAGACAAATAAAATGTTCAATTTGCATCATGTAGCCATCGAAAATCGGCGAAACACGCGTCTTTACCGTTACTTCGTTCCTGTAAGGTTTACGGTAGATTTTCAATCTCGCGAAATATCAACCGAAATTCTGAAAAATGTTTTCAATTCAAATAAATTACTTAACTCATTTGCAGTATTATTTAAGGCGCATTTTAATCTGAAGATAATTCAGTCCCTTTCAGGATGCCGGTTTTAAGACGAGTTTCTTTTCGACCTTTTGCAGAAGGCATGCTCTGTAAAAATAATTACTTACGTAGTATGCATTTTTTAAATTGGTTTTTGATGCGCATGAAGGATCAAATATATTTTATAGAAAAGCAACACGACTTTATTCTTTGTTGTACGCCTTCAGTTGCAAAATATGCCTCCTCATGTTGAATCCTTGAAGAAAGTGTACCTCTCCAAATTTTCAAAAAATGTTAAAGTCTGATAGCCATTACAATTGAATTCGAGTTTTCTGAGCTACATATCTGCCTATTCTATGAGTAAAAAGGATTCGAAAATGCTTGTACAATTTTGATGTTTATATGGATCAAGTTGTTTTCTCTATTTGGAAATGTTCATAATTTGACTGATACGAGGTGTTTATGCATGAATATTTCATGGAGTTAAAAAAATCCAATAATTAGAAACTTTTTTTAATCCTACCGATACTCTTATTAAAGCGTAAATATGTAAATTTACAAGGGCTTCGAAAATTAATTTTAAAAATCCCTTATACTTAGGTAACCATTTTTACAGACTGTTTTCTTCAGGCAGCTGGCAGAAAGCTTGATCAAAAGTTGATATCCTGGCGTGACTAGATTATCTTCCGATTGACCTACATGGTAATAAATGGTAAACAAATGAAACATTTTTATGGGTTTGTGACAGGAAACATAGGTGCTGTTTTTCTGTCAAAGTTTGATTTTTAGTGTGAACGGATATGATTCCGATTAGGATAAAATATAATCTTGCTTGTAAAATGTTCTTCCTAGTTTTTCCATATTTATTGCCCACGTAATAAGTAGTGAAGGCTGAAAACCGCATGTGCACATAAACGTTGGCCAAAATATATATATAGTGAGAATTCTGGTGGAATAAGTGCAGGCGACCGATGAATGACGATGATTCAAGGAAAGGCCCCGGCTCTGTTCGATGTTTCTCTTTGTGGTGTACACGAACGACGTTCCTTTTCCAGCAACTCACCAACTGACCATTATATAAGTCATGGGCTGCTGACATTTTAACTAGTTGTCTCATCGAGTAATCGTGAAAGGCAAAATAAAATCACATCTAACGATTTCAGTCGATATCGTAAGCTGAGTGATGAACAGCTGCATTCCGTGCGTCCGTGACAAAAAACACTGTTTTTATCGATGATGCTAACAAGGTCCATTAATTAACACACGCACTGCTACTCATCGTGGAAATTTAGAGCTAGGGAAAGCCCCTTTATAAAAAAAAGACAGAAAAAATCAAAGACTCTTTCAAACTAGGGGTTAACGTTAATTGCTGTTGTTGTGGGATAAAAAAACAGCACGCTAGAGGCTACCTAAAAAATCCGGATACCGTCTCTTTCACAAACTAGCTTAACTCTTTAGCTCTCCTGGTATATCTTTTTTTACGCACGATTTGGGATGTGAAATTAACTCTACTGTGCTCGGTCGCTTAAAAGCAGTGATTTTGAGTGGTAACTATCCGTTACAATCCACTATTCCATGTTTAAACAGTTTCACGTTTCTGACGACAAGTAAATTGAAGCTAAGCGCAAGTCTTGGGACAGGCCATTTTGCATTTAGAAGCTTAGTAAAGCTTTCTCATTCTCTTAAGCTTTTAGTAAATTCTTCTTTCCGATTGACGGGGATGGATGGTAGACTTGCCACCAAATGAGCTAACTCAACTTTCAGAATGTGAGTATTTGCGCACTTTTATTTGCATCCGCCGGGAACATATTTGACCCTTGCAGGATGATATAACCAGTGCAGTGATCAATATTCTCTTTAATGTCACTGCAGTAATTTTCAGAACTTATTACATACCCAACACATGTTGATTTGACGCAATGCTCTATACGGTAACGTCTGGGGAGAGATTACTGCAGCATTCGTTGATGAACGCTCACCGATCGCTAACGAAGCTCACTCGGCCATTTCTGGGTTATTAGCCGTCGTCAGCCAATCAACCCTAACCGCAGGAGGTGCACTACCCGAGGATCGAATCCGCGACCCGTTGATCCGGAGTCCAAAGCTCTAACCGTTGAGATTACTGCAAGCAGATGCCGGAAAATAAACACGACTACAGCAGCTCAGTCTTCTCGTCCTTTTGACACATAATGCATCTAGAGTAAACATGTTCAAATGATTCCTTCCTTTCTCACTCTGTTTCTCACAGAAGCAACTGTAATTATCATAGGTCTCCATTACTTTCAACAAAACTTATTTGATCTGATCCAGTGCAACCATTTACTCTACAGATAGGAGCATAACAAATATGTACATCACTTCAGCCAAATACATGAGTGGGTTTAACTGTGAGCTCAAATGCCTTCCAGAAACTTACTCCTTAAAAGCCCGGAGCAAATGGGTACTGGTACACTACAGATCCAAATTCTCGAGTGAGAAGACAGTCTTCTGCTAAAAACCTCGGCAACCCTTGTTGATTTAGCCAAAAATATCCCAATAAATGAACAATGCGCCTTCCGAGTTCTTCGAGAAAATCCCTTAAAAACGGAATTCGAGTTACGTTCACGTTTTTTTCCCCTCGACATTATGGCACGAAGTTGGAGAATAAATATTTTCCCCAAGGCAAAATCCAAAGAGCTTGACGACGCATGAAGGCCCCGTGACAGTTGTTTATTCTTTCCCCTTAGGGTTTTGACCGGATTACCTTAAAAAACAGACCATATTCGGGAACTGTGAACAGGTAAAATATAAGCAGTAAGCAGAACTTCCGATGCACAAAGAGAACAAATTATAATAACTGATTCGCGCTGTCATCTGCATTAAAAAACTTTGATTTTTTCCCGTGGTTAAACAAATAACAAACCGGCCAACTAAAAGCTCAAAAAGGATATTCGTTTTCCACAGATTGTAAACAGCTGCCACAAGTAAAATGTGACCCTAGTGTGCATTTATATTTTGAAAGAAATGTTAGACAAGAAGGAAGGCTGGCATATACGTCTGCTGGAAAATGCTCAGTCTGCAATGTTTTAAAAGCTCAATCAAATGTGCAACTCATACTATGTGACAGTTTTACTTAAATTAAATTTCCGGTCGATTAACTTAACAGAAAATAGCCTTTACGGAACTATTTGACGATGCTGATTATGAAGAGGATGTTGGCCACATTTATCCATGCCGTGTGTTTATTGCACCTTACAAGCATCGGCGTTTAGCCAAAGAACAATTTGATGGACGGTTTTCAGTCCTTTGAAATGTGTGCAATTCCATCTCTTCGTACCTTCTAAGTTTAATGCAATATTAGGCATCTGCCATCATTCAGTGAAGTAACATTGTGTTTCTAGCGTTATCATCGTCCTTATTGTCAAATATACGGAGTGGGAGGAATGGAATTAATTTCATTCTGCCCTGCCTTATTTCCGAGGACAATAATGCGGGAACTTGGAGGAACTTCATTGGAGCGCACCCTTTCGTCCTCGATCCAACAGTCGATACTCACATTTTGACTGAAATACATCCACAAGTACGAAAAAATCACGTAATATTCACAAGCAGCCAACAGCCCCATAGTAGTATACAAACACGTAATTATTTCCTTGCGCCCTCAAAACGGTAAATAATTTCGCATTAGGAATTGACAGGGTTTATAATTGTCTAAGGGTTAATAATCATCCTTCCTGCGCCTGGCGATGTTGACGGGATGAGCTCACTGGGACTGGGAGAAGGGGATTCTAGGGTAGGATGTGAGCCATGTTCGGGGGTAGAGGGCAGGGAATGAATATCACTTTCCAGTACGCGGAGTGAATGACTTTCATCAGGGGGTGGGGACGTCGTGTGAAGACCACTTGAAGTGGTTATTGGCCATGGAAGAGAGAACGCCTGTACGAGCTTCTTCTGACAGCACAGTTCTGGGTTTGTTAGCCATATTGCCACTGCCTCGGCTGCTGCTAGCATTCGTTGGCGTAGGCCTTCAGAGAAGTTGGGTGGTGTCCGGTAGACCACCTGAAAGATTTCTTTAGGATCAACGCGGTGATAAGTATAAACTAAATGTGTGAGAATAGAACTCGAGATTAATCTTGTTTCAACTTTGCCTAACCAGGCAGGTATGTGTTCACGTTCCCGCTTTTGTCCCATGCGCCTCGTTGTACGACCAACGTATCGCGCTCCACAGGAGCAAGCGAATGAGTAAATGCGCATTGATATGGCCCATCAACCGAGGTCGGTCTCTACCTCCTTAGCGTAGGAGTGGAGTGCTCCTAAAGGATACCCTAGGGTTCGCCGCGGGGACCGCGCTCGTGATGGCTGTCTTCAGGCATCGTCTGACAAGTTCACTGGTTGCATCCCCTGGGAAGGGCAGTCTTACAAATACGTCTTTCTATCCTTCAGTTAGGGTGATAGGTTTTGTGGTGCGCTCCCCAATATTAAGGAGGATGAATTTTTCTGGGTATTCGTTTTCACGAAGTGTGACCTGTAGTTGCTGGAGCTCATCCTCAAACGTTGCAGAAGAGCAGATGCGTCCCACTCTAGCTGTCAGTCCCTGGACTAAAGTTGGCTTTATGTTGTAGGGAACAAAACTGTTAAAATGGATGTATTGTCCAGTTCAGGTTTTCTTTCGGAATACCCAACGTTTGATATATCCATTCTCTTGCCTTTGTAAAAGGATATCAAGGAACGCAATTTCATTATCCACTCTGCGGAACATTTGAGTGAGGGGTGCACACTGTTAAACTTCCGGTCCAGGGCGTCGATGTCTGTGTTTTGATCCATCAGGCAGAAGAGTCGTCCACGTACCGACCATAAAATTCGAGTCCAAGCGGTGAACCCATCGCTACACCGTCTATTTGCCTGTATAACTGGCCATTGCCGAGGAACTGAACATTTTAGGGTGCATCGGGTCAAAAGTTTTCTAAGGGTTTTCACGGGCATACCGTTTTTGGTATTTCGTGTCCCGAATAACGTCAAAGAGGTAGTCTATTGTTTCCGTCAGAGGTACGATGGTAAACAGTGGTGATATATCTAACGAGAGCATTCTCTATCCACCAACGTTCCTATTCTTTAAAGCTTCAATAAACTCAAAGGTCTCTTTAAAACTTTGAGGATAAAGGTAACATTCCAGTGGCTTAAGCTTTTCTGTCAGCCATTTGGCAATAGTATTAAAGTTTGAGTTTTGCATATCCAAGATTGGGCGCAGAGGTAGTCCCTGTTTATGAATCTTTGGAAGGCCGTACATTGTGGATATTCACGTGCCTTCAGGCCTCAGTTTTTCAAATTATTTGTCAGACAAAAGAACTTCTTTATGGAGGTCTTTGAGGACTGTCATCAAATGACCCTCAACGACCTTGGTCCGATCCTTGTCTTTCTCGGCTTTCCAGAACTTGGTACGATCGGACAATATTTCTTCTAGTTTCGCAACATAATCTGTCCTGTCCATCAGTACTACTCCTGATACCTTGTCCGGTCTGGTTAGTACCACGCTTTCGTTTTTGTGAAGCTCCTTTAACTATCGAGAAGCACCCTCGATAAAGGACCTTTGCTTCCTTTGGAGCCCTCCTTAGGTAACTTTTGGCAACAGTTAACCAGAGTTGACTTAAAATAATCAACTTCCCTGGGTTCAGCAGGTTTAATATCGGCAGTATGACTAAAGAGACTCTCAAATTGGATTTCTAACTCTAATTGCTTCGGCATCCGTTGTGAAAAGCAAAACTTGGGTCCAAGAGATAGTACTGCTAGGAGAGTCGTGTCAAGGCGTACTGAAGAATATTTATGGACGTACCGTTCCATAACACAACCGACGCCCTGGTCCGGAAGTTTACGTGTGCACCCCTCGCTCAAGTTTTTGGCAGATTCTGTGGGGAATAATGAAATTGTGTTCCTTGAAATCCTTCTGCAAAGGCAAGAGGATGGATCTATCAAACGTAGGGCATTCCGAATGAAAACCTGGACGGAACAAAACATCATTTTTAACAATTTTGCTCCCCTGAACATCATAAAGCGAAATATAGTCCGGGGACTGGAAGTTAGGGGGCAACGCATCTGCTACCCTGAAACCGTGGAAGCAGAACTCCAGCAGCTGCAGGACACATTTTTTGAAAACGGATACCCAGAAAAATTCATGCTCCGAAGTATTAGTGAGTGTAACTGCAGAAAAGAAGGACGTGATCATAAGACAGCCCTTCCTCGGAGGTGCAACAAGCGAACTATAAAGACGACGTCTGAAAGAGAGCCAATTTCACTTTAATCCTCTGTGCTTTCATAGTCTAACTACAATGTTCAAAAAAACATCATCCATTCCTTGTGACTACAATACAAGTTAACAGATTGACAGGTATTAGTGAGGTCACATTAATCTGTATCGCTATTTAGGTCTCTTTAGAGTAAGATATCTAGCTAGGAAAGGTAATACTGAATTTTGGGCAAGATTGATGTTGGAAGCCAACTCGCATAGGGCGGAGTGACTTCACAAAAAAGTAACTCTGAATAAAAAAGAACGGAAAATGTCGTTGTATTCTTGCATCAACTGAAACGACATACGGCAGACCAGCAGAGGAAAAGGGCAATCGGAGAACGCGCTTAAAGGTGAAAATTTAAATTTCGGGTCTGAGATTAAAAGCTCATGCCCTGATCACCTGACTCCATGTCAGAAATTATTACTTTTATTATTATATAGAAATAATAGACCATTAACCGCATAGATGACGCTAGGGGACCCACTGATTAGGCGAGCCCCTCGTTGGTGCGTCCTTCAGCAGCAGCAACCTCTGCTAAACACGGGTTTGGGCTTTTAGCTAGAACCTATGTAGGGAGTACGGTATACCATCTTTGCCATGTACATTGCATACTTCTTGTAGAACTTGTTTTTTGTAGAAGGGGCCTTTTGTGGTTATTTCACGGTGCTCGATTGACTTCGACCCAAATTTTCATTGAAATTTTTGTCTGACCATAAAACGTCATGTCCAGATCACCTGACTCCATGTCCTGCACTTAATAATTTCATAACGTATTTCTCGCTTATCCCTTGGAGTCCATATAACAGAAACTGCAGAGAGCACGCTGTGGAACTCACTGAGGAACCGAACACCCCGTTGCCGCGTCATACAGCGGCAGAAATATCGTTGAAACATGTGTCTGGTCTTTTAACTAGTTCCTATGCTAAGGGTACGGTCTACCATTTTTTCCGTGTTCATTTCATACTTCTTCCTTTATTAGAATGGGCATTCCTTGGTTATTCCAGAGTGGTTGATTGACTTCGGCCGATAACTTCATAAAAATTTCGGGTTTGACCCCAAAATGTCAGTTCCAGATCACAGAATGCCATTTCCTGCACTTATCAAACTCAGCAATTATTTCATTTATATATATATATATATATATATATATATATATATATATATATATATATATACTAACATTTGACAAGTGAGGCCGAAGAAAGCAGTTTAATTTTTATATTATTTTCCTTTCCTCGACTTTCAGCTGTCATGCGGGAGACCTCGAGAGAGGTCAAAGTCGAGGAAAGGAAAAACGCTGCACCAGTCCTCGAAGATCAGACAGCTGTTAATGGCTTATTAACCTGGTTTCACATTATGCTCGGCATAGCCATTTTTGTCTGCATGACGCTACTCTTCGTATTCATCGGAGTCATCTTTCATCGGTAAGTCGACATATGCACAGAGAATTCATTTCTATGAGTCGTTTATATTTTATATCTTGTTGAATTTTAATCCTAAAATTAACGTTTTTTAATTTTGCTAAAGAACACAGCCGAATAAGAACTTTTGATCACCTAAACAAGGTTTGTACTAATCTGTTTTTTTTGGTTTGTTCAAGAAACCAATCTTAAAGGTAACTCAACTTAAAGAAAATAGGCAGCGTTCATGGGCCTCATTTGTTCATTTGAGGACTTGCGGTCCTTAGGATATTGCCCCTGTTGTTGCAATGATTTGATGTCGGAGTCGTTGTCTTGTTCTAAATGCGACCAAGTGAATTATTTTTGTACCTTTGATGCTGACGTCATGATTGGTATCAACAGTAGTGTTTGTTTAGTAGGGATAACTGATCATTCCGCTTATTAATTTTTTTCGGTTTAGCCCATGTACTCGTATGAGCGAATTCGGCACGCAATTTGACAGGCGAGACAACATTATTCACGATGGTTCTTAATACCTATTGCCTAACTGTGTCATTGCCTTAGTTTGATAGCCGATATCGATACTGGGTCTTGTGAAAGGTGTGCTGCCACGTCGGATTTATTTTAATGTGCTGAACAGCGTACAACAGCTTTGATTTGAGGTTAAAGACCTGCATAAGTGAGTATATATCCATCACTACCGATGTTGTTGGTTATGAACAGACCTTCATTTATCTTCTTGGGTGCTATAGATAGTCATAATCCTTGTAAACTGTCTTTCAATTCAGCAACCTTCGTACAACGCCGACTGATTGGCATGGTGTCATCTCTCTCTCTTTCTCTCTTCTGTGTGCTCGTGTTTTCATTGCTTCTTCTGACAACAAAACTAGAAATACGAAGCCACCTAATTCCTCGTGAAAATCTGAAGCATACCGCGTTCGTTCATTACGAATTTTTGGCAAAAAATAAAAACATTATCGAACGGTGACCGAAAGGTTTATTCAAATCTTCTGGAGTCAGACCTATGCTTAGACCGTTGATAGGAAAAACATATTGTGGTTTTTTTGAGCAACTGATGCGTTTTATCGAGCATTTACCCTTGAGGGTTTTCCATCCTTAACAACATGCCATGTCAGCAGAAATAAGATAGTAAAATTGGTCAGAAAACCATATGATCGATGCAATAAGAACTTTACTAGCCTGAAGCTTCGAATTCTCATTGGAACCCATCATCAAAGACCGTCAGAGATAAGACCTATGGAGGCACATGCAAAGTAAGAAGTTAAAAGGACTTGGTTGCTACGCAACCACGTAAATAATGTCACTATCAGCTCTGGCGTTAAGCCCTGATTGCCGTACAGGATGCGGTGATTGCATGTTAGCCCAGAAGCCGAGGCATTAATTGACATGATTTCATCCCCTTTATTGATTTTTGGCCTGAGTCCTACTCAGCTATTTGATTCGCGTTCACTGTAAGTGTTGGTGGCCTTCATTCTGCCATTGTGGCATCGAACGTAAGCAAAACCTCAACATAGAATAGGGAATTGGATGCCACTCTGCTTGTTTAGTAAACGTGGATCAGAGACACATGCCTTAAGCAGATTGCAGGTCTTGTTAAAGTTTTGGCTTTAGAAAGTTAAAGATGTGATCGAATTCTATCACATGAGCTGCCACCTGAGAGCTAGCGGCATTCCTCCGCATTGCTACTGCTGCATGTTCAGTCTCAGCGTTTTGTGTGATCACCCAATTTCTCCGGGGTAGCTGCTTCGCCCGCAACTACTAGACGGGAACATTTTGCTTCCCTTCGCAATTAAAAAAACAGCCTAGTGTCCAAAGGATATCGCATCTTCGGTCACTATAGTATGTCTACCTCAGATGTCAGATATAAAATTGGAGGTCGGCCAAATTAAGTTTACTGATTACGCTTGGATAGCATAAGTATTTGAGTCATATGATGATGTGGGCGAAAAAAACACTTAAATGGATAACTCGGCTGATTTTGTCCTGTGTTTAAAACCTGACCAGTTTCATGAAAGTACACGTTCCTGTCCGTAATAGTGCTCCCAAATTATATTCGTAATCAATTCAAGTGAATCCCACCGATAAATCAGACATTGACTATGTGTGGGTTATAAGAGCTATTTCCTGGGATACTTTTCTTACGTCGTCATTTCCAAAATAAACATTATTTGTGCTGACTAATTTTGTCAGTGTGGTCAGAATTTTCGTACGCTTTCACTTGCTTTACTTTTCACAAACATTGCTTTAACTATTGCGATAGAATTAAGTGACTTAGCACATTCGGAGCGTCATATAAAGTCCTCGTTCCAACGGTCCGGTCTTAGGGGGTCTAACTTCTGTCTGTATATTGACTGGTGGAGGATTATACGGAAGTTTTAGTGCAAGTAACTGCTGGTGTTAATGCTCGAATACTGGTCATGGCTAACTGACGACAAAATATTTGACGAAAATGGGCAGGCTGCTATGTTGATATGCGAATGAACTCGTGGTTTGTCAATTGGAAGCAAACCAACACGTGGTTTTCAGTTTTTTGCCATTTACGCCAACATGTCCTCATCCTTAACTTGCGAAAAAATTTAAATTCTAGAGTACAATGATTCAGGTGGTCTACTAATAGCACAATAGGCAATACACGCTGTATTCTTAGTAAACGAAGCCACGTTTGGTTTCGCTCCCTGCTAACCTCTATTTCTATAAATGAAGTATAAATGCCAATGTAAGCGATTTTCTATTTCTTTTTGGCTTCTACCGGAGATATTCAAAGTTGATAAAAATCTGCCTGGCAAAGGATAAATTGCCTGGTTCGTCAGGCATGAGCTGATATGGAAGAGTAAATCACCCGTTACCACTTGCACTAGTCATTGAGGAATAATAATTGTAATAATAAGGATACTACTATTCCCATCGTCGTCGACAAGGGGGTCAAGTACGACGCTAAAAGGACATTGTAAAGACTAACCGGAGGCAACTGCAGATCAACCCAGCAAACTGGAAGGACTTGGCCCGAAACCTACCGGTCTGGAGGTGAACAGTGAAGATAGGAGCAGCAATCTATGAAGCCAACCGAATCGCTGTCACCAAGGCCAAAAGGGTTGCAAGAACGTCTCCAGCGCCCTCGATCAACACCGCAAATGCCAAAACCCTCCCAACATACCCACGCTGTCAACGCACCTTCCACGCGCGAATCGGCCTGGTTGGACACCTTCGGACGCAATTCAACAACAATCTAACAATTTCAAATTCTGCGTCAATTTCTGCCAACCTTTCCTCTGACCCCCGAACGCTCAGTCACCCCTGGCACCAATTCCATCACTCCAACCATCATAGCGACCACATCCCAATACTCATTACCTGTTACCTAAACCACAACCACCACCACAAATAGCGATGGGGGCTTGGTCCTAAACTGTCCCCCATTGTGACCGCACCTACACCTCACGCATCAGCCTGGTCGGCAACTTGTGAATCCATCGCACGGAGACTGGTAAACCAGTGCCTGGAAGACCAACCCACAGCAGAAATCACCACTTTAACTGCCCCCACTGCCCTCGCGCATTCAGTAACCACAAGCGCATCCATGACAACAGAATTCACCGCAATTTCAATAACACCGATATCCCCATGTACAGCATCCGCTCCTGTCATTCTAACCGACACTGCCAGCCTGACTACCACAAGTTAAAACGCCCCAGCCCTTCCTAATTTCTCCTGTCCACACTGCACCTGCAACTTTACCTCACGCATTGGCCTGGTCGGTCACCTGAGAATCCATCGCACGGAGGCCGGAAAACCAGTGCCTGGGGCACCAACATACAGTCGCCGCGACCGCCTGCAATGCCCTCACTGATCTCTCACCTTCACACACCGCATGAGCCTATTTTGTCACATGTGCCTCCACGATAACCTGTGGTAAATCACCAGAGGCTAAACCACATTAGCGCACACTACCTCCACCAATCCATACAAAACACCACCACGATGTACCTGAGAATATCACAGTCTCATACAAACTGTGGCTTAGAAGGCTGCGAATCAGACGCTTACAACAGACCACTCCGTTGACCAAGTGCGTGTTGTGCGTTTTGTGGCTGACCAGTGTACTGAGAGTCAGACGGCGATGGCTCCTCCATATGTCCTGGTTTAGTGAATCCTGGTGTGTGCATTATGCGGGCCAGGTCATGCTGTGGCGTGCGCGAAGACGGTTATGCCGACCCATCAGCCAATAAGCCCACGCCCACATTAGACAACTGACCGGCTCGGAAGGTGATCTGATTGTGGGGGTGGGGGAGAGACTGTGGTCGACGGCTCAGTGCCTTTTCCTAACTATAAACAATCTGGCGTGCTTGAAAGTATTATGGTGCACTAAAAGCCGTGGCTAAGAAGGTTGCCAACTGTTAGGATAACTTGGACCACGTGGTCAGCCCGGTGCGTGCGTATGTGCGCAATGGCTGACTAGCGGACTGATAGTCAGGCTTCAATGGCTCCTTCTTAATGTGGGACTCCCACTCAGTTGACATCCGAGCACCCCCTCTCTTGTGTTATCGGGTTTTCATTTGGTAATGGACCGCAGTGCGTGGGCTGGCACCCTTTTCCATCTCCGGTCTTCTTGACTCTGTCTTTACACCGGTGAGATGGGGAGTGGATCAGAGAGTGAGGTAGATGCATCGCAAGTCTATTTAACTATAACCGTCCCTGCACAGCATACGGTGGACATCGTCGAACACGACGGTCGAATTTTCGTGTGAATATGGGGTGGTTGGGCTTAGTTATACGCATCGTTCCCAGACCACCTGCACGGCGGAGTCAGCGTGTTGAGGACGTTGGAGTGGGGAGCGAAGGGGGAGGAGTTTGAATCGCTGTACATGAAATACGCGGAGTGCGTGTGTGCGTTATCCTTTTTTGGAAACGGCGTACTAGTACCACTTGGAGTTAGCCAGGGAAGACAGACTGCGTGTGGAAGCGTCTTCTGACAACAAAGCGCATTAGCCGATGCGTCAGCGTAACCGTCGTCGCGCGCGCCACAGCATGACCTGGCCCCCATAATGCACACACCAGGATTCACTAAACCAGGGCATATGGAGGAGCCATCGCCGTCTGACTCTCAGTACACTGGTCAGCCACACAACGTACAACACGCACTGGGTCGACGGCGTGGTCTGGTGTCAGCGTCAAATTGGCAGCCTTCCAAGCCATGATTTGTAGGAAACTGTGATATTCTCAGGTACATGGTGATGGTGTTTTGTATGGATTGGTGGAGGTAGTGTGCACTCTGGTGATTTACCATAGGTTATCGTGGAGGCACATGTGACATAATGGGCCCATTCAGTTTATGAAGGTGCAAGGGCAGTGAGGGCAGTGGAGGCGGGCGTGGCGACTGTATTTTGGAGCCCCAGACACTAGTTCCACAGTCTCCGTGCGATGGATTCACAAGTGGCAGCGAAGAGGTCCATGCTCATTTTCATATCCTCTTCTGTCGTTGTATTGTGTGCGCAGTCGTCAGCGAAGTTAAGTTCGTGGATGGTGGCTATGGAGACACGCGAGCGGAAGTGCATCCGTCGTTGGTTGAGGAATGAGCCGTCTATCCGGTAGCCGATGCCGATCCCGGGCGTTCGTTACGGTAAACGTCTATTAGCATGGCAGAGAACATGAAACTGAATGGGGTAGGCGCAAGGGCGCAGCCCTGCTTCAAGCCGTTGGTCACTGCGAATGCTTCGGAAACTGTTCCGTTGTCAGTAACGAGCGCCATCATCCCATCGTGAAGCTGACCCACAATATGCATTAACCGTTCAGGACAGCCAAATTTTGCATAATTTTACACAGCCCGTTGCGATTCACCGTGTCGAAGGCTTTCGCCAGGTCCACGAAGGTTGTGTAGAGGTGAGTCCGCATCTTCTGGCACTTCTCTTGCAACTGCTTAGTGGCAAAGATCACGTCGGATGTTGTTCGGTGTCGTCGGAAACCACATTGGCTTTCCGCAAGCAGTCCCTGCTCTAGGTGAGCGTTCAGATGATTGAGGAGAATGCTGGCGAAGATCTCTTCGGCGATGTTGAGCAATGAGATGCCTCTAACATTACCACAAAATTACCGGTTCCCCTTCCGCTTGTGGAGATAAACAATGGTCTCATCTTTGAAATCCTGAGGAACTTGTCCTTTGAGCCACATGTCCTGGAATTGTTGGGAGTTCTGCCATCAGTCGGGGCCCACCGTGCTTTTAACTTCCGGTGGGATTGCGTCGGATCCCGGTGGTTAACCACTGGAAATCTGTTGTGATGCCCATATGATTTCTGCTAAGGAAGTAGGTTAGATCCAGGTCATTGCTCGTGTCTTCTTCTGAAAGCCGGTCAATGGCAGAATCGGAGATGGCTGATGATCAATTAAGGACATTTCTGAAGTGCTCGGCCCAGCACTTCAGAATATTCGATTTCTCTGTCAGCAGTGTTGTGCCGTCAGAGCTGAGCAGCGGTTTGTTCCCCTTGATGTTGGACCCGCAGCTGGCCTTGATGGCTTTGAAAAATGTTTTCATTTTATTGTGATCCACATACCCCATGATTTTCTCAGCCTTTCGGACCATCCAGGTGTCCTGCATCTCCCGCAGCCGTTGCTGTGCAAGGTGACAGCATCTAAAGAAAGCTGCTTTAGTGGCTTTGTGTAGTCCATTCTTCTCCACGAGTACGTTGCTGAGGTCGGCGTCATTTTCGTCAAACCAGTCCTGGTGTTGACGGCGTGCGCGTTCGAGGGCTTCGAGGGCGGTGGACTGGATGACATTCCGCAGTTGACACTATCGTGTCTACACGATGGCGTTATTATCTGGAACATGCAGATCCTCCAGTTTCTGGGTTATCCGATTGCTTAACTCAAAACAGTGAGCAGGTAAATTAAACAAAAGAGTATTTAACTTACCTGGCGGTTGCTTACCTTGGGGCCTTCGTCGGGGTTGTTGTCGGCGCCTCATCTTGGAGATGACGAGGTGGTGATCCATCAAACCATCGGCATCGCGGATCGCCTTGGTCACCAGCACGTCCTGTCGATCTCACCTCCGGACGAGAACATAGTCCAGCAGCTGCCTTCTCCGGTGTCGGAAGGCGGAAGAAGGTGTTGCTCAGGATCGGGCGGTGTTTGGCACAGGTTTGTAGGAGAAGACGATCGTTGTCATTGAAGCCAGCGAGATCATGGGACCCAGCACTCTCTGCTTGGCAGCGTGGTCTGTCCCGACGCGGACATTGAAGTCATCAAGGACAAGTTACAGAATGAACATTCCAGGCTGCTAGTGTGAGTGGACTCGCCCGAGCAGCCCGGAGGATATGGCACGGGGGATGGGGACGGGGTAGATTTTTGTTTGTTGGAGTTTTACGACAGCGTATTTTGTGATCTGCGGGCAGCGGCTGGCTGCAGAAGAAGTGAGACCCAGCATTTGTTTATGGCACCTTATGTAGCCCCTTCATCCATGCAAGCAGTGTTGTCCCTAAACAGGGCTGCTGGTACATCCCAGACAGCTGCTGAACTCCACCATGGTTTACGTTTATGTTTGAACGGGAGAGCGACCCAAGATAGCCGGGCCACCTACGGGGTTGCTGTCGCCCCACCGTAGGAATTTTTGAGAGGTTGGGACGTGGGAAGCCCGGGAGTCAGACAAACCGGGTGTAGAGGCACACACAGCACCGGAGACCCTCACCTGGTTAAGCCCACTGTTCGGTACGTTTCCCGGGAAGTGGCCACTGGGAAGAGCCCAGCTACGAGGAGCCACAGGTGAGAGTTTAGTACCAGTTAGAGGTGGCCCCAGGAGCATTCACCCCCTTTACGAGACAAAGGGAGCGACCAAATGCTATCTGTGTGTTGCTACCCCGAACTAGTACCCCTTAGACCTCTAGTACGCCTTCACACACACACACACGACAGTTCGACCGTTGAGTTCGACGAGGTATACCGTAAGCTCCACACCCTGGTGGTGCAGGGACAGTGACTTGCGCGTGATTTAGTTTAAAGGAATAGTAGACTTGCGCTGCATCAACTGCACTCACTCCTCCTCCCCCACCTTAGCCCGGTGTCATGAAAGAATTTAGAAGACCGGAGATTGGAAAGGGGGCATGTGGCTGGCGTGGCCGTGCCATAGGCCCTAGCCACCCTAAGGCCAGCCACCACATATAAACTCTGTACATAGCTCATGATTCCATTCCTCATGTAAGTGTAACGGTCTGATGATGAATTACTGAACACATATGTTTGTGAACTGACTTTTCAATTAATAAGTGTGTTAATGGAATAATTTAGCATTGATATTTGTAATATTGGCAGCAAAATTAGTCAGAATACTAGCATTTCTCCTATCGGTATCAGGTTAAGTTGTATTAGTATCCGTCTTAGTCGGGGCTCCGTTGGTGTCAGCAGTAATTGTAGCATTATTCTAATAAACTGATACGAATAATGACAGTGGCAGTGATAATCTAAGCAAAAATGGGGACAATATTATAAGTGAAACTGGTTTTACGAGCAATAGAAGAGATTTTTCTTTCAATTCGCTGATTTTTCAGCTACTCAGCAATAAATCACTAACTTGGAGTAAATCAGTCAATTTGAAGAGAATTCTAGGAGCCTCTGATGAGTCGGACCTCTCGCAGCGGTGAAACACGTGGCTGGGCTTTTAATTAGTACATGTGTTGTGAATATGGTTCCACCTGTTACTCCTAAAAAGTAATTGCAGGATTTATATTAATAATATGTTTATTAGTTGTAGTATGCCACTCACTCGTGATGCCGTCTGCCAGTGGAAATCTAGTTTCAAGCTTCATCGAAGTAGGGCCGCAAAAGCTTAGTAAAATATGTTTAATTAAACCGGTCACAACACTGCGCTTCTCTTACACTTTAAAGTCGGCACGGTGCCTATGCCCCCAGCATTGTTGATATTCTTCTAGCAACTCTGTCTTATCTTCAGAGACAGTATCAGATACGGGTACTTCGTACACAGGGAGTGGCAGTATTTATCGGATGCAGTTGCTATGCAATTGCATGTCTATGGCAGTTAATGGCTCCCCTTTCATCAATGATGACTGCCCTCTGGTGTGCTGAAATTTCATCAGCCGTGTTGGAGTTTGGCGTGATGCTTGCTCGACCATCTGGCTCACCGGCATTGTCGTTCTCGCCAGTGGTGACAACCACGTGATCTCTGGGCTGCTTGAGCCCTGATTCGCCTCTCCACAGTCAAACGCATTGATCTTCGGTCTCCATATTCTGTGTTGCGATTTTGCCTAGGCGAAATTCCTGGCCTCGCGGGGAAGATGCAGGTGATTAACGGTCTGGGTGACAGCGAACCAAATGGCCGAGTCATTGTCACGTCAAGGATCGACAATGGTGATGAAATCCCTGGCCAGTAAGGGCTTGGGGTCGTACCGACAAGCCATTGTCGCATCAACTATGAACCCCAGCGATGACCACGATGACTGCCGAAAATGGTAGGCGTATGGTGGCCTGGCAACCACGCCCTATAAATACTGCGTGCCTTTTGCCACATATAACCCATTTATGCGGCTGTTTCTGAAGATGGGTTTGAGAGAGAATACCAAATTTCAGACTAATAAAGCTCTTGTTTCAGTGAACGTGCCTCCGTCTTCACGACAACTTCCTCGAACTCGCCTCTTCACTTCAATTGTTATAAAATATGTTTTTGTGTGCACTCAATGAGCAGTTGATTACTTTGGCATAGCCAAGATTATTGGTTGGGGAGGTCATTGCACTCGTAAATCGACTGGGGGACTGTAAACCATGATTTAAGTAAATCATGGCTCACGCGATTATCATCTCTCGCGAGATGTTCAACATCATCGGAGTTGAATTTATGGCTGGCTGGCGTCTCTGAAGATGGGTTCGAGTTAGAATACGAATGAAGCTCTTGTCCCAGCAATAGCATCAACTGATTATCCATTAATCCCTGTGAACATTATTTTCGTTTGTATAGAAACCCTTAATCTGAACAGGTTGTTTATATATCTACTTCACTTATCCTAAACCAAATTTTGCAGGTTCACTCGAAATGAGTGCTCAGCCCGAAAGAGAACAAATACATAAGCATTTGTGTTATTTTTTACATTAATAGGAAATATTAAACTGTTCAAGTGACAAGCTGTGTGCAGAACTACTTCAAAACTTCTATTAAAAGATTATAAATGAACGAAAATGATCATTTACAATATTTTTTACACTACTTTCATGAACTTACCTATTTACGTGATACGAGAGCAGCATTTTAATGATATTACTGTATTGAAAATTCGTCCAAGGCGTTTTGAAAATGGGGGATGAGCTAGAGTAGCCAGTGGTGGCCGTATGCCGAAAAAAAAATTGTTAAAGTATGCATTAATGCCTCGGTTGCGATCCCCACTACGAGCTTCTTTTAAATTTCATACAGTTTTGTTGACTCCACGTTGTAGCAGACAGGTAATTAAAGCGCACATTAGATAGTCCTTTTTGCTGCGTTTATAAAATCAAACAAATTGAATTTCACTCCATTTCTTAGGTTTGCCTGCATGATCTGCATGAAGCATTGCGTTAAAAGTCAATGCAACCGTAAAACATGAGCTAGGAACGCTTAGGTTCCTCAACATCTGTCGGCATCTACATGAAACCATTCCAATGCACCAACTTAGGCAGAAATAGTTTTGATCAGTGAAAGTAAAAATTCATTCTTCGCTGAGAGTGCTACGAACGCAATGGGATTTAATTAAACGCAGTCCATTTAAATGCGTTGCTTGTCCTTTGACTGACTAATGCGGTTATAGTTCATTTTATGTGGATCTTAATTTTAGGTTTCAAACAAGGGAATATTTAACCTTCCAGAAATTTTTAACAAGACATCCTTTTTTAAATGAGCGAGGTGTTCCTAGTTCTGTGTACTGATAAGGCGGCCATAAAAGTCATCCTTGCCAAAATTTAAAGACTAAGGCCAAAAATATTAACAATGACTGTTAGGTTTATTATAAGGACGTTAAGGCTTTTCTAAAAGAGTTTAAAAAAACTGTAGACCAAACGCTTTCCTGGCAGTTTGTACAAAAAGCTCTTAAATATTTGGCTAAATGCTACCCAAAATAACAACGGGTACACGATAAATCAAGACTTTATTCATTCTCTTGGAAAAGAACAAATTACAGTGTAAAAGAATTTTTCTAAACCTGGGTATTACCTGTGTGTAAGTCATTTACTGCAGGGTGCCATTTTTAAGTCTTTGAAATTCATTTTTTTCATTTTCTAATTTGCATTGCGTGGTATGAAGAAAACCACTCCAAAATATTGCAGAATTAAATACTCTTATACCTGAGTTTAGTTGGATATGTGATTCTTTGAAAGTACGTGAATTTTGCAGTCAAAGGATTGGCTGACAACGCTTCCGTTTTTTTATATAGAAATAAAGAGCATGGAAAAACTTTTAGCCGCGTCCGCACACGTTCCCTTTTTTGGGATTAGCTGCTGCAACTCCGAACATTCGTAGTTTGCGTAATCAGAAAAAACGGACGCGCTGCGGTGTGTTGACTTGCCAAAAAGAACCTTGTCCGCCATCTGGTGGTACCTTTCTTCGAACTGCTACCTACCACACTGCAAAGTGATGGGATGCGTGTTGATAAAAATAGAAGATAATGGCAGACATACCTTTTCCAATTTATTCCTGCCGTCGTTTTGCTTTTTAAGATATTGTTTACTGAATGATATTCTATACACAGCTGTTTTCAGTCATAAGTACCAAAACGATTTGGGTGTAATCGTACACGTTGATAACTAAAAGGCAAACAGAAAAATAAACAAATCGCTGTTCCCACAGCCGTTATTTCAAAAGGAATTCAACTGTGTTTTCATTTGAACTCGGTGTTTTAATACAGAAATACGATAAATTTTGGTGATTCGTTAACAAAAATGGTACCATCAAAGGGAGTTTGAAGACCCTGTGACATAACATGACTTAAATATGAGACAGTATTTTATACATTTATCTAAACTTAATGCTGGCAAACGAATAGTTAAATAGACCATGCAGTCTTATTTGAATTTCAGCCTGCAATACCTACTGTAAGCGTTAAGATGCGTCGCTACAATATTTCGTTCGAAATTTATTTTGAGCAAAGTGGAACGGCAAATTCATGGTCTTCTGAAGCGTCACTAACCTTCATCAACTATACCCTGAGATAGAGGATTCACTTTTATTAAATTTCAACAACAGAATTCTTGGCAGTCGTCAACTAATAAGGACTAATAATTAAATCAACAGTATTATCCGAAGAGCATTCACCAATCAGGTTTGTGGATATGCTCGTTCCCTGGCGTCTTGGGCTTCCTGGTATCATCAACCAGCCATACTCAAGCCCAGCTTTGGAAGATCTACGATGGGAAGCCGAGAAAACCAACGAAAATTCGGAAAAAAATTAAATGACCCTTTATATCATACTTGTCTACATCATCGAGCTGCAATGCATCTTCAGTACTCAAAGTCACCTGCATTCAATTTATGCTTATTTAGTGGCTGAGCTACATTTTGACTTCCTGGACGATGCTTTGTCGTAAACAATCCAAAATATATACTCGATTGGGATCCTATGACTACAGTCCCAAATCAAACCCCAAACCAGCATTTCCAATTTACAAACTGATCAAGCTCTGTGCATGCTGACTTGGAATGTGATTGATTGCAGCCGACAGATCATAACTTACAGACTAAATGAATGGGAGTTTTCAGTGCACAGATAAAATAGTTCAGTATTTCACGTCATAAGGTCCCGCAACCCGGCAATTTGCCTGGACAAAATATTCTTTCTTACACTCATTTTGTAGCACATGGCGTCTTCTTCTAATATTTTTCTTGGAGAATGGATAACTTTTGGTTTCCAAAGTTTCTAATGATGAAATTTTTAAGACTCTAAATTTTGTTTTTCATAATACATCGTATCTGTCAAGTTATATATGGTGTTTATAAATCATACAAGAAAATTCACATCGATTTCAAAATATTATGATAAATGTGTGACCCTTTTCTCATAATGTAGAGAAATGCCTGATTTTCTTTACAAAGAATGCATGCAGCATGTGGTTTGGAAACCTTGAATACAAGTGTAACGACCGGAAGGGTTTAAAATTCTTCAGAAAATTAGAAACAATTGTTTACACCAAAATTTATCCTTTCTTCAAGTATAAAATTTAAAAAAGACAATTTCCTACCAAACTAATATAAGTAAGAGTATAGTCGTGCGTTTTGTCTATTGAAAAATAACTACATTAAAAAGAACAGTGAAAATAAATTAGAAAAATGCATTCGATGTAAGGAGTAATTTTTAAAAGAGGCAGGCAAACAGAAATAGGTTCGTTCAAAATCCAGCATTCTACTGCAAAAGAAATGTCTTGGAATTAGGGTGCAAGCTTGTCAATGTTAGAACCCTACTTAAGTAGTTTGTTCGAATCGAAAACACATTTCTGAATTTCATTCGACATTTCATGATAAAGGGAATTTTCTGTACATATGAACAAACAAGTAAGTGACATAAGGCAAACGCCTATTATAAACATTTGAATTAAAACTTGAATCATCTATCTTTCAAAGAGTAATAAAATTCGCGGCCTGGCAACATGCCTACTATGTGCCCAGCGCATTGGATACAGCGCTGGCGGCTAGGACATAATTTGGTTAATACTGGCGCAGACTTGCGCAACATGTAATTTAAAGTCTCCTTTTCCACTGACCCTACTCCGATATGAAGACCATTTCAATAGGATCGAAGGTGGACGCCGGCATAGTCGCTGACAGTGCTAAAAGCCCGTCTATGCGTGCCACACACGGCGTGGTCTTGACACTGTGCACCAGGACTTTATAAGTGGGCGACATTGAGAGTACTAGAGAGGAAATCATTGAACCTGATTTCCAGTCCTGAGACGACTGGGTTACCTCGTCACTGGGTAGTCTTCTTTAGCTACGACGTTAAACTTCCCGTGCTATACTTAAGTCCGTCATAGGTACTACAGGTAACACTGCGTGGATTTGCCATTAAGACCAATTTTGCAGCGCCGGCCTCACTTCCTCCTACTCCTCCTTCTCTCCTCCTCCTGATTCCCTATCGCTCTCGGCTGTGCGCAATTTGACTGCCGACGCCTCACCGTCAAATGTTCACGGGATTGGACGCAGGGGCTGACGATGATGAAGACCCCGTTTGTGTGTGCCACCGGGGCCTGGTGCCCACGTCATGCACCAGGCTACATAAAGGGACTTTCCTCTTACGAAGCGAAATGCGCATGTTCTGACATGTGACGTTTCGCCCATCGTACCGGCGATAACCGTTCTTTCTGCATTCTTTCTGCAGAAAAAAGGCCTGGATTTTGACGGGGTGGTGGCGAGTATGCGCGTCTTACGATCCATGTGTGGAGATGCAGAGGGGTGTGATAATGCGGCTGGTCAATTGGATGATAATTTCCAGGTTGGCTGAATTTTCCTGAGTCAGCATAAGAAGGTTAGACGGAAGCAAAGGTTTTAGGTAAGGGATCTTGGCATTCGTTTGCCTGTCTTAATACAAAAAAGCTCGTGTGACCGAATGAGTTGATGTGTGATTGAAATGAGCCGTATGTCGATTATGGTGACATTGTGTTCACCTCCATCTTCGTGAATGCGCATGTAACTGAGAAGAGCCAAGTTGTGTCTGAGACAGCATACACAGTTAAGGCGTGTGTGACGAATGCAGGTGGAGGCTTCAGGTACTGGGTCACCGATACCAATATAAAGGATTTGCAAGTGACCGACCTGACCAATTCGCGAATCGAAGATACTCTCCAAATGGGAAAGGCTTGGAATTGGGTCCACATTGATGCTAATGGCAACGATGATTATGTTCGGCAGGAGTAGGACCATCTTTATAAAATACGCTGTTTGTGACGTTAATGGTTTGATTTTGGAAGTTGAAATCCCTGATCAGTATCTTTGGTGCAAACGATCTTCAAAGAGCTCGTTCCGTGCCGGGGACGTGAGTCGCAGGTGAGGCAGTGGCAAAACAACAGTATTCGCCTATGACTGGTCCAGTCTTTCTGACAGTGACACATCTTCTGAGCATGAGCAGATTCATCTCAGTTATCTGCGTGTATTTTAAGGTGCCTAAGGGAGATCTTCAAGGCATCCCTTTTGCGACACTTTTGTATGCCTTAGCTTGCGTGACCTCGCCGCTGGGAAAACCGCTCTTAATGCATCGTTACGATTAGGCAACTTTAGCGCAGTTGTATCTGTTTCAGAATGACGTAAATACATAGAACACCGGTTCATTCCAGGCTCTCATTGTCAAAGATCGGTTTCTGGCACATCACTTTCAGTATTCTTCTAAGGCGGTTGGTCATGTCTGATTTATTAGCCATTATCCATCAGCCATACGGAAACCCAGGTGTTGCAACTCCCAAAGTTGGAATCCGCGCCCGGTTGATAAGAACTTCAACACCCTAACCACTGAGACACGTGGTTATCGTCGTCTTTTCGGTTTCGATTGGGACTATTTATACCGGTCTGTAGACGCTCACCGATCGGTTGCGGCTTGGTGTCTCGCATTGTCTCGCTTACGCTTGAACTCTGCCAGCAGCCGCACAGAAGCTAGTATTATATGCAGAAAAACATTAACGACAAAGACAAGTGAAACTTTAATAGCCCTTTCCGGCTTACTAGTTTTCATCAGCCAGGCAAAATCAATCCTTAGTATTGGAACACCCGAAGCTCGAACCCACAATTCATTGTTTTGAAGTTAAATGTTCGAAAGGTTAAGCCATAGACTCGTTTTCTTTACCAGTATTGTTTATCTGTAAGTATAAATAGACGAGGTATGACTGTTGGCGCGGCTCAAGAGAAGGTCCCAAGGCACAACGGGAAGAGTGAGTCCCGTAACCGATCTCAGTCATTTGCCCCGCACAGGAATGTTAATCCCTAGATTTATGTCGAAGAGGCTATTGGAATGATGACAGATGGACTGTCTTTAGCTGTCCAAAAGGCTGGCTGGCTTTGGACATCCCCTTTTCAATTTTGTCCTTGATCTTGAAAAATGGAAGAAGATGCCAACTACCGTGATATGAGTTCGGCGTAGACAGTGCGGCAGTACGGCGTAGTCAGCGTTTAACTCCTGTCGAGGCACTATCAATGTCTTCTCTTTGCTAATGTTCACGCGCAAGTTAAAGCAACGACTAGGTCCACCAGCTGCTGCTCCTTATGGTGGTGTTTAACGCGCAGTCATCCGCAAACAGAAGGTTGTCGTTTGAAGACTTCGTTAATCTCGAAGATGTTTCTAATGAATGATAGTTGAGTAGTTTGTCTTAAGCAGAATACCATGAACGACAAACACAAGGGAGACTGGAATAGCCATTTCTGGCTTATCAGTCATCATCAGCCAGCCATACGCAACCCCAGGCGTTGTGGCACCCTAGGCTTGAATTCGCGACCTTTTGGCTGGAAGTCCAATGTTCTTCTCACTGCGCAATGGGTCAGTGCAAGGACTGATAAGATGAAGGATGTTAACTTAAAACATCACACAGGAAAGTTACAAGAGGGAAAGAGTCAACAGAAATAACACTTGCGAGTAAATCTGGGCATGAATATTATTAAGGCGATTGGAGATTGCATAGTTTTTGCTTCTCTCGTCGCGTATAGGCTGCTTCCATGTAGTCGAAGGTCCGAACTGTTCGTGTCCAAACATCTACTCGGAAAGCTGTAGTGAGGACTATAAATGGACCGTGGTCTGAAACATGGTTCACAATCGAATATCACGTTAATTCAAAAAGCCAGTTAGACAACTGCTCAGTAAGGCTGGCTGCCAATCGTCTTTGCCTTTGCCCAATTTACTTTCAAAAGCAAATGGACTTGACTTCATGCCACCATTTTGGGTGGCAGGCAACGGCAAGACATCCCTTGCTCGTTTCTTTTGAAGGCTTTTAGTACGAATGATTAAGACGAGTTCAAATACATTGTCCGTTCTTTGCATGGTGCAGCGCAAATGTCGCTAGATTTCTATTTTTGACAAGTAATCCTCGTTAAAAGGCAAGGATATCATGTCATATCAAGTTATTCTATCCTTCTGCATGCAATATCAATTTGACCAAGGTGAACAGATATGTTGACTAGGGAAGTGTTCAAAAGCTAAAATGTTGTATGTTTGTGGGGCTGAGATATACACATAATATGCACAGCCTAAAGAGGACCGACGCGGAGCTGTGCAATAAGGTACCATCCTAGACGTCCTCATGTTTAGAGAGGATAATTGTTCAATAAGTCACTCAGTTTTTCACAAACCTACTTGAAAAGGGCGAAACTTGCACTTTACAAGCTTTGAGTCCGTACAACGGAAACGAAATCTGCTGCGTACTCTTGTTCAACGAACGAGAAATATTTCCTCTAGTGTTCCATAAGATGCAGAAACTGCCCGCATCAAAGCAGTCTCCCTTAACTTTGGGTAACCTTAAATTTTTATGCAAAATACTGCAACCGCTTATGGCTAAAAATGACGGAACAGTCTGTTTCGAAAAAGTCCGATATGATATCCGTACCCTTTAAGGGTTAAAGCATTTCTAATGCAATCACGCGACGGTTACGATGCACCGTAGAAAGAACATACAATGCAGTTGAGCTAATCTTAATGAGTCCTACTTACTGAAGCCTTCCAATCAACCAGCCAAAGGATGCCTTACCGTTGCACGCCACCCCAAATTCTATTTCTGAATGCACGTACATTTGCGGATGCAAATACATTAGGCAAACACAAAGGCAATTGGTAACTAGGGCACTGAGCAGTTGCCTAACGGGCTGTTTAAACAATAAAATAAAATACCACGTTTTTTATTAAAAATCTGTCGAACCGTGGTATCGTTGTCGACCTCAAAACAGCTTTCCGAGTACTTGTTCGGGCACGAACAAATCGGGTCTTATGCTACTTGGAGGCAGCGAAGGGCGAAACCAGACTTATGCAAGCAAGAAGACGTCATGGTCAATCTCTGATTGCCCTGTCAATCTTCCAATCAACCAGCCAAAGGATGTCTTGCCGTTGCACGCCACCCCAAACTGTGTTTCTGAATTCATGTGAACTGGCGAATTCAAAAGGGCCACTGAGCAGTTGCCTAAAGGGCTGTTTAAACAATAAAATAAAATACCACGGTTTTCTATTACTAAACATCTGCTGGACAGCGATCACCCTGTTGACCTAAAAAGAGCTTTCCGAGTACTTGTTCGGACACGAACAAATCGGGTCTTATGCTACTTGGAGGCAGCGAAGGGCGAAACCAGACTTATGCAAGCAAGAAAACGTCATGGTCAATCTCTGATTGCCCTGTCAATCTTCTCACCTCGATTAACGCATGGGTATGATTTGTGTAAACTCTTTCCCACCTTTCCTTTCCTCTCTGAATTGTTAAGCTACCGTCTCTGACGTGATCATTCTTTACGTTGAAGTACAGCCCTTGCTGGTATTTTGTTGCTTTTCTGTGAAAGTTCAAATTGCTGTCTAGTTCCTTTCGTTATTTGCGTAATGCAAGGACGGGTTGCAGTTCATAGGCTGTCACGGAATTTGTTGGAACCAGTACATCCTGCTGCATAAGTCTGTTTTAAAAGCGTAGTAACTCATCGATTACTTCGTGTCTCGCCTATATTCAGTTACAGTATTTTATAAGAAAAGAAAGCGAAGAAAATATGTATTATGCAGTATGTATTTGCATACCACATGGCTTGAGTATAGAGGAAAATTTATTTCTGTCCCAAATTCACATTTTGTTTCAATAAACAACTTAAACATAAGTATGCGTTCGGAACCTCAATTACTGAAACCTTTTAAGCCAATAAGCCAAACACTCAAATTTCGAGGTACCTCAGTCTTCAGTTTTCATCACTTTGTGCAAACATTGCATGCTTGATGTGTTAAAGAAATGGCTTTTTTCCGAAAACAGTTAACAGCAGGTGATGTTCAAATTTAGTGGGACATCGCACAGATTCTTTACTCTATTTCTGTCTAAGACTGGTTTCCAACATTCCTTTAACGTCCCTGCCTGTCCTGCTGGAAGTCAAAATTTTAAATATGCGAATTCAATTTCAGTTACGCACCTGAATTGTGCTCAACTTCTGCACCTTTTCTCTTCTTCTTTTCAGCCTGGCAAGGAGGCGTGCGAAAAAGAGACCTACTAATGCAGCGATTTCCCAAGGTCAGAAGCAGATTTTGTTTTGCTTTTAGGCTTCGCAACTCCGAGTGACGGAGTGGAGAGGTTTTTCGTCCAAAATCAATACTTTTAAGATTTTAGCTCACGCGAAAGGCATTGCCAATTACCCTTAAATATACTGAACTATATTACGGAATTCCAACACATCTTGCAAGTAGGGGAATGCAGTTTCCTCTAAATTTGCTGCGCTAGGCTTCAAATTCATGAGTTCAACTGGGGGCCTAGGAAGACTATGTAGATGTTGTATGCTATAGCTTGGGATAGTATGTGGTGTTATCTGTATTTTGACGCTAGTATTGTCCGTAATTTCGAAACTTACCGAACTAAGGTGCAAGCGTAGTTACTGGCCACTAAGGATGGATAATAGGCATAGTGGGAAACGGTTATAAAAACCCCTTATCTTACATGTGACCATGCACTAACATCCAGGAAAGGTAAGACTTAGGGTTAGTGTTGGGGTAGAATTGGTATCAGTATTAAAACATGGTTATCGTTCTACACACCTCAGCTCCCAAATGTAGCGCAGGACCATACGTTGAAATGGTTACGTACACCGTGTTCACTCGCACATTTAAAAGTACAATTGTACTTTTTTCTGTTAATGTATTTTAATTTTTAGTGAAATTATTTTATCCTTTTCAAACGGTGGGAAAAAACCATGTTAACCTCACTTTATCACATATGGTCCTACTTTTAACGCCAGGAGGGCTGGGTTAAGAGAGTTTTGTATTGCGGGAATGGATCTGGTGTTGGGGGTAGGTGGTTCAATGTAAGGAATAGAATTGTATTTTGGGTAAGCGTTAAACCTAGCACACGGATGTAGTTACCTCCTTTAATTTAACGCAACAACACCCGTTGTACGGGGTGCTTATACAAGTGTCCAACCACAGGGTTTAACTAAAAATGTAATATTTTTAACCTTCCTCCATTCGCAGCTGCCTGGGTTAGCGTAATGAAAAAGATGTTAACACTTTCTTGCTCATAGAGTATCCTAAACTTTGACTTGGTGGTACGTCGGACGGCAGATACAAGGACTACAGTTGATTGTAATGTAGACTACAAAATCCAGTTTTAACCTAACGAGTTGTCGCCAGAAAGTCCCAGTTGAGTAGTTCGTATGTCCTGGCTACCGTCAATTAAGTTTGAATAGAGGTGGAAGGGCCCAATTGCTGTAATTAAACCTCAGTCGCAAACATCTGCCTTTAGACAAGAGCACACATGCCACATGAATTACCACGCAGGTTGAAGAAACAAAAGTGTCCATTATCGTTTCATTAGCGCAAGTCATTTTCTGTCGTACGTTGCTTATGAATCAGTTAACCATAAAACTACTTTGGTGTATTTAGCAAAGCTATAATGCTTATCTCAAGCTTTCAAGCCCCCAGGTGGTAAAGGTTGTGTTTCAACAGCGAAATCGAAAATGAAACCACTACTGAATTACGGTGTCAGTGTGTTTCTTATGGATGAATACGGCACTGTCTTTTGTCTAATGTTACCAGCTTCCTAAACGAAATTTTGTAAGGTGCCATCTTTTTCTACAAATTATTATGAAAAAAAATGCATAATCATGCTTTGTATGGCCATGCAAACAGCATACGAGAAAAGTAACGACCCACAATACACGTGAATTTGCGCTAATTGCCTGGGACATTGCTTTGCGGATAAAGGTTACGGTTAGGGTTTAGTTTAGGGTTAAGGTCGAAGATGGCATTAGCAATAGGCTCAGGGTGGAGGTCATTGTCGTATTACCTGTAAGCTTTAGGTTTGCGTTATGGTTACTGTTAGCGTTAAGAGTGTGTTTTATGTGGTGTGGCTGACTGGCGGTTGCACCAGCCACCTGTGCCCTCTCCCGCCTCCGGTCTTCTTGACCATGTCATGACACCGGGCTCAGGTGGGGGAGGAGGAGAGAGTGTAGTAGATGCAGTACAAGTCTACTATCACTTTAAACTAAATCACGCGCAAGTCACCATCCCTGCACCACCCTTCCGTGGAGCATACAGTTGACATCGTTTTATTACGGCGGTCGAACTGTCGTTAGCGTTAAGATATGGGTATATTTAGCCTTCTTGAAATCTTACCCTAAGGCCACATATTCAAAGAAGGTGGAGCTGTTTCTATTCCCACGTCTTGTTAAGCAGTCATACAAGGCATCCCTACAAAAATTCCCCAACGAATATAACCACACACAGCTTTCAAAGGAAAGGTATGCTTAAAAACATTCAGTTGCGATAACTTACGTTCTGGGAAGAATTCCGTGCAAATATTTCAAAGGTACATTTTGGCGGATGGATGTTTTCGAGCATTCATCTTCATGCCGGTTCAATAGTCCAACTTCTTTGAGAGCCTAAAAATTGAACAGTAGTCATTGGAAAAGGGTAAGGAGTGTATGAGCATGTCATAACCCGAGTTTATAAGGGTTGCGTTCTGTTGGGGAGGAATTTACCAGAGGGGTAATGATAATGCTTCGCTACTGTAACGTTACGTGAAAGGACGGAGTTACGTGCGTGTAGGACATAAATCGGGCAAAGGGAGGTTGAGATTTTGAAGAAACGCCTTCCATGAGCAGAAGATTGGATTGTTTGGCCATGTGTCCACCAGCGCAGGAACTTGGAATGGCTCGCTGGCACATTATAGATGGCTTGGGATGCTAGGTTGACGTCTACCCGGTGACCGCTATTACCGAGTCACCAGTGAACAAGGGTTTGACTTTTTCATGTTTTGATTTGGCCCTGTGGGATGATGCATTGGCGTCGCTCGAACACGGTAGCAAGTGAAGGCCTGATCCACATTGAAGGGGCCTGAAACGGTATCCTACCCCTGACCTTCAATACGACGAAGGGGAACTTTGGAAAAGAATTCGTTTTATCTTGGTGGCTAGGCACATGAGCGAAATTTTGGAGTTCTGGCCGAATCCCCTTGGAACGAGAATAAGAGGAATACGTTTTTCTTTTCATCCCTCTGCATCTGCGTTTATGGCTATCTTTATTTCGCGAGTACGAATTATCGGGTCTAGAAACGCAATGTTCCGAACTGGCGTAGCTGCAAATTCTTTTTTAAACCGACCGGCAAAACTCAAATAGCTCGATAGATGGGTCAGAATCTTAGTCTATTATCTATGAACAACAATTGTGTTCACATTGCATGAAATGGCAATAGCTATTCCACCAGAGATGGGACTAACTAGGACTACCACCCTTGACAGCCTTCAGCAATGCTAGATTTGCTTACGAGTTGCTTGAACTGTTTTACATGCAACATGTTTCATAACCTTTATTTTAAGTAGTTGGATTTCAAAACTGTTCCGTCCACGCATTTGAGGGTGTCAAGGAGTATGTTGACCGTTCTCCATCGCTCGGCCAAGGTGCATTGACATGTAACTTCGATATGGCGGGAGTGTCAAAAGCCTCTGATCACCACAGTGTGCCTTTGTATTCGCCGACGGCCCTTTTTCTTTGATGTTCACATTAATCCATTAAAGTTTAGAACATGTTTTGAGTCATGGCGGTCAAGTCTTTGATCTGGTTAACACCCTCCCTTCTTGAAATAAGCACTTGCTAACATTTTGCAATGTGGTTGCAATAATCCCTTTTTTTCTGGCAAGCTTCTGAGGAGTGCCACTTGCTTCCTCGTGGTTAGTTTTGCTGGAGGAACCTAGCAAACTTGTGATTAGTTACAGTTAACAAACAGTGAATAGGAAGATACCAACGTCCGCTGTATCGGTCCATTTCACTGAATAGCAACCAGTGGTTGCATACTTTGACTCTGAGCAGAGCCTTGAGAATTCACTTTGGACTGCAAATCTTGCCTTTTTTCGGTCTACGAATAGCATCCAGCTGAAAAACCAAAAAACGAGAGGAGACATTTATGGAAACCGTTCCATTTATCATCAGCGTTTGGTGTCAATGCGAGTAGACTGTTTTGTTGGTGTGTTTAATTTACTTTCAAAATATGCAATTCCCTCGTTGGTGCTACAACCAGAATTTACGGTCAGCATAAACAGGTGTGGGATATTCCTCAAAAGAAGACGAGATAGCCAGAAGCATTTTTTGAGATTTGATTTCACTATCATCTGTCGTTGCCTGTGATCGAAAATGGGCTGCATTCTACAAACCTGCTCGAGTTATTTGGCACAGTGGTTATTGCACACTTGGTACTCAAATCAAAGGAATGATTCGTTAGGGCTAACGTTCGTCCTTTCTCTTTCAAAGCTTCCAACAGCTCCTACGTGAAAGGGTTCTACAACTCTCTAGAACAAATCAGTCTTCCAGTCAATGCGACGTTTCATCGAATCAGTAGTATCGACCGAGATGCTATCGAAATCGACGAATCATTGGGGCATGGTGAGAGTTCTACACTGCTGGCTATATGTTGAAAAGAAAAAATATATATTAACTTCAATTTTCTGATTTTTTTATCTTTCGATGTCTGCTTCGTTTCAGGAAGCCTAGCTTTCACAATGGTTTACATCTTTTTTGCTAAAAAGCAGTAACTCTACAGAGAGAGAAACAAACAGTGGACGTTGGTTAGGTGCGAGACAGTTAAAATATTTCCTATGAACAACTGTTAGTGTTTACACGTCTTTCTTATTGATTGGATAAGTCCGGATTCCGGAAATGTTCATTAAAGGCCGCTTTTTGCTGGAGGCCTGGAAAATGTCAAGCACGAAGGTTTGCGGCTCAGGCATGAAGTTGTTTTCGTAAAAAAATTCGTTTTTCCTTTCCACTTGTGGCTATTAATTGTGATTTATACAGCGCAACTTCTTCTGTTGATTTTAATTTAAGAAACCGATTTTCGAAACTGTTGCAAAACGTTTTGAAAAATCACCTACCCCGGAAAATCGTTGAACCCATTACACGCCACCTTCAAAGTTTCAGTGCCTAATGCTTTATGAATTCATAAATCCAAAGTCTGTAGGCGCAAATGAGACTCTCTACATGCAATGTGTTTTCGCACTGTACTATAGGTCGTTTTGGGTGGAAATGGCATATTTTTCTAACTTAACCAATCATATCTCAATCAGCATCACTAAACATTTCCGCCCTGGGTATAGAAAGGAGACCACTGACTACGCGATTCTCCTGTGCGTGTGTTTGACCCCGGGCGACTGTTTTGGTGGACTTTCTGAAGCAATTTCGTCTGACATGGTTGAAATATTTACTAGAGGAGGGGAAATGGGTGGGGTTAAACGAACGACAGCAGTTATTCCAATCTTCCTCTAACTTTGCTCTCCTCCTTCCCCAAAATCTACATTTTTCCCTCACTTTGCCCACTCGTCCTCATCCTTACCTCTATGACTTGTTCGAAGGAGCGTTTCTCCTGTCTCTTATGTCTTGCGCACAACCCTATTAATATTTTATATCAAACTAACAAATTGGTGGAGTCTTCATTCGCGCTGTGCTACGAATTGGGCCTTCCAACACGCTCAGTATGGCTTTTGCCCCAAACTCAATCCACACTTTCCCTTTCTCGCATTTTTGGTTCATTCCCGCTGATTCGTGAAACAACGTCATCTTTGTAATTATCACGTTCAGTTTCAAACAGATTTTGAACGTGACGGGATTGGTAAATCCTTAATTAAAACGAAGAAATGAAATTGAGCAGTATCTCGGTGCTCTTTATGGCCTTTTTCAATTCTCTTTTGCTTTGAATACAGAGAAGCTCTTATCGTATGCAGTCAGAAGGTGAAACTTAATTAGCTTATTCTTAATTCTTATGGATTGGGGCGCAAACGAAATTGCTCGGATACCTGAATGTGACATTTGCCAACAGAGATGTCTAAAGACTGTAATCTTTGCAAGCGATAGTGCACCTACCACGGGCGATGGAAAACTGCTTGTAATTTCGACTACTCTTGAACATTTCAGCACCTATATTTCTACGCTTTTTTGGGATCGCATCAGGACTGACGAACTTTTGTTAATGTGTTGTTGAGTTGCTGCGATTAAATGAGCTGTAGAAATAATTTAATGGTGCAGAAGGAGACCAGCGCACCTCCAACCAGCGGAGGTACAGTAGAAAACTTGTTGTTGTCTTCGAAGGAATTTTAAGTCCTTAAAGTAAGTTTGTGAGGAAGCTGGATACAAAAATTGCACAACTGGAAGGAGAGGTAGCCTTAATAAATTAAAGGGTTGATTTTTTAGTGTCTAGTTATTGAGGTATATCACGCACTGGAGAACGAAAAGGATTACCAATTACTCTGAACTCGACTTAAATAACTAAAATAATTTAGCTGCGTTACAATCGGAGCAAGTTTAGGAATGTTGCTCAACAGTTGTATGAAAGAACGAAAGGACGCTTTCTGGCCAGTTGTAGTACAACTAGGCATTTTTTAATTCTGTGGATAAGCTTGGTTATTCCTAGAAGAGTATTAAGGGGACAGAAACTTCCGACTGGACCACAGGCTCACTTAATGTTGCCTGCGATTGTGAACATTGTGTGTCCTAAGGGAGGAAAAACATATGGTCTGCTGACTCAGCCCCAGTTTTTTTATATAAGCCGCTTCTTTCCCAGGACAAGCAAGCGTTGTAATAAATGTGCTTTTACGTGCACATGATCACAGATCATAGAACCTGTACTTTTCGTTAAAGCGTCTTTTTGTTTCTTAAACGGACACTCCGTGTTACATAAAGCCTTGGATTCAACTTCAAAATCTGAAGTGCGTTTTGCCGCCAAATCGATACATGTCTATGTGTAATTAACGCGTGTCTAATCATCTCAAAATTAATCAACGCAGCATGAACAAATTTTCCTTTAACATGTCATTTTAATTTATAATGTTTGGTAAATCAGTTATGCAAAATTAACATCTTACAAATTTGGTTTCACATGACAGTTTTTAAGACGTCCCTATCACGATGTTGGTCAATTTTGTGTCGCTGGGAAGTGTTTATAAATCTATTGTCACAGAGGCCGATCTATCCTTGGCTTAAATCCCCTGCGACGTATCTGCGCTTTATTGGCGCCTTCAATGTGAATTTGCAAGTCCGTAGACATCTGACGCTTCGGAGCAGTTTTGTGGGGAATGGAAAGTGACAATTGAATCGAACCAGATAAATTTGTCTGTCATAGGGATAAGCACAGATAGGGTAGAGTTTGAGATGAGTGGCAGCTTAGGATGCCATTCTACCACTGTGTAGCTTCCGATGTCTGATTTATTGCGTTATAGACTCGAAGTAGTTCGTATTCGGTGAAGCCATAAATTAAAACTTCGTATTTCTTGCATTTGAGCATAAGCCACTTCAAAATAGATCATGTCACAAATAGACATTTTATATTTTTGCGCTGATTTAAAATGGATTAGTCAGGAGTTAAAGAGTTAATATCTTCGGTAGAAACATCTCGCCCCTTCTAACACAGCGAACTACAGGGTAGCTGCATTATTCAAAATTGAGTCCAATCAATGGATTCGACAAACGTTTGGTGACATATTCCACTTTTACATTGATCTGCATTTCTTCATTTATACTCAAATATGTCATCATAGTTTATCCTAAGTAAAAGCATTTTTGATTAATTTACTGGGCTGAAGGACTTGGGGAAATGCCATTCATTCTGTTGGTAGAGGCCGAAACCACAAATCCCTGAGATCCTCTCGTACACCCCTGCCTGTAGAGAGCGCTAAGCCTCTTCCACGTCGACGTTTTTTTCATTCGAACATTTTGCGTGAAAGGCGTCATACTAATACGACCACTGCCTGTAACAACATGCTTTGCGGAGTGGAGAGGCAATTGCATTTGCAAATGCATGCTTTTAAGAAATCTGTCGGGTGCGTTTCGCCCATCCAACCACTCCATGCAGCTGGATGCTTCTACGTGCAGGCAAAAGGCAGCCAGAACCCTACAAAACGAATGTAGCTATGCGTGTTAGTGTGTGCGGCCTGTCATGTTGCGAGATAGAACAATATTTTCTGCCACTGCGCAATGCTTCCACACATGCAAAGGAATCCATTGCTTGAACCTGGTGCAACAAATAAACTCCAGAGCCACCGATTCATAGCAAATTGTAGTTTCGTTTTTAAAACATTTTTCCAGCAGAATAATTGACCTGAGTGGGATAGTAATACAAATTATCCGGAGACATAATCTCAACTTGATTCACTCGCAGGTGACAGTCTGATGATAATTGAGGCGCATCCTAGGCACTTTTGTCAACCCCACCTAAATGCCCGTATAACCGTAGAGTTTCGGCTTTTTCCATCCTGCGCTTTAATGCAGGTGAAAAGTAAGCCCGGTGACTTGTGGGTGAATTCGTTTCAATTTATAATGAACTTGCGCCACAGCTACCACACGCTCTCTCTCTCTCTCCCTCTCTCTATTCCCTTAACCCCCCGGTGTCAGGGCCACATACGGGATGGAGCGCAAGTGGCCTGTACGGCGAAATCTGCACCTAAGCGTACCATCACGCTCCTTGGTCTACAAGAAACACTTGACCAGGGTTTCAACAACCTGCCTAAATAGTAGGCATTTAAATAATTGTTCTCCTGTTTAGGTTAAACTTATAGTTTTTGGTTCCGCATGCAGCTTAATATTCTTTAATTGTAATTATTTTAGAAAGGTGCAAGTTTTCTCTTCAAAAACTGTCCGTTCCAAAACTTGAGGCCCTTAGGTTTTTCACTATTGTTTCAACTAAATTAATAAATGATGAGTACGTTTTCATTTGAATGTACCATTTTTTTGAGACCACCCCTAAACAGGGAAAACTAATTCTTCCCATTTTCACATAATAACGGCTTTTAAAAGTACCACAAAGTGATTAAAAATGAACCTCAGTAATTTTCTTCAAGAACAAATTATTTGTGTTGGCTAATTTTTTACCCAATATGTACGTCAAATAATTTTCTTTGTTTATGGGATAGGAACAGACAATGCAGATATTTTCCGTTTAAATCTGACATTTAATGCTGTTTAACTTGCAGTAGTAGTAGTATTAGAATTAGTAGTAGTAGTAGTGGTAGCAGTAGTTGTATGGTAATGTGTTATTGTTTTGTAGTAGGAGGTTTTACGTCCGCTTTACTTGCAACTTTTGGATAGCGTTTCGAGAATTTATTCACACATACCTGGGGTGGGGTGAAGTGGGAAAGTTTGACTACAGCGAGAGGTGGGATAAAGAGATGTCAACCTATGAGTAAATGAACTGTTGACAGTGCGTCATCTTACCACGCAAAGAACTAAACAGCTAAGATAAATGAAACAAGGCCTGACCGTACATTTAGTTCAGTAAATTAGTGGGCGGCCTATTTTCCTGGTCAGCATTTTCATAATGGTTGCTATTAAATAGCACTAAGGACTAAAATAGGTTTTCTTTGCGTATAAATTTCAGTAAGTTGTTTTTTTCCTTTTGGGATCATAAGTATTAGCTAAAGGCCTAAATAGGTGTTTCTTTGATGTTCTACCGTTGCGTGCTTCGAGGCTGAGAATATCGCGGTGTGGCGTGTGGCGTGCATTAAAAGATTTCTAACTAGCAGTTGCACCCAGCCCTGTGTGTGTGTGTGTGTCTGATTGTTTCGAGTGGCCGACTGGTGTTCTGATATTCAGGATGCAACGGCTCCTTTTTAACTTGCCCTCTGGCAATCTCACACAAATGAGCTGTAAACCACTCCCTCTCCCTCTTCTGTGTAATCTTGGGACTTGTTTTTGGGGCATAGGTTGTGCACGTGGTACGCGCAGACAAGGTCAGTGGATATATCAGCAGCTACACCCATATGCCCACACCGATGAACTGACCGGTTCGGACGATGGCTGGTGCCTGGGAATGGTAATAGAGATTGAGGACGATGGCTCAGCGCATTTTCCACCCTGTAAACAATCTGAAGCGCTTGAAGCAAACACGAGGCACTAAAGGTCGTATTGAAGAATGTGGCCAGTTGATGAGATGACTAGGACTGTGCGGTCTGCCCATTGTTTGTTTGTGTGGAGTTGCTAACTGGCGGATTGAGAGTCAGACTGCAATAGCTCCTTATTTATGTGGCCTCTATGACACTCCCAATCGGCGGGATTCAAGGCAGGTGGGGCAGGACGTTCAAGGGCGGCTCCGGCCGCGCCAACCACCGGCGCCCTCTCCCGTCTCCGGTCTTTGTCGTGACACCTGGTGCAATGGGGGAGGGGGAGAGTGCGGTAGATGCAGTGCAAGTCTACTCTCAGTATAGTGTACTTCACATGAACGAACCCGTGCTTGCTTCCAGCCTGCTGCGATGTACTTTTTGGATCTCATCAGATGCAATGATCGCATTGTTTTACCCTTACTTAATACAGCTGTGCGAGAATGTTGCTCATTAGTGCGTAGCCCAGCGTTCCTCTTATGCTTTCTTATATAGAAGCAAATATTCCCATTAAAATATTCAAAAGACAATTTGGTGAGCATACGTTAGCTTTCGATAAATTCTCATCAGGCTTTTGCATTTATATTACTTAGTAACTAAGTCGAATATGCTCTTATAAATGCTCTTCTATGCTTTCTTATATGCTCATCTTGACTTTCGATGCTCTCACGTGTTTTAGTATATAATATAGAAATCTTTCCTTCACACTTTCTACTCGATGATATATTATATCTGGGCTTAAAAATTTGCTTATTATGAGATTTTTGAAGATCGTAGAGTTTTCACTCTAATAGTATCATATCTCTATGTTTATTAATTCTTTTCATTATGCATGCAACAGAGCCTGCATCCATTGCAATTTTTAATGCACACTATATGGTAGTTTTTATGACATATGGCAATATATGGCTTACGCTGAAGTGAAAGCATACGGCTTTCCGACTGAAAACCCTAAAATTAAAAGCAACGGTCACTACGACTCAAACTGTTTTTGGAAACGGGAAAACACTCTTAAAGTCAAACTAAACGCTTCCTTTCCGTAAATTATTCGAAGAAGATATGATAAGCTTTCAAATAAGTACCAGTTTTCTATTATATATATTTCAAATAAAAGAAGTTCTTTGGAAATCGATACCAAAAATTAATCATGTAATTTTTGATGCTAGATCCTCAGCTCGTCGTCAGACATACACTTGATGTGCAAATATTTAAATTTTAAAGTATACCAAAAAGTTGCTATTGATTATTCATTCCTGCCATGCATACACTGGGAACGGCGCATAAATTTGAAAGGGACAAGACTTTGCATTGTTGGTTTCTGTCCCTCTAAAATAGACTGAGAATTTGTGGATGCCATTTACTCCGTTGACTCGTGCATTAATCGGCACATCTAATTGGATGCCGTATACAACAATCTCAAAAAATGGAAAAGGTTCCATCCAATCCAGATGAGGTCATGATCACAGTTATAGCTTTTGGCAGACCTGACTAATCAATATCATTTTTTCAGTATACTTTTTATTTTAAGTGTTCTGCACATTTACTGCACGTCTGACGACAACCTGGGGCTGAAGCCTTATATATATATATAAAATGTGATGTCCGAATAACCTGACTCCATTTCCTGCACTTAATAATTTCAGAAATTATTTACCCGATTATTCTCTGGAGTCCATATACCAGAAACCGCATAGAGAACGCTGGGGGACCCACTGAGGGGCCGAACACCTCGTTGCTGTGTCACACAGCAGCAGAAACATCGGCGAAACACGTCTCTGGGTTTTTAGCTAGTACCTATGTCGGAAGTACGGTATAATGTCTTTGCCATATAAGATTCATACTACTTGTAGTACTACTTGTTTGTAGAATGGGCATTACGTGGTTATTTCACAGTGATTGATTGTCTTCGACCCAAATGTTCATTGAAATTTCGGGTCTGACCCTAAAATGTCATGTCCGAATAACCTGACTCCATGTCCTGCACTTAATAATTTCAGAAATTATTTCCCCGATTATTATCTGGAGTCCATATACCAGAAACCGCATAGATAACGCTGGGGGACCCACTGAGGGGCCGAACCCCTCGTTGCTGTGTCACACAGCAGCAGAAACATCGGCGAAACACGTGTCTGGGCTTTTAGCTAGTATCTATGTCGGAAGTATGGTATAACGTCTTTGCCATATATATATATATATATATATATATATATATATATATATATGATAACACCTGATGCTAAATAGAGCAAGCCAGCTTAGTTTATACTTTCCAATTGGAAACGCCTTTCAGAATATCAGATCAAGTTTCATAATAATGATTTGCCGATTTCCTACTTTTGCATAACACATGCGCATGTGCTTTGGCTATTCAGTGGGTAGCCTAGCGTTCTCCTCTGGCTTTCTGGTAAATATTCCAGTTTTGGAATTTGAGCTGTTTACTCTCCTTAGAAATGCATGCGGTTAAGTGGTGTCAGGTTTTTCAGGCTCTTACCCAAGGTTGTTATCAATAGTTGAGCCGAAATCCATCAGTCGCCCTGGAATATCCATCAGCCACGAACAGGCAGTAAGTACTGCATAAATAACGCAGTAACACAGTTATTCCCCTGAGGAGTAGGAATTCTGGCTTCAGAATTTTGGCACAACTTTTGGACAGAGCCTGAAAAGCTTTTTCCCGAAGGATTTCTTCCAAGTAGCGCATTAACCGCTGACAAAACTAAAAGGGGTTTTACAGGTCGTCTACGGGGAACGCGGGTGGTTCCTCCTACTGCAAGTACGTTTCGTATTTGAGCACCCCCAAGCTTACGAATTTTGACCCACCCTTTTGACCTGACAGTGCGCGATCATTCGCTTGCTCGCTTGACCTCTGTTCCACTCTTGGCAATTGGAGTTGCGGTAACCTTCGTGTAGCTACCGCTACTACCCTCATTATCAACTGGATTGACCAGTTATCCAGTGCGTACGAAATGATTTCGGCTTTTTGGTGCGTCGGCAAGTAAATGTTTCATGCCGATTGCTTGACCTCTGACCTCTGACCTCTGGCTCCCTAGAAGTGTTGGAGCTACGCTGACTGAGTTCAGTCTTGCGATATTTCCTGGTAAACCAGATACAAATTCCTTGCTTGACTTGCTGTACCAGTCGTGGACTAGCTTTCGATCACTAGTCTGACCACCTTCTCATAGGCTCGGCCGATGACTCTCAAATTCTTAAAGACGAAACTAACGAGATACAACGGCCAATAATGCAAAGACACTGGTAGAGCGGGGCTCGAGTAGAGTTTTATGGGACACATGCGTCCCTTTGTACCCTGGAGCTCCATCTGGAACCTCACCAGCAGTCGTTCAGGGACTAGTATTATAGGCATTATAACATTACTGGTAACCAGAAAGTCATGGGTTCGAGCCTCAGGAGTTGCAACACATGGGCTGGGGAACGGCTCACTGAGGCTGGCTAACAAGCCAGACGCTGGCTTGATGTGGAGTTGTCCAAAGCAGAAGCTACAGAGGCAGAATTAATAAGGCAACCGCTTAATACTGCGGGGCGGGCATAAGCAGTTCAGAGGTCACTGACAGGCAAGCGTTGACCAGGCCATGGCCAGCCGTTGGTGGAGTTAACCACGAAATGGAGTGTACATGTGACCGCGTGCCTGAGCCCTTCACATCTGTCACCGAAAGCATAATAGTGATCGGGATTAAACTGCCTCTATGTACGGAGCCAAGTCACCGGTGGTGCAGGCTGGCGACTACAAGAGCGGATGGTCACAAAATTGTGCTTCCCCTTTTTTTATGTGGCTGTATACCAGAGCAAGGTTATAACTTCGTGGTTGATTGCAGATAGGCGCTTTGGTGATCTTGTGTGAAAACGTTTGCCCGTTTCATGCATAAAAACCGTGCCGTAACTGTGGCCAGCTACCTCTCCCATTATTGGCAGCAAGACCATAAATTCGATCGGCAGTAGCCTGTAACCACGCGCAGGGCGCTTTGTCAATGGACAAGGGAGGTTAGACGCGGCTGATGTTCGAATACTCGTGGGGCAAGACGTTCGCTCGTTGTGTCAATAACCTCCACATTGCAACTTCGGCGTGGTAAGCCGTAGATCTCTGTTAATTCTCCGTTGGTCAGAATCGAGTCCTTGAGGTTCAGTATTTGCTGGCTGATGGTACATTTCACCAACGGAGTGTGTATCATTTCTAATAGGATTCCGAATTTTTCGCCATCGCCTCCAAAAGGCGTACGCCCATGTTAGGAGCGTAGCGTGATGGCAGTCGCTTCTGCTCTTGCTAGTGGACGCTGACCCAGTGGATTAGAGTAGATTGATGGGACCTTATAAAGGACACGGAAGGTTTCGGTGGGGTCAACAAAATTCCCGTAATCAACGGTGTGTGTGTGTGTGTGTGTGAGAATAGCTCTGTTTTTGCTTCTAGGTTCCCCTTTGCCGAGGGAGAGTTTCTGTCATTCTTTTGGAGAGGCGCCGACGCCTGCGACCAATATAACCTGTTCCACAGGAGCAAGTAAACGAGTAGATGCACATGAAGGTGGTCTGAGCTGGCAACCTATCTGTACCTTTTCCGTGTAAAACAGGGTTCATCGAGAACAATATCTGTACTCGCGCTGCTGGGAAGGTCTGGGAAACGGCTTGGTTAAGGCGTCTTCTGTGGAAAAGGGTCTCATACCAATAGTCTTTGTAATAAATCTAGCAGGATAACCGTTCTCGGGAAACAGGGTCTGGATCGTTCTAAGCTCCTCCTCGATATTTTCAGCCGAGCAAATTTTTCTAGCCTTTGTGCCAAGCAATGAACTAGATTGCATTTATGTTTGACGTAAAATTGGATGTCAAGAGAGATAGAGTATGACAGTGTCCTGACTGAGCTGTTAGTAGGAAATGGGGCTAGGAATCCTCCAAAATACAGATGACCTTGTGAAAAGGTACACTTCCCAAAAAGGTAAACCAAAGTTGAGCAGTGGAGGTAGCGGTGGGAGATTCTATTTGCCTGTCTTACCGGCCTGCTCGTCAAAACTTTTGGTTACAACAAATTAGTGTGGTCTGAGAGTACTGGGATTACTTCCCAAGATTCGGTTTCCTGAGCTCTTACATAAACGCTTCAGCAATCTCTTCGGATAAGACTAAATTGATCCATTTAATCCAACTTCTAAAGGTGAAAGTTCTGTGTCACAAGTTCGAGAGCTCAGCAGCATCCATTTTATAGGTTAATTCGTCAACATTGCCACAATCAGCTACTATTTAACCGACTTACCTGTTGCAGCAAATACAGTTCGGTCTACGCAGTCGCCTGCGCTCTTCTTATTCTGCGTCTACCCTCCCTCACCATCGGCCGATGTGCATTGCATGACTAAGCTAGCATTTTCTACAGAACGGTGATCTAATCAAGCCAAATCTTGATGCGATATCATCCAAAAGGGACAGAGTTACTTTAATCGCTGATATCAGGCTTATCATAGCATGCACGGTAAAATTGGTCATCAAAGTTTCTATGAATAATTTCGAGCAAAGTAAATTATCTTAAATCGGTCGCTATTCGGACCTCTAAAACAGGCTTCTGACCATTTTTTTATTGCAAATCAAGGTTTTAGGCAGCTAATAGGGTATAGGTGCTCTCTAATGAGTTGTTAACTCAAAATTCTGATTGATTCGAAAAGGTGGTTTAAGAAGGATTGTAATTTGCAACTGTTGAGCATAGCAATTTGCAGATATTTCTGTCAAACCAGGCTACCGGCTTTTGAAGAAGGTGTTCTCTGGCTGTACAAAAGGATTCCTAAGGCAAAAAACAGCATTTTTTTCCTTCTTTGCAGTGTTTGGAAAAATTCTTTTTCATCAAACTTGATACTTGACGAAAATGTTTCTTTTTGTTTAAAGAAGTTTTTTATTCTAACATTTTATAAGGCCATTAAATTTCCATTCATAAAACACCGTATCATTATATTTAAAAGTGCTGCTTACAAAGTCTCCAATTTTTTCCATATAGAATGCTAATTTATATGAGCACTTTATGGCTTCTTCCGATAAGCGTCGCGAAATATGTTATTTGACTTAGACAGAGTTTACATAAAATACAGTTTGGAAACCACGAATGCAAGTGTACTGACAGGACGGGTTCAAATTATCATTTCTTCGTGTATAAAGTTTTAATTAGACGTACTTATCTACTAGACTAGTGCAAAAAGAATATTTTGCCCACATGTCTTATATAAAATATTTTTAATTTATGAAGTTTTAAAAAATCATTTGGAACACTATCTTATAATTAAATTATTAGTTTGAGTTTACTTTTTGCAGGCGTTTGGAAAACGTTCGCTCAAACTCCGATATCTTGACATACCTGTAATATCTTTGGGTTAAGGCTGCATGATGACATCATAACAACCATAGTTATGGAAATTCGGTTCATAATGGAGGAGATATAATATCATAAACTTCTCCTCAGACTGAAGTCTCTTTGCAAAATGGCTTCAGGAATTTTCCACTGACTACAAAAACAGCACGCGTGATAAAAAGATTACCTTTGTTACGGGTCATCAAGGCAGTTAGAGTTTCCTATTTATTTTATTTTATTTTTATTTTTATTCGCCGTTCACTTTGCTTTTGCGGATCTCAATCATAATATTCTTTAAAAAAGTCCTTACAACGTTCGAAAACTGATTTGATTCACACAAGGTCTTCAGATAGGTTTCTCCGCAGTCAGGCTCCATTGGATGTTAAAATAAAACTAACTTAAGCCTCTCAATGCTGTAGTTAATATTTGGCACGATTGCCTCGTATTTGTCAGTTGTGGCCGTAGTCATGCCACACACTCTTGAATTACTGTTTACTCTCAGCTAAGATCTCTGAGCCAAAACATAAGTATGAATAATTGAGTGCTTAATCCTTTATTTCACTAGAAGAGGAGATTCACAAAAGTACAGTTAAAGGATCCCTGCCAGAATGTTTGCCCAAAATGGAAAAAATACCGAAGCATTTCATTGTAACATTTTGTCGCACTCGGATTAGGCCAGCTATGGTTAAACTCGCGCCCCAATTTTTTGCAAATATTTTCACTAAGCGGTATCAACTATAGTTGAAAGCTAAGCCCTGACCTGCTAATCTAGTAGTAATTTGTGTCTCAGTTGTAAACTTGTTTTGATAACGCCTCAAATCTTGTCGTAAGATACCTTAAAAATGTTTTGCTGGCTTTCTACTGCTGTAGCTTCTGTTATAATTTTAGTTGTCTAATATGAATATAGGGCTTTTCTTAAAAGTATTAAAAGATAACAAATTATGGCGCTTAAACGGTACCCACCAAGTAGCCGTCATTTTCTCTATAAATTTACACAGAATATTATTAGTTTCGACTGAAAACTGTGAAATATTCATATCGCTTGGACTTGTTCTCTAAGTGATGGTCTACTGTTTTCTCGAAAACTTGGCACTTCGTAAGAAGGCATTTACTTCTTAAAATCATAAAGCTCTGCTAACACTAATCGCTAGGTAATAAACTATTTACTTCGACGAAGAAGTTATTAAGGGGCTTCTTCATCTCTCAATTAGAAACGCCCTAAAAGAAGGCATTTGTAAACGCAATCTCACACCAAGTAGACACACGGGGAAACGCATCGGACAAGCTCTTTGTTCGCATGATCTGGACTTTTAAGCATCGCGACAGGGAAAGCTATTTCCTTATAGGCAGCCACAATAGAATAAAGCTTTGTTAATCTACCTTTCAATCTCACATATTATGATGTCCAATGTTTGCTTTTGAGACCCGTTTGATAGGGCCGCATATTTAACATTTAGAATTTTTTTATACTTTAGCGCTTAGTCCAAATTCATTATACTGCTGAGTAATGACGTATCAAAACCTGTTTGCTGCACCACTAGTAATGGGTATCACCTGGTCATCTGTCGTGTCACGGTTCTTACAAAATGTCTGACCTTTGCCAAAAGCTCGGGATGAGATCGTTTGGCAATCTGATAGGTGAGCACCCCTAAATCGTAAATAATATGCTAATCACAAACTGACAGGAGGACGGATCTGGAACTCAGCGATTAGGCGTTGGGCTACTAAATGCCCAGGTATCAATGTCCGAAATTCAAGTCCTCTGAATAAATGGTTGGGTCTAACTGGGTGACGAACTGGCTAGTAACGGCCATATAGGTCTTCATTTTCTTTGTCATAACCCACTGTCTGCATGTGACACTAGGCGAACGCCTGCGAAGACTCTGATGAAGCCCCCAAAGATGTGCGGCTTTTTAGGTTCCCCAGCTCTTTCTCGGCTTTATGGCTCATTTACAGAACCGTGTAATCGCGCCAGCAAATAATACTGTGATTGGCCGAAGCCTGCGCCAATACGCATCACCTGTACTTCATAATCCCCCTGGCTGGGTTGCACTTGTTTTTATTAGAACTTGAGGGTTTTGTGTTTGGCATCTAAATCGATGTGCCTATTAATGCATACGCGATCTGAGTGCATTACTTCCAGGCTATGCATCGTCTTTCCTTGTTCGACAGGCGCCAACATTGCGAGTGTTCGCCCACGCAGCCTTATACCGGGTGTTCAGTGTGCATGGATGCCTAGGATACGTGAACTTGTCACCTCACTGCTAGCTGATGTTCATGTGTACGAGCGGAGACATACGCTCCAGTTCGCTGCACTACACTGCACCTCGAATTTATGACGGTGCCCCGATCCAGCCCAATCAAAATAGCCCGATTTCTAGGCAGTACCATTGAGTAGGAAGAGAAAACCTCTCCACTTGGACAATACTGTAGGCTCTGTGGGCCAACGGGTTGGGTGGTATCATTGGTGGAAAGATTTCCTCCTCATCCTTATTGACGATTGGTTGATAGACCTCTAGATGCACGTTTTCCACCATTAATCCACCTGCACACGTGAAAAACGGGATAATAAAGGCTTTTTCGAGACAGGTGACCGTTTTCTGGCACCCACATTCGTAGGTCAAAACAGTACTGTTGACCGATTTGTTCAGTAATAATCGTCACATCAAACGAAAATGATTAATGTATCCTTTTTAATGCTAGTGAATTTTAACACTTATCTATTAAGGCTATAACCGTTAATTGGTTGGCTGTTAGAAGAGGATTTTAGCAGCTTTGAATAATTCCTTTGACCCACTTGTGAAAAACCTGGCAGCCTCGGTGGGATTCGAACCCACGCCAGGAAGGGGAAGGCTTTAGTACAGCCAACGCTTTAGCCAACTAAGCTACGAGGCCCCACCGGGAGCCGTGAGTTTAATCACACTTGGGTCAAGTTACCCGCTCAGCCTACTGCAACGGCCGATGAGTTTTTCACAAGTGGGTCAATGGAATCATTCAAAGCTGCCAAAATCCTCTTCACATTAATTGTGCCTGGTAGTTATCTGGTGGATTCTAGATTGATTGCTTAGGAAATCCTGCTTGGGCAGTCAGCTTACTGTATCAGAATTTGGTGGATTCCATGCCTGCAGTAGGCTGAGCGGGTAACTTGGCCCAAGTCTGATTAAACTCACGGCTCCTGGTGGGACCTCATAGCTCAGTTGGCTAGAGCGTTGGCTGTACTAAAGCCTTCCCCTTGCTGGCGTGGGTTCAAATCCCACCGAGGTTGCCGGGTTTTTCATAAGCGGGTCAAAGGGATAGGCTATTATTCAGCGGCGTCTATGGTTGTGGTAAAATCATTTATTTTGAAGTGCATAATGGTCAAAAATTAAATTTTCTTTACAAAACGAACAAACTGCCTCACTAGACAGGTGAGCTTCTTTAACGGATAAACCGATTTATCCCGTAATTATTTCATCCGGCTTCTGATTTCATTGAATCAATAACCAACATACTCTGAATCCTCGTTTCTAACGGGGTGGTGAAAACTGAATTTTAGGCAAACGGAACTTGTGTTTGTTGGCAATCATAATTTTCCAGTCTAGGCTAAAAGGCCAACCAATAACGCTTGAACAGCTAGCTGTTCAACCATCATGTCACCCGGCAACCATTTTCAGGAAATATTGTTTAATTTGTCTCTATTATCCCCATTCGATCCTCTGTATTTCAAATATAATGATTTAGTAGTCTCTTCATGGAAGGTTGTAATTACTTCAAAACAGTTACATTGCGCTCTAAAAACACTTTTGATAATAAAGCAACTCGATATAGATATCATATACACTTGTTTAAAATCAAAAGGACGTCGGACTCATAGATTGTGTTGAGCCGCGCTGGGTCACGAATCATTTACGCTATCTTACGCAAAAGTCAGAGGCCTCGTTTTCTCTAATCACAATTGATTTTTTCAACTTTCGGCCAAATAGGTGCGAAAGTACGTGAAGGCTCTTCTTAAGTTAACGGCATAAATTTTCACTTCACCACTTCAATGCAGCGCGAAACCACATATTCGGGGATAACTGTACTTTATGGAAACAGCACAGCTTTTCCGTTAGATTACAAAAATAAACAGTGTGTAATTATCATTTCACTGTGAAAGTACACTGACTTCCTTGGACTACGCACTTTTCTTCACCGGAATGTGTGCTGGTAAATACAAGATCTGTAATGTTTTGCGGTGTGTACAAATGAAGCCAGGACGTCCTTTTACACTTTTCCTCATCGTATCTACCGTCACGTTGATTCTGGCTTCTATTGAAAACCAATGGAAGGCGATCGAGGAATTATAAATTAAAATTAGTTCATATTTATGTCACTTCATAGTTAATCCGTAGCCACTACTACCGTCGGAGATTTACGTGTATGAAAGAAACTGACGACCTACTGACTGATTCTACAAACGTAACTCGCAATTTCTTCCCAATTAAAGGACACAAGCCTCATGCAGGGGCCGTTATGGAAGATCAAGCAATAAAGTGCGAACAAGGAAGATGGTATAGAGATTCATTCTTGAGAAGGTTGATCCAGCCGCATAACCAGGCTGTGTAAATTGTTTTGAGCTAAAATCTACTTGCTGACTCAGTTTAACGAATTTATCCAAATGCCGGATCATCGAAGGTGATGGTGGCACTAACGGTTTTTCGATAGACAACGGTCCATAAGAGCCGCCTTAATGGCGTTCTTTAAAATAATCCTCAGTGACGTTTAGGGTGTTGAAGTTCGGTCCCCGGAATGTGGAGTAACGAAAAGCATGTTAACTATTCTACCGGAAGAAAGAGGGTTCGCTATGGCCTAGTGAAATTTTATGTCATCCGTGTGCTTTTAATGCATTATTTCGGGAGAGGATTGCAGGGAAAGATGCGAGGAGCCGTTATGATCAGACTATTCGGCTCTCCAATGCTCCACTGCACCTTACTAGGCCAAAACATGCAATAGCTGCCACATCCAGATGACGTGCCTTCTGCAATGTTAACCGGCATTCCTTAGTGCCTTTTCGATTACGAATAATTACTTAGGTGAGGTCGTATTATCGCGCAGTAAAATCCCATGTGAATTTCAGTCACAGCAAAATGCCCGCTTTTTAATGTTCTTCACTCCGACTGCCCCAAAAAATCACATAGGCTACAATAAATAAGTATGAAATTTTCGCATCGATTTTCTGTGTCTTGAAATTATATTGTGTTTTGCGGAAAACATGCATAATAATGCATTTTGATATATTTAAAATATAATTTTATCGTATTCAATGATTATAATTAAAGGAAAGATAGCTTTCGACTTTGAAAGGTTTGCAATTACAAATTTTGTGACGAAAGTGAAAGTTCCTTGCAACTAGCATCACATTCCCTGTCTTCTTTATTGTTTTCCATGGGACATACCAAATTGCTGCTTTTCTATACATGCAAAATATGCAGCTTGTAGGTTGGAAAGTCTAAACGCGAGCAAACGGCAGATCAGTTCCGAAATAATTCTGCTTTTTGTGTATTCTCTGAAAAAAACAACTTTCTACTACTGGAGTTTAGCAAAGTACTTTGTGCCCGCTTTCTAAAAAAGAGATAGAAAAAATCATACTAAATTATTAGTTGGTTTATATCTTGTGTGATTTTTTGCCAACAACCGAACGGTAGTGTATTCGGCAGTCCACTCAGCACCGCATCACAACTTTTTTTACTTTTTTATATTTGAAAACGCACTACAGAACTTCAGTTTAAATTCTATGAGGCACACCACCTGCTGTAATTTTTCCGAGAAATATATCACATGCAGGAGTTGTTGCAACCCAGTTTTCAGTCTGAAGGACTCAGTCACGCCACCAGTCCGTAATCTACCATGTTTCAGCTGTTAGTGCGCCGTAATAGTGCGAGTGTACATCAGCTTTTTGCAGTGAGAGAAGCTCGTGGCTGGCAAATCTCACCCACACTCCTCCATGTACCGTGCCGGAACCAGACAGAGCCAATTTGATTGGACATGAGCTTGGATGACGTTTTTTAATGGGCAGTTTTTCGTTCAGCTCTCACGTGTACCGCACACCTGTTGATTCTTTTTCACTTGGGGTAAGCAGTTTTCCTCGGGGGCATACATATATCAAGTGGTCCATCTCGATTTGTATGCAGAAAAACGGAACCTTGAAAAATTAACAACTTTTCACTATTGTTATTGTTCTATCCCGATGGGTGTGATAGAGGAGAAAGCAAAGCCGTTTTCTGGGAAAACAACTTTATTCTGGGCCGACAGAAGACAGCGGATCTCTAGCTCATAAACTCTCGTTTATTTATTGAGTTCTGGGTGTTCTCGAACGTTCCGGCCAATGGCGTGACAGTAGCGGAGATCGTTCAATCAACGTGGTTCGCATTTATTGGTCGCATCTCAACCTGGAAACCCCTCGCGGAAACGTCTCTAAAGTTTGGGCCGCACGCGTGCGTCAGGGCTTTCCGTGGGCTCAGTGGAGTGGCGCACATTGACTGGCGCCTGGTTTCCTACACGTCTTTCCCAGTAGGCTTGGCCTGTTTCGGCGTGCGTCCCGGTATGAATTATGACTCCATCTAGAACCCGTTCGATGCTGGATAAATGGGTTTGAGTTAGACTGGCCGACCAAGGCCTGATAGGCCAGCAATGACCATCCGGGTTTCCATGGTCTCTTTTTGGTAGTGCCTAGTCGGCGTGAACTGTTATTTGCGCTGCTTCATTTGACGGACATTTGGGTGTTCAACTTAGAGCCTAATGATGCCCAGGGCATGACACAAAAGACTAGCCAACGACACCTTATGTCTTTAAAGTAAGTAGGTCCGAGCTAAAAGCATATTTTAAAAAGGGTGGTTCGCCCAGTTTTTTCTTCGTGTTGCGATTTCTGGAAGTCAGTAAAACCGACCGTCGTGTGCTGCTGTTTGTAGTGCTGTATAATTTAATCCTGTTCTTCTTTTGTTGATCGCCTTGCCATAAAAAAGGTCGTTCTTTGTGAGAAGTTAATTCCTTTTTGTCCTTTTGTAACTTTACATTTTCCTGTTAGCTGCGATAAATAGTGTGAAATGATGTCAGAATTACAACGCACTGCTTGCCCCTCTGAATGGCATTTGGCAAACAGTTACATAAAGGACCATATTTTACAAACCATTCAACGAAAACAAATTCACAAATAATATGAAACTACTAGATCTGGAGACAACTTCCATAAAGCTTGAAATACTCTCTCATCTCTACAGACAGCAAGGATAATTCTGTATGAAATAAAAGGTCCTATTCTTGCACGAAACACCCTGTAATACCATTATCAAAGTTGATTTTTGCACAACATCTGAGCTTTATTGAGTTACGCGCAACTGCATTAATCCGAACTCTTTTTATTTCGTTTGCTTAAGGCCATTTTGGTGAGGTCTTTCGGGGCCACTTGCTTACAAACGTCGCCTACTCCACAATGAAGGACGTCAATATGCCCGGCTATGCTGCCAAGCCCACCCTAGTCGCTCCGACTATTTCAACCTCCTCCACTAACCCATCCCCTCTGCATCAGGTCACCCCGGCCTCCTCCTCCTCCTTCAGCTGCGTTTCCTTCACAGGCCTTAGTAGCGCCACCGTCACCAGTCGTCTGCCCGTCTTCTTACGCTCCGTACGACTCTCGGCATCCTCACCCGGACCAATCAGCGTGGTAGACGCCAACAATGACGAGGAATCACTTTTACTCACCTCAGCCCACCTCTCCGCGCATTTGCGTAACCCCTTCCTTCTGGCCTGCCATGGGATTGTGAAAAGTGTTCAACCACAACTCTTTGTCTACGAATACATGCAGAGGGGCAGATTAAGGAACTTCCTCGAGAGGGTGAGTCATCGTCAAGGCGACACTTTACTAGGAAATCGTGAATTATGAAAACTATTTAGGGGAACGCCTCCATAACGGTGGTTTGATGATCGCTAGTTCTTGTTCAAACTCAAAACAGAACGCAAGCTTGTATATATTTTAATAGTGAGCTGCAAGCTTGAACCTGTCATACTTGCTATTGCAAGGGTTGTCGCTGTGTGAAACGCTTATGCTTAGAACAATGTAGAGACGTTTTCAGGATCAAGTTATTTGGTGTGAGATGGCTGGGACAGGTGAAGAAGTTTTCGATCGGAAAAATGAGTAAAATCCAGGTGTGGATTGCTGGGAATTAGTAAGCACAGTTTTGATTTTTTAAGTGCACTCGGCGTGACTATTTAAGAAGTCGTCTTATTGTTACTTCTTTCGAATTTTTGATTATCTTCGTCCCTTTCACCTGAAGTCGGGTTTGGGGATGCGGGGGTTGGAGAAAATCAGAGTTGAAGAACAATAAACGCGTTAGCGCTACGCAACAAGCAGGAACCTCTGCAATAATCGTGAGAGATTCTAATTTCACAATTAAGAGTGAGCGTTAATGTGTTCCATTTGTTTTTCATTAAAGAAAGTAACTTTTAGTTAAAATCAACTGCATCTCATATTTTGCTCACTTTAGGGTCCGTTTGCCACTATAATTTCTTTGCATGTTTCACGTAACAAATAGATTCGGTGGTATAAAACTGTTTATTTCATTAAGCAATCGATCGAGTGAATCAGTTTTGACTTCTTCATAAGTGCTGGCGCAATGCTGGGCAAGGTGATGTTCTTCTGACCGAAACAAATGAAAATCTGTTTAAGTAATGTCTGATAAGTGCGACGGATGTCGTAGGACTTCCAAGTGAAGTGTCCCCAAAGTTTCCTTCACTAGTTGTGGAATATGGGATGTAGCGTTCTTAGGTTATAAAGTCACTTTATCCTCGTATTTTAGACTTATTGTACAGTGCTGGACTCCAATTGGTAAATTAGTATTGATATCGTTCAACAGTAAAATCCGGATGGTTTCAGCACCTCATAGTGCAAAACTCCATTTTGGTCCCACCGGATAAACAACACCACTTTTAATGTATGAACCTTTCATCCGAGGCGGTCTTAGATGAGGGTGATAGAGGTACAAGTAATGCAGAATGTATTGGATGAAGTTGTCACACGAGTACATATATACCGTAGTTATCGGTTCCCACGTTCATCGCTGGGGGTCTTATCTGATGTGACGATTGCTCATCAGTGTGCATCCCAGTCGTTAATAGCTCTACTTTCGTCGGCCTTGTTGATTCTTAGCATGATAAGTACCATGCAATTAGGCTCGGTGTCCCTTGAACTGTTGATTGCACACGCCCACCCGTGTAGCAAAGTACTTTGCCCAGACAACGTCTCAGCACTGGTTATGTAAAGGGGAGGTTTCTATGCATGTTAATTGCCCTAGGGTCGACCAGCCATTACTCCGGTAGCGCACTTACCGGATCTGGTGCAGCTTTTGGTAAAAGCAACTACATCGGACAAACCAAAAGATTATTCCGGTGGGGTGGCTGAACAAGCATCAGCAGTGAGAATAAAGGACGAGCGCTCTCAGGTCGCTGCTCATTTGACGGGACCTGTCTTCACCGTCAGGTTTGACGCAGCGAATTTTTTCGCAATAAGCAGCAACCACAACAGCCATGAGCTACTTAAGTCATTGTTGATCGGCCCTATGTCAATTGACCAAACTCCCGTCTTCCTATACAGCGTTCAGCTTTTTCCTGGGCAAAGGAATCGGTAACATCGGGGAGGAGGTGGATAGCAAAAAGCGTGAGTGACAGTGAGCCAAATTGTGGAGTAGTTTCACGCTTAGAGTCAACCAGGGTGAGGAAATTATAGCAATTATCGTCTTGAATTCGAACTGACAGGCAATCATCACATCAGCCATGAATCCCCAGCGAAGAACGCGGAACTGATGCTTATAGCTTGTATGTGGTTGTGCGGCAAATGTGTCCTACAATTACTACACACCTTGTGCCAATACCACACATATCTACTACTGTTTCTCATGACAGCTTTGAGTGAAAGTCCAAAACATCTGGTCAATAATTTTATTGTTCTAGCCAGAGTATTTGCACAAAGGTTTAATCTTCCCTAAAGTAAAAGACTGAACTGTTAACGTTCCAACTAAATGCCATAAATTATATACGACCAATATGCGTTACCGTTTTTATTTTAGACATTCATTTTAGACATTCAAAAAAATCGGAGACTATTCGTTTCCCCTACCCAATATTTGTGCTCCTATAGTAACTGTAGTTTTAATTTACGACATCACTTGTGCATCCACGACCCTTCATTTTTCCAGCCACTGATGATGGTTTAAACGAGTATCCGGACCGTCCAGAGAATCAGATGATTTTGCTTCAGCTGTCGACGTGCAACAGTGAACGTCAGTCTGTATCGTGACAAAGGCTCTAATCCCGATTAATCGGCTGACGCAGTTGGTCGCTTGTGTGTATTGCTCGATTATCCCGCAGTACTTCAGTCAACGCCTGTAGAACCTCGACTATACTGATCTACACACGGTTTTCGACTGTATATATTTTCCTTGGTCAATCAAAGTCTCCCGCACACTTTATACCTAGAATGTCCGGAAGGGATATTAAAAATGGTATCAGTACGCTGAGTAGGGCCGAAGACTTTGACAGTTCTGTCAGTATTTCGCAGATCTCGCATGTCATGCAGCGTCTGAAAATATCCGCGTTTGAACCACCAAAAATTAGTAGACAACAGAACATAAACGGGGAGGAGTTCCGGTTGCAGACTCTGTTTCACCAACCTTGTTGGCTTTTATTCAATTTGAAGCCAAGACTGGAATTGACTTAAAGCTAACTAAAATCCACATAGAAGTCACATATCAGAGTTCCGTGTGAGGGATGCATCATCATTCAGAAAGGTACAAGGAACCCAAAGATAAACCGCGTCTCCAAACGGAAAAAGGTTTTCCGCCTCCAGTCTTCTTGACTTTTGAAGCATTATTCCCGGGTATTCATTTAAAACAGGTGTATACAGCAGGATTTATTGGTACCAACAAATTTCATGACGGCTTGTCAACCGCAACCCGTCTTTTTATAACACAGATAACGAATGAAAGTGGACAGCAGTTTGAATTTACAGAAAATCAATACATAACAGCAAGGGTCAGAGGACAACGTAAAGGATGATTAGGTCAACGCGATAGCTTAAAACTTCAGAGGAAAGAACTTGTGGGAGAGGAGCTAACACAACTATAGCCATGAAACATCAAGGGGTGAAAATCCCCAGAGCAATTGTAGATTGACCACGTGGTCCAGTTGCTTGCATAGGTCTGGTTTTCTCCTTACGTGTATACGCCGTTTCCAAGTAGCGCAAAGTCCGAGTTGTTCGTGTCCGAACAAGTATTAAGAAAGCTATTTTGAGGTCTATATAGTGACCACTGTCTAATAGATGTTTAGTAATCGAAGAACGTGGTACTTTATTTTCTTGATTAAATAACCAATTAGGCAAATGTTCAGTGGCCCTTGTTTCTGCTTGCCTTTGCGTTCGCCCAAGTACTTGCATCCACAAGTGCACGTGAATTCATAAACACAATTTGTGGTGGCGTGCAATGGCAAGGCATCCTTTGACTGGTTGATTGGAAGGTTTCTAGTAGGACTGATAAAGATGAGCTCAGCTGCATTGTGTGTTCTTCCCAGGGTGCAGCATAATTGTGATTGTGATTGTAGTAGAAATAGTGTCACCCTTAAAGGGTAAATATATCATATCGAGCTTTTTCGGAACTGAATGTTCCGTCACTTTTGGCTCTAAGGGTTCGCTGTATTTTTGAATTAAGTGTGCAGAATATCCACAGTTAAGTAAGGCTGATTTGATGCGGGCAATATCTGTATCTAGGGTTTCACTAGAGCAAATATTTATTGCTCATTGAAAAAGGGTATGTACCACATGTCGTTTCCATTTTACTGGCATAAAGTGCAAGTATTGCCCTTTCCAAGTATTTTTGTGGAAGACAGAGCGTCTTATTGAGCCATCATCCTCTCTAAACATGAGGATGTCTAGAAAAGGTAGCATGTTATTCTGTTCTATTTCCATTATGAATTTTATCTTAGGGTGCAATGTATTCATGGTAGAAAGAAGGTCTTCGGCGTTTTTCTTGTTATCACCAATCGTGAATTTATCATCCACGTATCTTCTGTAAACTGTTGCCATCTTTAATTTGGAAGACAACTTTTTTTCTAGGTTACCCATAAAAATATCGGCGAAGGTTGGTCAGAGTGGTCTTCCCATTGCGATTCCATCAATTTGTCTACAGATTTGCCCAATAAACATCAGTTGAACGTGTTTGATGCAAAGTGTCAACAATTCACGTAGTACTTCGGGTGACAGCCAGGTTTTAGCCACATGGGCGCTTATAACATCTATTGTTTCATCCAATGGTACATTTGTAAATAACGATTCCATGTCCAAGGAAATCGTACACTTGCTGACGATATTTAAGCACTTACTTTCTTCAATAAAATTCAAACTATCTTTTGTGGTGTTAGTGGAAAACAGTTGTCGAATTGGTTGTAGCTCCCTAACAAGCCATTTAGCCAGTCTATGTTGAGGTGCATTAGACAACGAGAGAATTGGCCGTAGAGGCATATCCTTCTTATGCGTTTTGGGTAGTCCATATAATCTGGGGATATGTGTACCTCTTGGTTTTATGGATAGCGTGGTTTTAGTATCAATCAGGTTTTTGTCCAACAACTGTTTAACCCTTTTCCAGACTGATTTCTCCATTGCTTTAGTTTCCTCTTCCCCTGATGGCTCTAGGCGAAATTTACTTTAGTTATTTAAAATAGATTCCGTTAGGGATAATAAGTCTGTGGCATTTGTCAGGCTTGGAGATTATTATTTGTTCATAAGGTTTCAATGCGGAAAGGGCAGTCAAGTGTTTTTTTTTGGTTAGTGGTGTCAGTTGTGTTATAGGAGTTTTACGGTACTGATGAGCACTGTCCACAAATTTTGCTTTCAACCATCCAACGTCGTCAATGTATCTGGGTTCTAGGTCAGCCAGTTGACAATTCAATTCTTCAAATTGGGCTACAATTTCAACGGGCTTTATTCTCCTGTTCGGCACACAAAGACGGGTTGCAGTTGATAAACGGACACGAAATTTGTTGGTACCAATAAATCCTGCTGTATACGCCTTCCTTACTTTGTCATGACACCAGGCTCAGGTGGGGGAGGAGGAGAGAGTGCGGTAGCTGCAGCGCAAGGCTTCTATCACTTAAACCTAATCCACACGCAAGTCACCGTCCCTGCACCACCCTTTTGTGGAGCATATGGTGGACATGTTCAATCTACGAAGACCGTCGGCCGGTCAAGAGGACAATATGACTTTATTCGTTTCCTTCTGTGTGCGTGGTGTAATGTCTGCATTTTTATCACCGTCCTCTACAGGGGTATCATGGTTGACTGAAGTTCTGTAGAGACAATGCAGTTCGGGATTTGATGGGATGTAAGTTCAGAAGCAGTTTAAACAGAGGAGGATATTACCGACAAAAATAAGATGACATTAAGATAACTATTTTCGATGCAGCTAACTTTTGATCTGTGGTCGGAAGTATTTGAGATTTTAAACCTCGCGTCGGCCATTAAGCCGCGGTATATATTCTGTCGGTTCAAAACACTGATGTGAAAACTCTTCGATTTCAGCAGACTGAAATTAGGAAACCAATATATCCCATGCCTTGAAACTTAAGATGAAAGAGCTCTTTGTCTCTCTACTGCCTTAGGCGTATTATGGCTTCTCTCAGCATGAAAACAACTGCCTTGGAAAACGTTTCAGGTGGATTTGCTGTAAGGCCTGTTGATTGTGGAGCGTCAACACAATTATAGTATATTCTGAAACATAAGGTTCGACTGAAAGAGATCTTACTTGGCTATAATTAATTAGAGTTCATTAACCCAAAAAAAGATTGTTAGATACAGTTTGGCTCTTCCAACTGTGCATGCTCTAACCAAGGTAGTGTTTCAGCTTTGAATACGTAATGTCTCTTAAGTACTCCCTAATCGGACTCCCTTCTTTATTGGATTATTTTATTATTTTATTTTATTTTAATACGTACTGTCTCTTAAGTAATCCTTAATCGGACTCCCTTCTTCATTTGATTATTGACTGTCTTATCAATGCTAAGGCAGTTGAACATCACTGACTGTTAAGAGTCTCGATAAGGTCCCCGGGGCCTGATGTGATTAGGAAACCCAATAAAATGTTGTCGGAACCTCATAATATGTTCCGGTAAATTAGTCAAAATTCTATACAGGGATATAAACAGGTGCTAAAAGCATGGATTCTGGCACTTGCCGTGGCCATGCGGACTGCGATTGCAGGGATAACTCACCATTTTTCCACCCCAGTTGGTTATTTCTGGGTTTGCCAGTCACGGATGATAAGCACAAGGACATGGAAAGCACACAAAAGTAACAAACGTTTCTGAACTTATAAGTTTAGAGTTGCTGTTCATCTTTCTGTGTCACTGCCCAAAGGTCTTTCCCCTGGAGATTACTTGGCATGGGCTCGGAATTTATTTAGTTCCACACAAAAAGAGACAAACTTGCTTGACCCTGCTTCTTTGAGTATATTTATGTTAAACATTAACCAGTATATACGTACATGGAATCAAATTATCATGACAAGGACTTGATGAAAATTAAAGATAGGGTCCGAATTCAAATATGTAGCATATTTTTCGTCCTACATTTCTCATAAGGTAAATGGCGATATGAAATATATTGTGCCTTTCGAAAATGCAGTCAAAACAATACTAGCGTTTTGCGGGTTCATATCTCAGCGTTATAATCGAAAACATTTGAATTCATGTAGGCGTACTGTTTATCAAACCCTCTTGTCACAGCCCACGCATGGTGGTGTAAAAGGAAACTAGGAAAATTCACTGCTAAAATTTAATCACCCAATAATTGGCTTATTTGTTTCCAAACAATTTAAAGTGATATTAGTTTGCTGTATTTGAGGGACACAGTATGTCTTTTATTCGAAAAATATTCCAAAATGATTTTTTATACTTTCCTTTTGCAGGAACTACGAGAAGTGGACGATGCGCTGTGCAACGCCAATGAATACAATTCCAGTTTGCTTTCAACAAAACAACTGTTCAAAATGTTGCACCAGATTGTGTCTGGATTTGAATTCCTTTCTCAACAGCGCATTCCTGAACTCGTAAGACTATAGTCTCTCCTTTAAGGGGTTTAATTTTAAAATCATTCAAGGTCCGGCGTAAACACATATGTAAGTTGCGAACATTCCCATAAAAAGATTCAAAAGACGACTTGCCGTGCATTCGCGCTGCTTTCGATAACTCCTCTTCAGGACAGTTATAGGGAAACGTTAATACGCAGTAGACATTTAAAACATGAAATCGATAATGTTCATCCGTTTGTGTGGGTTATCTGAAAGGTGTGTATAGAGGAAATATGATAAGAAACAGTGTGATAGGCCGCAGTGGGTTTTTGGTAGAGCCGTTCTAGGAAAAGGGAGAGGACAGAGGTGGCGCGGGGGAACGCATGCAGTTAAGCGGCCGCTGGTCAAGCTAAGCGTGGAGCTTGTACGAGGTTCGTTTTTGCGCAAAAGACCGGCTTCTTCAACCTAATGGCAGTCGCTTCTGCTGCTGCTAGCAGACGTTGACCCAGGGGCTTGGGGTAGTTTGGTGGGACCTTATATATTTCACGGACAGCTTCGATGGGGTCCACACTATGCCCAGTGTCAACAAGATGTGCAAGGATGGCACTTTTTATGCTCGTAACTTCCCCTTTGCTCAGCCATGCTGGGAGGTGTTATCTTACTCTTTTGGATAGGCCCCGTTTCATGCGACAACTATAACCTGCTCCACGGGAGCAAGTAAATGATTAAATACACATGGAGGTTGTCTGAGCCGGCAACCTATCCTTACCTTCACCTCGTAAAAGAGGATTGGTTGAGAACACTATCTGAAGTTTTGCTGCTCGGAATGTTTGTGTAACGGCTTGGTTTGGGCGTCTTTTCAGGAGTTCACTAGCCGCATCCCCTTGAAAGGGCACTTTAAGGAATAGAGTTTCCTTTTCCACAGTAACCTTGGCAGGTTTTACCGGTCTTGCAACAAGATGCTTTGTAATAAACTGATCAGGGTCTCCGTTCTCGTGAAGTAGGTTCTGGATCTTCCCAAGCTCCTCCTTGATACTATCTGCAGATAAAAGTTTTCTAGCCCGTTGCAATTATCACAGAAGAAACAAATGTAGACGAACTCTTAAACACTGCAAACAAGGTCATCCGTCAATCAAATTCACGGTGGAGATTGAAAGGGCAGGTTCACTACCTTTCTCAGACGTCCTTCTAAGCAGGCGGTAGCATCCGAAGTTGTGGTTATCGAAAGAAACCTGGTCTGGGCAATGTGCAAACTTTTGCAGTTTCGTACCTCTCCAACAGAAACGCAATCTAGTTCATTGCTTAGCGCAACGGGCTAGAAAACTTTTATCGGCAGATAGTATCAAGGAGGAGCTTGGGAAGATCCAGAACCTAATTCACGAGAACGGATACCCTGATCAGTTTATTACAAAGCATCTTGTTGCAAGACCGTTGAAGCCTGCCAAGGTTACTGTGGAAAAGAAAATTCTATTCATCAAATGGCCCTTTCAAGGGGATGCGACTAGTGAACTTCTGAAAAGACGCCCAAACCAAGCTGTTACACATACGTTCCCAACAGCGAAACTTCAGATAGTGTTCTCAACCAATCCTCTTTTACGAGGTGAAGGTAAGGATAGCTTGCCGGCTCAGACAACCTCCATGTGCATTTAATCATTTACTTGCTCCTGTGGAGCAGGTTATAGTTGTCGCATGAGTCGGGGCCTATCCAAAAGAGTAAGATAACACCTCCCAGCATGGCTGAGCAAAGTGGAATTCACGAGCATAAAAAGTGCCATCCTAGCACATCTTGTTGACACTGGGCAGTAGTTGGACCCCAGCGAAGCTGTCTATGTAATTTATAAGGTCCCACCAAACTGCCCCAAGCCCCTGGGTCAACGTCTACTAGCAGCACCAGAAGTGACTGCCAGTAGGTTGAAGAAGCCGGTCTTGTGCGTAGAAACGAACCTTGGACAAGTTCCGCTTGACCAGCGGCCACTTAACTGCATGCGTTTCCCCGCGCCACCTCTGTCCTCTCCCTTCTCCTAGAATGGCTCTACCAAACAACCACTGCCACCTGTCACACTATTTATCATCCTTCGTCTATGCACACCTCACAGATAACCCCCACAAATGGACCAACATTATCGATTTCATGTTTTAACTTTCTACTGCGTTCCAACGTTTCCCTATAACTGTACTGGTCTGAAAAGAGGTTTTCGAAAGCAGCGCGTATGCTCGCCATGTCATATTTTGAACATATACAAGTGTTTCTATCATATATTTAATAGACATTCAATAGAAACCTAAGTTTAGCACCATCAGAAGAATTTTTCCTTTTTAGGTGCTGGATTCCTCCTCCGTCCTAGTAGGAGCTGATTATACTTGCAAACTCGAGATTGCCTTCTGGCGAAACTGCCTTCGACAAAAGACGCGAAATTCAGATGGCCGAGCATCCTTCTATGTCAACAACCTGGGCAGTTTAAATAGTGATTTGGTCGGCTGTTTAGAAAGTCGATGGCCACGACGAGTTAGAGTCCCTACAAAATGCGGCCACTTCCCAGCGAACTGCAAAGATCTCTGTAACCCCATTTCTTACAGGCGCCGTGGTGAGTTAGTTATCTAACGGTTAAAGGTAAAGTTATGCGTTGTTGATCCCCAATTTAGTCTTTTTTTTATACACCGGAAGTGACTGCTTATAGACTGCAGGCAGAACATTTTAGGTTTGCACTGCAGGAACCGTTTTGGGTACTACCAGGTTCACAGGTCGATATTAAACCGAACCGAACGGTTAGAACCTACTCAAGGTTAAGCATGGCAACTAATATTTAATAAATATAAATTGTTTCAAATAGGGACAGCCTCACCAGAATAGCGATTTCGGCCTTCCCTGCCGTCATCACTCAGCCATGTTCCTACGTACCGAGTGATTTTGTACACAATTTTACTGTGTGAAGGTCATCTACGTTTACAGCCAATACGGATTATGAATTAACTCAAATATATGCAGGCTTTTCGGATTTAATTTTATAGGCTAAGATCTAGCGCTGAAGTTATGACTCGGAGCTCTCAATGTTTCCGCTGATTTTATCCCACTGGCACCACTGAGTAAGTTCAGGCAGATGTTCTTGCCTTCCATTTTCTCGCATCTTGAGTGGGACCTTCTTATTTTAATCTAAATTGCTTATCTAGCATTCCCGGCAGAATAGGGAAACAGGAAGGCCACAATCACAACGTAATACAGATGGCCTTGCGCTTAATTCCAGGAAGACTAATTAGTCCTGCGTCCTAACCCTGGCAGTAACCCTACCCCAGAAGGCAATCTCGAGTTTGCAGGTATAATCAGCTCCTTCTAGGACGGAGGAGGAATCCAGCACCTAAAAAGGAAGCATTCTTCAGATGGTGTTAAACTTCAGTTACTAATGAATGTCTACCTAATATATGCTAGTAACACTTAAATATGTCGCAACGCAAACACTAACCTACCCTAAGGTCTAACCCTGACTTCCATGGACTTATGCGCAAATACAAGGGCGTTTACTGTTCTCGTGAACTGTCAGAGAAGGACATATATTATAGCAAAGGCTATCAGACAATCCAATTTAATAGATAGAAATCAGGATGAATCTTAGTTTGCCATGAAGACGCGTGAATCAATGGAAGCCTTTGATAAAGGCGTTAAAGAATCTCGCTGGAAGTACAGGCTTTCGACCGACACTCTGTGGAAGTGGCTTACCAATCTTTGCGGGTGGTAGCAAACAGGGAATCGAATAGTTACTAAATCGTCCCTAACTAGCATTCGGTATTTGTATACTACTGACTGCCTATTGGCAGCTTGTGTAGTTTAAGTTGTAATTCTACTGTAGCTGGTGGATTCCAATGCAAATATTCATATCAACGTTCGCAGTGAGCCAAAAAGCTAAGGCTTTAGTTGGAATTCATGCATTACGTTCCGAGTAAATTTAAATGGGCGACAGGGAAGCTGGAGAACACTGGACGCCCGTTGCTGAGTCGAACCCCTCAAAGGTGCATCATACAACGGCAGCAGATCGGTGTCTTGGCTTTTAATTAGTTCTTTTGTTGTCGCTACGGGAACCTTTCAGAATTTGTAATCAATATTTTCAACAGCAAATGCCTCGCGTGCCCCGGCCCACAGAAAAATTTAAACTAAAAAAGAAATACAGTATCGAGAATTTTACCCTTTTATCAAGGTTACAAGTTAAACTTCGGGTTTCGTAGTTTTAAATCTTCAGCAAGGCAACGGTTGTGGGTTAAGGAATTGCCAACATCCGACGTTCGATGAGGCACATGAAAAAATAACCCCGGTTGGAGTCGAAAGACTGCAGCATATGTGAGCCTCAACTTGAATTTTTTCTACTCAAACTCCCATGCCTGTAAGATTTGGTTTTTCAATTGTATTGACCAGAAGTAGATACTTCGCATAGTAAGTAAAGGAGAGTATAGAGGTGACATAGCTTTATATCACCGATTTCTATTTTAGAGCAGGTCAAATAAATACAAAGTAGGCTAAGATATCCAGAATTAGGAGAACAAAGTTTTTTGATATTTTGCTCCAGGTTAAATAATCTGTGTAGGTTAGAGTTGAGGGTGCAAAAATATTGGCAATATCGCAATATTAGACCAAAATCAGGGAACAAAGAATAGATTAGCGAGTAATTATGGGGCTGGTGGTAATAGGCTTTTATTGATCGGGCTAAATTAATAAAAGGAGAGCGTCAAACTCCTTCGTTAGCGTTAGCATTCGTCGGCGGGTTAGTAGGGTCAAACAGTAGTTTGTTGCCCCGACACTTCTGTGGCTTGCGTGATCTGGTGGCTTGGCGGTACGCCGACCACTATGCGCGAGGTTATTTTAAGCTGACCTGACGCACTTTCTCCCTGGCCCTCTACGGGAGCAAGAATGAAGCCCACTCTGTGCGATCGTTCATTTCCACAGTAAAACTGATGCGTTTTTAAACTAATGCTGCGTCCTTATAGTTGCCGCCTGGAAAGTTGCAATTTAACGAGATAATTCAGTCCTCTGACGGCAAATGAAATATATTGCCTAACCCACTAACACGACAACGAATGTCATCTATTATACGCTGGCGTTTCCTGTGTTCCCTGAATCGGGTCGTATATTGTAATCTTGTGAAAATATTTACAAACAGTGGGTTCATTCGGTAAAATATATAAAAATATGATATAAGGAGGTCAGGCGAATTTCTTCTAATAGCAGAAAAGAAAAGAAATCACATGTAGGAGGAGTCATTCTCATCGCATTTTGTTTTATTTCCCCACATTTGTGTCTTCTACAGCGGGATAACAGATAACGAAATTATACGAAATTTAAAGAAACGGGAGATGAACGGCGAAGGTGGAGCATAACGTGGACATTAGCTGAAAGTATCGGTTGTTAAAAGAAAAGAAGAGATTTCAAAATGGATCAATAAATATGATAAAAAGGACATTGCATAATGAGAGGATTGAAAAGGGTAGACAGAGGTGATCAAAAGTCTTGCAAAATACGGCCTTCCATCATAGGTAAAGAACAGTATCGCGTTTGTCGAAAGACAAAGCAAATGTTACCGATAAAGCGGAGGCGAGATTGAAACACCTGTCATTACATTATATTTATGATTTAATTTAGCAAGCCGCACTACTGGCTAAACAAGCTACCAGAAACACAGACTTGCACGTTGACCCTGCTTCAACAGCTCACAGAAAAAAATATAATTGACAAGTCGGACGCACGATTACACTGAAGTTCACCAGAGTCTGCCTTTGTGTGAGTTGCTAGGTGGGGCACTACTAAGGCCAACTCAGTTGCCACTTCCGAATACCTACCACCTGCTACCTCCAACAAAAAAACCGCCCCCGGTACCAGTGATGGAGGCGCGTACTAACCCGTCCTCATTCCAATCACACATTCACCTCACACATCGGCCTGGTCGGTCACTTGTGAATCCATCTTACAGAGACCGGTAAACCAGTGCCAGAAGCACCAACATACGTCCGCCGTACTTTAATCAACTGTCCACACTGCCCACGCATATTCACACACCCCATGGGCCCATTAGGTCACATGCGTCTCTATGAAACTCTGCGGTAGAACATCGCCAGCTATACATCTTTCCCCATCAGCCTCTGCACCTCACACACTACAAAACCATGCTCTCAGTCTGCATAGCTGCTTGAGAAATAAGCATGATCCTCGGCTCCTTCTCCATGTGGCTCCTCGGCCGCATGTGTGATCTGAGCTTGAGAATAGCACGGGGCGATCACTGCCATGGCTTGGAAGGTTACTTATTGACAATAACACCCAGACCTCACAATTAGTCCAATGTGTGTTGTTTGGAGTGGCTGACTGGTGGTCTGAGATCCAGGCTGAGATGTATCCTTCTTAACGTGACCTCTGGCTATCTCACACATGTGATATGTGAGCCGTTCAACCCCCTGTTGTGTGAAATCCTAGTGCTTGTGTTTTGGGGGCCAGTTCATGTACGTAGTACACGTAGACGAGGTCACCAGCAGCTGTGCCCACTTCCGCATCAGACAACTGACCGGCTCAGACGGTGATCTGATTTTGGTGGTAGGGGGAGAGTGAGGTCGAAGGCTCAGCGCTTTTTCGTCCCTATAAACAATCGGACGCGCTCGAAACTATCACGTTGCGCTTAGAGCCGTGGCTTGGAACGTTGTCAACTGATGGGATAATTTGCACCGCGTGGTCACCCCGGTGTGGGTTTTTGTGTGGAGTGGCTGACTGGCGGACTGAGTGTCAGGCTATTATAATGGCTCATTCTTAATGTGGTCTTTATGGTACTAGACTCCATGAGATCCGAGCCAGGTTGCACGCTCGGGGGCGGCTCCGGCAGCCTCCCCCACCTCCGGTCTCCTTGGCTATGGCCTGTCACCGAGCTCAGGTGGGGAAGGATGAGAGTCTGCGGTAGCTGCATCGCAAGTCACCGTCCCTGTACCACCATGTTGTTGGACATCGTCAGACTACGACGGTCGAACTGTCATTTGGGAAAGTGATAAAGATCCTTATGATGGAAGTGAGTTGATCAAACTGGTAACGGGAGCCGCTCGTCCCTACAAACAGTTGTAGATTTACTTTAATATAGGCCAAACCAAACACCTGGAACCTCTAAAGGGGACTTAAGTGTCAATTTCTGGCCTTTTAACCGTTATCAGCCAGCCATGCTCGACCCCGTGTATGGAACATCTGAGAGCCTATATCGGAATCTTAGGTTATCGAATGGAACGCTCTGCTAATTGAGCTACGGATGTTATGTTCTACTGTCAGTTGTGATCAGGAATATTAACTCTAACCGGATTTGAACAATACCGACAAAGACAATGGAAAGCCTGGAATGGCTATTTCTGGCCCATTAGATATCATTGGCCACTCGAGGCTGTGAAATACCCAAGGCTCAAACACGTGACCTGTTGATTAGTAGTCCAACAACCTAACCATTGAACCATGAGTTAATTTTCTTACCTGTTTCGATCGGGAATATCGACATTCGTTGATAAACGCTGGCCGATCGTGAGCTACCCATAATACTAACAGCTGTTTTGTTGTTTTTGGAACTCAAAATAGAACGGGATGAGTGAATTCCGTTAGTGATCGGTGAACTTCCATCAACACCTAGTAACTCTGTTGCAAGGGCGTTCACGGGTCAGATCAGGGAACTCCCTCAAGCCCCAACCCACAAAGAGCCAAAAGAATTCCGTACTACGATCAGTGAACGCGCTCCCAACATAATTAATATTCTCGATCGTAGACTACAGGACAACGAGTCCGTGGCTTAAGTGGTATAGCTTTCAAAGAATCCAGACTTCGCGTCCCAGATGCTCCATATCTAGGGCTAAGTATGGCTGGCTGATGAAGGTTATGTTGTTCCACTTCATCTTGTATTATTCGGTAAACACATTCTGCCTATAAGGATACTTGTTTGCCAAGTCTTATTCGAAACCTTAGCAACAGGATGGTATCAAAAGTTATTTCTAGCGAAATCTAGACAAAAAATAATAATAGTTCGAGGATCATGTAAACCTCCAGATATTGGAGATGACTGAGAAGTGCTCTTGCCTGCAAATATCTGCAAAATTCTCCAGTTTGCGTTCAGCATCTCCAGTGACCAGCTGTTTCTTCCTTATAATACCGGCTTCACCAGCTCAACACCCACGCATTTGTTTAGGAAAAGTAAAGCACCTTTCTGACAAGGTCATTCAAAACGTTCCAAAAGTGGAGTTATTATTCTGCCTTTTCTCCGTCTTGATAGGTTTCGCAGCCAACGTTTTCCCACCTGACATCTCTCGAGAACTGCCCTGTCCGCAAATGCGACAGTAGCACCGACAATCCGCTTAGTCTCTTCAAACGACTTGCCAAGTCAGTCCTGAGCAGATCACCGCCAGAAGCCTTCACCGAGTACCAGAATGAACCAAGTCACGCCTGGTGCTATGGTTGCATTCAACTGGAGGTCCTGCTGGCTGGAGTTCTCTACCAGCAGCGTGTGCTGCGGGCCTCTTTCGCGACTGACTTCGCTGCCCTGAGCAGAGGCCCGGTCTCCCCACCAGCAGCTACCGCTGCCCCTCCTCCACCTCCACCTCCTCCTCCGCCCCCACCCCCTACCGGCAGCCCCAACCACTTCTCCGACTGACGCAGGATTTCCCGACAAAAACGAGGCAGACCCGGCCGCCAGCACGTGCTCGCGATGACCTGTTGGTCTGGCAGCAGTACCAACGGATCGCTTGCAAACTGGACACCGTAGAACAGGGTGGGCAACCGCAGCATTTGACAGAACTGAGGGAAATGCTGGTGGTGTTTGTGTGTGACTGGTTTGCCAACGATTTCCTCTACTACCTCCTGCGCGGCTGCCTTCGAGAGAACCCGAGCGATAGACCGGCCTTGGCGGAGATCTTGCGTCACTTGGCCAAGTACGCAGCGGAGAATACGACTATCTGCCGGCAGCCAAGTTATAGGATAAAGAGTAGCCGCAGTGGTGTTTTGGAACAGAAACATATACCTCAGGAAACAACTAATTTAGCTCCGTATGTCAATTTGCTATAAAAAAGCTGATATTTGCCTACAAAAACGCAAATATATGATTAAAGGTATGACGACTAATTGATCAACCAATATATTTTCATATTTCTCAAAGAAACTGTTTGCCCTCAATATAGAGTTATAATTCGTTTCCTATCAGATGCGAATGTGCGTAAATCGTACGAAAAGGCGCGTAACGCAAAAAAAATATATATATATATTGAAATACAGGCATCCGAAAATATCCAATAGAAAAGACGAAATTCGTTGGGAAAATAGAAACTTTAATGCGTAAATTTTCGAGACTGGTCCCCCAGCTCGTCGTCAGACTACGGGCAGTGTACAGGAACAATTAATTAATTAACAAAGGATTCTGAGGTTGGACGAACTCTGAACCAATACGCGTTGAGTGCCTTTTCCATCCCGTCATGATTGGTTATGCGCGTTTGAATTTTTCTTTAACGATTTTGTTTGCGGCATCCAAATCAATATGCCGGTTGATGCGTGCCTCATCTGAGTGCATTGCTTCCAGGAATTCACGGCCTTTTCTGATTAGGCAGATGCCAACAATCCGTGTTTTCCCCCATGCAAATTTATGCCCTGTTTCCATTGTATGCATAGCCCCTTGGGATAAATGGTCTCGTCTTCTAACCGCTTACTGATGTTTGTGTAGGTGGGTTGAGACAGATTTCCCTAGTTTGGCCACAATAAACGGCCTTACAACTGGACCATGTAATTTTGTAGACAACACCTTTTTTATCCAGGTAGCTAACCATGTCCTTAGGGTGTACAAACTGTGAGCGTAAAGTAGATGTAGGGTGGTGTGCTACTTTTATCTGGTGTTTTCTAAGCTGTCTTTCGACAAGCTCTGATACATTTTTAATATATGGGAGAGTTTGCCAGGTCATTGTTTTGGGTGCCTGGGTGGCCGTGTTGTTTGAAATACCTTTCTTTTTGGATTCTTGCGACTTCAGACATCGATGCGCGAAGTCAGGGTGGTATCCATTTTTAGAGAACAATTTAAAGAGGTATTGCATTTCTGCTTGATAACTTTCTTCATCAGAGCAATGTGTTTTGGCTCGATTTAGGAGACTGTAGACAGAATTCCTTTTGTGAGAGATAGGATGATTACTCTCAAAGTGTAGGATGACCTCAGAATATGTTTCTTTGCGGTAAACTCAGATGTGGAAAATTCCATGTTCCAGTTGTAATGCCGTTTAGTGAGGCCAAACTGGAAAATCTGTCTCAACCCACCTACACGAACATCAGTAAGCGGTTAGAAGACGAGACCATTTTTCCCAAGTGGCTATGCATACACTGGAAACAGGACATAAATTTGCATGGGAGAAAACACGGATTGTTGGCATCTGCCCAATTTAAAAAGGCAGTGAATTCCTGGAAGCGATGCACTCAGATGAGGCATGCATCAACCGGCATATCGATTTGGATGCCGTATACAAAATCGTTAAAGAAAAATTCAAACGCGCAGAACAAATCACGACGAGGTGACAAAATGCACTCAACGCGTATTAGTTCGGATTTCGCCCAAACTCAGAATCCTTTGTTAAATACGGTTAATTAATTAATTGTTCCTGTACACTGCCAGTAGTCTGAAGATGAATTGGGGGACCAGTCTCGAAAATTTACGCATAAAAGTTTCTATATATATATATATGTTAATTGAAGCGAAAATGCGCGTCCCCGGGCATAAATCAGAAGAAGAGGCGATCACGGGAACAATAGGTTTAATATCCTGACGTTTCAAAAATCAAACAAGATTCCATCGTCGGAGGTAGGTTCAGTACGGCGCCTCACAGTATTTATGGGTTCTGAACATGCTGGCTCTACAGCTATTCGTGCAGGGTGCACTGCAGGGGGGGGGGGGGTTAATGGCTGTCCTACTGATAATTGATTTGTTTCTCCTTCGCCTCGCCTGGGGGCTGTGTCGGGATGGCAAGTGCCATTGACCTCGTCTGCATTGCCCGCGTTTGTTGTCCCGGACCCGCATGTCTGTTTCTCGTACCTCGTTTGCATCTGTCCGTGCACGTCTCATCGGTGGTTGCTGAGTCGTTGCCGGGTTGGAGACGCCCATCATCGGTGTTCGTACGCAAACTATGTTCACCTGCGTCCATGTTCATGCCTGGCCGGAGGTCTTGCTGGTTCGTGTTCTCCGCGGTTATCACATCGAATGTGTTGGTGTGTTGCATAGGTTCACCCAGGCATGTGTTCTGGCTCGTTATGCGTTTGCTCGCGACCGTGAACAGGGTCAGGCGAATGACCCGTGCTCTTATCCAGGACTGCCAGTTGAGGCTGCAGAAATACCGCAGAATTTTGAGCCAGATTATTCCGAAGTGTTTTGAGCTCATAGGAGAGAACGGTGTATCACTTTTGGACCGAGTAATAAATATTCGAGCCAGAGAACTGCGATCTAGACGAGATATGGAGCTGAGAGTTAAATTCCAAAAGTTAAGCCCCACCACCCAAGATCACGACGAGACGCTGGTCCACAATTTATCCTCCAAAGAACTTACACCGGTACAGTTTCAAGTGCTAAAAACATGAAGCATCCTTCAACACTGCGGATGCTGATCCGGTTGATCTTGTGGCCACCATTGAGTCGGTCTTAAAAGCACTCCCAGGAGGCGGAAGATACAAAGCACCTCATCAGACAACAAGTTACGTCCTTACTGTTGACACACAAACCACGTGCAGCTATTCCAAGAATGGAGCAGGATGCCCTCAGGACACTGAACGCTGACAGGAGCATCGTGATACTGCCAGCCGACAAGGGACGTTCCACAGTAGTACTCGATAAGTCGGAATACCTCCGGAAGGCCAACGCTCTACTCGATGACCGTCATGCCTACCTCAGGTGCGATGGAGATCCTATGAAGAAGCTAGTGGCAAAAATCAACGTGACGCTCGCTAGTTTGCAGAGTAACGGGGCCATCTCTAAAAGCTGAACGACTGACAATAAAACCTACAGATTCGGCCATGGCGAGATTCTATGGGCTGCCCAAAGTACACAAACATGGTGCTCCACTTCGACCCATCATATCCCTGCGTGGAACACCCACATTCAATCTGGCCAAATGGCTGTTCCGACGTCTGAAGTGCCTTACACCAGACTCTGATACAACGGTACGTTCAGCCGCCCATTTCTTGGAAAGACTCCGTGGTTTACACCTTAAGGCAGACGAAGTCATGGTATCATTTGATATTACCTCACTTTTAACCTCAATTCCTCAGAGCCTTGCAATTGAAACTATCAATGACTTGCTTGAGAACCGTTATGCCGAGGTAATCAATAGGCCTAAACGGGCGCACCTCATTCAGCTGCTCACTTTCTGCCTCAAAACCTACTTCACCTTTGAGGGAACGGTCTACGAACAGATCAAGGGGACTCCGATGGGTTCGCCGCTGTCTGGTTTCATTGCTGAGGCGGTCCTTCAAAGTTGGAGACACGTGTGTTCACGAAACACAGACCAATATTTTTGGGTGAGGTATGTGGACGATACTTTCGTCGTTCTCAAGCGCGAAACGGTCACCGAATTTCACGCACTCCTGAACTCTATCTATCCGGACATTCAGTTCACGATGGAGGCTGAGGCCAACAGTCAAATGGCGTTCTTAGACGTCCTAGTCCACCGTAAAACCGACGGCAGCCTAAGGACAACGGTATATAGAAAGGCCACCAACACGCGTCAAGTCCTCAGTTACCAAAGTAACCACCCATTGTGCCACAAACGTAGCTGCGTACGGACGCTTTACAAACGGGCGGAAACTCATTGTAGCGAGAAAGGCGACAAAGCAGCCGAGCTCCATTATCTTCAAACGAATGTTCATCTCCAACGGTTATCCTCGTAGCTTCATCGAACGCAGCAGACAACTGAGGCAAGTTATAAGACCAGTGATAGAACCACTGAAAGTGTGGCGGGCAATGCCATATATCGAGAACGTATCTGAAGCTGTTGTGCGTCTCTTACAACCATTGGGGATCGGCGTCGCCCACAAACCTGAGGCGACAATAAGACGTCTGGTCATGAGACCCAAGGCCCCCCTGTCACGCGGCGAAACGGCGAACGTCGTCTATCGTGTTCAGTGCGGTTCCTGTGAGGCGAACTATGTCGGAGAGACCGGTAAGCGACTACAGACCCGCATGAGTGAGCACGCAAGGGCCGTAAGAAGGATGGATCAGCTCTCGTTGGTGGCGGAACACTGTGCGGCCTCTGGTCACACCTTTTCTTTCCATGACGCCGAAATCCTAGGCCGAGGTATCGACCAAACAGCCAGAGAAACGCTCGAAGCCTGGCACACCATACCTTCTTCCATTAACCGCTGTACGATTCTCCCGGCGGCCTACCAGGCCTTAAGAGTGCGACTCAATCAACAGAATCGCAGGCAAGAATTCAAACTGTTCACGGTCGCGAGCAAACGCATAACGAGCCAGAACACATGCCTGGGTGAACCTATGCAACACACCAACACATTCGATGTGATAACCGCGGAGAACACGAACCAGCAAGACCTCCGGCCAGGCATGAACATGGACGCAGGTGAACATAGTTTGCGTACGAACACCGATGATAGGCGTCTCCAACCCGGCAACGACTCAGCAACTACCGATGAGACGTGCACGGACAGATGCAAACGAGGTACGAGAAACAGACATGCGGGTCCGGGACAACAAACGCGGGCAATGCAGACGAGGTCAATGGCACTTGCCATCCCGACACAGCCCCCAGGCGAGGCGAAGGAGAAACAAATCAATTATCAGTAGGACAGCCATTAACCCCCCCACCCCCCTGCAGTGCACCCTGCACGAATAGCTGTAGAGCCAGCATGTTCAGAACCCATAAATACTGTGAGGCGCCGTACTGAACCTACCTCCGACGATGGAATCTTGTTTAATTTTGAAACGTCAGGATATTAAACCTATTGTTCCCGTGATCGCCTCTTCTTCTTCCAACTGATCCACCATCCACCCTCCCCCTACAGCACCGGGACCCGCAGTTGTTCCACCTCCCCCTTCCCCTAGCTCACAATCTAACATGACTCACCTTTTTACAAGCCAATGGTCTGTCGGTCCTGTCACGCCTGCCTGTCTAGTGCGACATTCTAACACTCACTTTTTATTTATTTCGTCTCACGACGGGTTGGTGTGACCAGCTCGAAAATTCACGAGTACAACTCGCATTTTCCGAAGAACCTCTCCTCTTTTCATTATATCATCTCGGAATGCATACTATCTCTGATCTACATATATATATATATATATGAAATGGAACCGACAAAGACAAGGGAGACCGGAATGGCCATTTCTGGCTTATTAGCCGTCATCAGCCAGTCATACCCAATCCCAAGTGTGGCACACCTGGGATTCGAACCCACGACCTTTGGTTTTTGAGTCGAACGCTCTACCATTGAGCCACGGGCTCGTTGTTTTTGTCGGTTGTGATCGGTAATATGATGATAGTGTGGGGCTCACCGATCTGCTTAAGAAACATGTATGTTCCGTTGTGCCCTGGAGCTCAGACTAGAGCCCTCGCAGGCGGTCGCATAGCGACGTGTAGCATATGATGAAATGGAACCGACAAAGACAAGGGAGACCAGAATGACAATTTCTGGCTTATTAGCCGTCATCAGCCAGTCATACCCAATCCCAAGTGTGGCACACCCGGGTTCGAATCCCAGGACGAAGTTTTCCAGCAACTTTCCCGGTAACTCAGCAAAAACCTCATATATGACTTACGCAAAAGTGACGAGGATCAACTCGGTCAATTGGAGGTCAAGCAAATAAGGAAGGTAGGAGGTAATGTTAACTGCAGTGGACCTTAGAGATTATTGCTAATGAATGAAGGCAAATAAGCGAGTCCCCGCTTTTTTTGCCAACAGGTTTAAGGCGTGATCACAGCGAAGGTATATCATTCTACGTAAATAAAATTAGTAGACACGCTATGTGAATATAGTTTACGAGGACACTAACTTCAATGCTCAACCTGAAAAAAATATACCATTCAGTCAAATGATCACTAATTAGGTTAGATATTGCCTCTAAATCCAGAAAAGGTGTTGGCTGAAAGGAAAGCATATTTAGAAGTGAGAAGTGAAGATGTCTTTAAGCTGAGTGAATAGGCAGCAGTAGAATCGAAAGGAAATTACGAGAAATGCAAAAATGGTTCTCCTTGAAGGCGTACATCAATCTGAGGAAAAATAAAACAAGGCAAGTATCGAAGAAGAAGCTCAGGGCTTCTGAACCAAATTTCCGGTTTGCTGCTTAAACTCATGGGTAACCTAAATTCGTGCACTGTAGAAGTTTACTCCTCCAACCCTTTCCACTCTACTGATGGTCCAAAGAGTAACTTGGTTCACAAAATGACGTAACCTGAGGATAGAAAGAATAACTGTCTACCGGCCATATCCCAGTAGCCGCGTCGAGTGGCTACGGAGTGGGAGTGCCATAAAGGCCACATTAAGAAGGAGCCATTGCAACCTGACTCTCAGTCCGCCAGTCAGCCACTCCACACAAAACACACATTGGGCTGACCACGCGGTCCGAGTTATCCCGTCAGTTGGCAACCTTCCCAGCCACGGTTTTTAGCGCACCGTGATAGTTTCAAGTGCGTCAGATTGTTTATAGTGAGGAAAATACGCTGAGCTCTCGACCTCACTCTCTCCCCCACCCCCACAATCAGACCACTGTCCGAGCCAGTCAGTTGCCTGATGTGGGAGTGGGCGCATTGGCTGACGGATCGGCGTACCCGTCTTCGCGCGCCACAGCACGACCTGGCCCCCATAACGCACGCACCAGGATTCACAAACTCAGGGGATATGGAGCAGCCATCGCCGTCTGACTCCCAGTTCACTGGTCAGCCACTCGACACACACAGCACATACACTGAGCCGACGGCGTGGTCTGGTGGAAGCGTCAGATTGGCAGACTTCCCAGCCACGGTTTCTAGGAAACCGTGATATACTAATGGTAAATGGTGATTGTGAGAGTGTTGTCGATGCATTGGTGTAGGTAGTGTGCGCTGATGTAGCTTAGCCTACGGTGGTTTTACCGGAGGTTGTCATGGAGGCGCATGTGTCCTAATAGGCCCATGCGGTGTGTAAATGTGCGAAAGCAGTGAGGGGCAGTGAAGGCGGGCACGTCGACTGTATGTCGGAGCCCCAGGCACTGGTTCACCAGCCCTCCATGCGATGGATTCGCAGGTGACCGACCAGGCCGATGCGTGAGTTGAAGTTGCGGGTGCAGTGTGGGCAGGAGAAATCGGTAGAGGCTGGGAGGATGTCATTGCTGGTAGTGGGGGTGCCAGGGGCACTAAGAATGGCAGGAGCGGAGGGTGTGCATGGTGTATCGGTGTTGTCGGCATTGTGGTTAATTCCGCTGTTATGGATGCGCATGTGACCGAATAGGCCCATGCGATGAGTGAATGCGCAAGGACAGTGAGGGCAGTGGAGGCGACGACCTCTGCTGTGTGATGGTGCTCCAGGCACTGGCTCACCGGTCTCTGTACGATGTATTCGCAAGTGACCGACCAGGCCGATTCGTGAGGTGAATGTGCGGTCGCATTGAGTACAGCAGGAGAGATTCCCCATCGCTGATGGTGGTGGTGAGTGGTAGTGAAGGCGGTGGTGGTTTGCGGTGGTAGGGGTAACAGGCGATGAGTAGATGGATGTGGTCTCTGTGATGGTGGGAGCAATGGAATTGATGACAGGGTGAGGGTAGGGGAGTCAGAAGGAGGGTTGGCAGGGTGACGTAGAAATTGGAATTGTCGGATTGTTTGTGCATTGCGTCCGAAGATGTCCAACCAGGCCGATTCGCGCGCGGAAGATGCGTTGACAGCGCGGGCACGTTGGCAGGGCCTGGGCATTGGCGGTGTTGGTCCGGGGCGCTGGTGACTTTCGTGCCGCACTTTTGGCCTTGGCAGCGGCGATCCGGTTGGCCTCATAGATCGCTGAACCAGTCTTCACTGATCTTCTCCATGCCGGTCTATCCTGGGCAGATGAATACCGTGGCGATTCAACACGGAGGACTGCAGCCGGCCGAAAGCCTGACTAGCTTTGGAGATCCGTTGGGCAACCTCGTAATTGATTCTCGTGTTGCGCGACATCGTGCTTCCTAGATAAGCGAAGGTTTCCACGTTTTTGAGTTGAGCACCGTTGACATTGATTCGAGGAGCATTGTATTCTGCGCTGGGTGGCGGCTGGTGCATGACAACCGTTTTGGCTGTACTGATTGTTAATCAAAATCAGCGCAGCCTCCGGCGAAAAGGTCCATGCTCCTGCATGTCCTCCTCTGTCACGGTGTTAAGGGGCGCAGTCGTCCGCGAAGAGCAAAGTCATGGACTGTAGTCGTAGAACACGCGCGTTGGAGCCTGCATACGCCGACTGTTGAGAAGGTGCCCGTCAGTTCTGTAGGCGATGCGGATACCAGGCTGCTCATCACGGTAGGCGTCCATCAGCATAGCCGAGAACATGAGACTGAAAAGGGTGGGGGCCAGTACGCAGCCCTGCTTCACTCCGTTGGTCACTGCGAATGCTTCGGATACCGTCCCGTTGTCAGTGACGCGCGCCGTCATCCCGTCATGAAGCTGACGCACCACGTGCGTGAACCGCTTAGGACAGCCAAATTTCTGCATGACTTTCCACAGTCCGTCACGATTCACCGTGTCAAAGGCTTTCGTTAGATCCACGAAGGTAGTGTATAGGTGAGTTCGCATCTCCTGACACTTCTCTTGTAGCTGGCGGGCGGCAAAAGATCATATCGGTTGTTCCGCGGTGTCGGCGGAAGCCACATTGGCTTTCCGGAAGCAGGCCCTGCTCTAGGTGACCGTTAAGACGATTGAGGAAGGATACGGGCGAAGATCTTCCCGCGATGTTGAGCAACGAGATGCCTCTGTGATTATCACAGAGTTGCCGGTTCCCCTTCCGTTTGTAGAGATGGACGATGGTCGCGTCTTTGAAATCCGGAGGAACTTGTCCTTGGTGCCACATCTCCTGGAAGAGTGTTGTGAGTTCTGCCATCAGCCGGGGCCCACCGTGCTTGTATACTCCCAGTGGGATTGCGTCAGATCCCGGTGCTTTACCGCTGGAAATCTGCTGCACGGCCCGGATGGTTTCTGGTAGGGAAGGCGGCAGATCCAGGTCATTGTTCGTGTCCACTTGAGGGAGCCGGTCAGTAGCGGTATCGGAGATGGCTGATGAACAGTTAAGGACATTTCTGAAGTGCTCGGCCCAGCGCTTCAGGAATTTGCGATTCTCTGTCAGCAGTGTTGTGCCGTCAGAGCTGAGCAGCGGTGCGGACCCACTGATACACGGGCCGTAGATGGCTTTGATGGCTTTGAAAAAGTTTTTCATTTCATTTGCGGTCCGCATACCCCTGGATTTCCTCAGCCTTTCCGGATCATCCAGGCATCCTGCATCTCCCGCAGCCGTTGTTGTACAAGGCGCCTGCATCTGAAGAAGGCTGCTTTGGTGGCGTCATTTCGAAGGTCCATGTAGGCTTTGTGTAGTCTATTCTTCTCCGTGAGTAAGTTGCTGATGTCGGCGTCATTGTCGTCAAACCAGTCCTGGTGTCGACGGTGTGCGCGTCCGAGTACATCGAGGGCGGTGGACTGGATGACATTTCGCAGTTGACACTATCGTGTCTCCACGGTAGCGTTATCATCTGGAGCATGCAGGTCCTCCAGTTTCTCGGTTATTTGGTTGCTGAAATCAAAACAGTGAGCAGGCAAATTAAATAAAAGAGTATTTAACTTACATGGCGGCCTCTTACCTTGGGGCCTTCGTCCGGGGTTGCAGTCGGAGCCTCATCTGGGAGATGACAAGGCGGTGATCTGTCCAACCATCGGCATCGCGGATCGCCTTGGTTACCAGCACGTCCTGTCGATCTCGCCTCCGGACGAGAACATAGTCCAGCAGATGCCAGCGCCGCGACCGAGGGTGCATCCGTGGCCTTCTCCCGCGTCGGAAGGCGGAAGAAGGTGTTGGTCAGCAGGGGAGACGGTGTTCCGCACACGTGCGCAGAAGAAGGAGGCCATTATCGTTACAGCTACCGAGACCGTGGGGACCAGCACTCCCTGCCAGGCAGCGTGGTCCGTCCCGACGCGGGCATTGAAATCACCAAGGACAATTAACTTGTCCTCTTTCGGCTAGTCGCCAGCAAGGCGTGCAGGTCCCTCGTAGAATTTGTCCCTTCGCCGCATCAGAGCTCGTCATTGGGGAGCGTAGGCGCTGATGATGGTGGCGAACTGGTCTCCCCGAAGAGGCAGGCGGAGGCTCATCAGGCGATCATTGATACCCTGCGGCAGACAATATCAATTAGCAAAGTTTGCATAATATATTTAATAACTGATTGCGTGGCTTCAGGTTTTAGTGATAAATCACATTTTTTTGTGAATTTGTAATTATTTTACCCTATGGATTATGCCAATTTGCAGATTTACCTTCTTTGTGGCGGTTTAAGTACTTCCGTCCAGAACATAAAGGTCTTACATAATTGAAGTCCTTTCAGAGCTTCCGAAGGAAGTTAGATGTTGTTCCTTAGTCTGCGTTTTTTATGTGGGGCTTGAAATCGCAAGGTTTTTTATTTGATGACTGTTAATTTGCCTAATATTACATATCATGTAACCATCAAGAAAGTTGATTGTGGCCGTGTTTCCTCTTTCGTACTGCAAAATAGTTTTGCAAAATCTGTCGCAAACTTTATCGTTGCAATTGAGCTCATAAGCGTAAAGTTAGTTTAATACGATACCACTGAGCCTGCCTTTTTTTGACTCCAGGAAGGGTAGAGAAAGAGAAGTATCAGTTGATTGTCACAGGTAAGTGTCTGAAAATACATGCAAATAAGAAAAGTCCTCCCCAAAATATTTTCACACACGTATTGCGAATGTTTCGTTCTCGGACCCGAAATTACACAGTAAGGTCCTCTTAGTCCTTATGCCAGTTCTGCTGTTGCTTTGAGTGGGCCTTTCTCCGACATTTCCACACACACTCACCATTTTCAGAATGAGACGAAATTTTGTTGTTAATCGCTAGGTTAAGATGATATCCAAGTAAGCCAGCTATCGCGCGGTGTCCAGATCACTTGACTGAATTTTGTAATTAACTTAAAATTCCAACATTCTTGCGAATGCTGCAGACTTTGATGCTAAAATTTAGTTGCAAAATGCTACGAAAGGATCTGGCAAGTTTTTTTCATCTATGCCGTGGGAATTATTATCTCTGCCAAATTATTATTGACGAATACCTGTTAATGAACTGCTGTGAAGGTACAGAATGAACTCTGCATTTGATTAGCTCTTCAAAATACAATAAGAAGACGAGGTTTTTCTTTGTGAACAATTGCTCAACTTCACTCCCGAAAAGATTAATAAACTTTGTGGTTGACAGTCAAACGCAAATCCTAAAGGGGAGAATTTTAATGGAATGGACACCGGGTTTTGCAACGGGTAAAAGCGCAAAAAATAAAATCGACGGCATCTTCACTGACATTCGATCATCTCTCCCCCTCCTGCATCCATGCCAATGTAAGTGTGCTTGGTTCCACTTAAACAACCTATTCAATTTGATAGTACGTTACCCCTTTTGTATAAACTGGAAGTATTTGACAAAAAAGGACGGCCACTGAACTTAATTAGGGCATTTGTGGTTGGTCAAGAATGCGCATTTCTATCGGTGCAGGTAAGTCGGAGAAGGTTGACATGAAAAGCGAAGTTCCCGAAAGCATTTCTTGCATCACTACCTCGCCTTTTCCATGTAAATGGTAACCTAAGGAACACGACTGCGATAAGACCCTGGTCGCCGATGACATAAAATTATTTATTATCATCGAGGGCACGAATATCCAGATACTTCTTTATACTTATATAAACTGCCTTGTCCCCGGGAGCCCACCAATGACGCTGCAGACATATATGTTTAGGCTGAAGCCCTGATCGGACTTGACTGTTTCGCTAAGAGCTAGCTGAAATGCATTTAATCATATCTCTGGTGGTGAAGAATACTCTCGCATATTAATCACACTTGCAGTGTTGAAAATTAGCCATTGTTCTTACCTGATTTCTACCAGGACGAGGAGCGTTTTGAATCCGCATATGCTCTCATCAGCAAGTCGGTTTTACCTCACGCAAATTTTTTCCTCACAGGAACAACAGTTTTTTCTCCATTAACCCGCAAACCCCATTCTACATGTACCCTTTCCCTAAAAATGCCAAATGATTTTTTTCCCTGTCGGCTTTTTTTATTTAATTTTTCGCGCAAATTGATTTGTGTCATTAATCATCACAAAGAAGCTGACCTACTATTCATAATTTAAATGCAGACGAGGATGTTGAGCAAGATGTTGCTCGCACTCGTTTTATTTTTTACCTATGACAGTGCCTTTCAGGGTATTCAAATAAAACATCTATCTATATGCTAACATGTGTTTCTTGTTGTCCTTCGAAGCACTGAAACTGATTTAAAGACCAATGGTCTTACGCGTATACGAAACCCTACTTAGATATTCGCAACATAAATCCTATGAGTGTCATTTTCTACCATAATTTTTTAAAGAATGCATAAACAGCTATAGATAACACAAAAAATGTAAAAAAAGTTGGTTTTCAAACACTTTGTTTATTACCGTAAATATAAACTGAACCAGGTTTCTTCGTCATAACTCACAGCCGGTACAACGTTCACTCCTGCGTACATCGTTTTATAAAAGTGCCTCAGGACTGAAAAGGCGTCTTCGTTTGAGTAGGTGAGGACGCTTACGAAGAGTATAATGAAGATGGAGGGAATGATATTCTTGCAGTGTGCGCAGGATTGTGTTCTCCCCCTCGCTGGTGGCAGTCTCCTGTTTGACCCTCCTCGTTTTATAGTGTCTGTTTTGCAGCTGATGAACAGTCCGTTGGTTTTTAACTTCTTCCATTGGACTTATTTTACCAACGATTTCAAGTGTGCTTACCTCAAGAAGTAAATAAATACATCGAGTACTGTTGAGACAAATCTGAATAAGGACTGCAGAATTGGCAAAGGAACGACGAAGAGACATACGAAGGGCCCGTGTATTACAGTTTAAATGTGATTATAAGTTGATGTTAAGTTCAACAGAAAGATATAATTATAATTACTAGTGAATAAAATAATGTTATATAAAACTTAGTGTTAACCGTACGTTTATATGTGCTTTGTATAAAGTGCGTTTTTCAAAGTGACAATTAGTACATTGCTGAGTGATGTTAATCATATTAAGCTTTTTGCCTTCGCAACCAAACTTTTTTCAGTTTAAAATATCCATTTATAAACACAAATTTTAAAATGTTATCTTCACCTATTGATTTTAGTTATCGTGGTTAATGGGACATAGCAAAATCTAGCTTACTTTGACCCACAAATCCTCACGCCCTGATAGAAATTTCGCATCGTTATAAATCTCACTCGCTTACGCGTGCACTGATATTTGGCTTACGCTGGTCTCAATTTTGCACTCTTACATGCATGCACTGCATGCGTTGCCATATCTGGGCGTATACCGTTAGGCGTTATTTTATAGGCGTAAACAAATAATCTAGATGTAATTTCTGAAGTTGTTATACACCTGGTAGAACTCGCCACAACAAATAACCTCCAGACAATGTACTTATTCATAAATAACCCTCAGAAGCCATTAAGAATAGAAAATACCAATGCACGCATGCTTTAAGTGACTTTTTTATAGTTCAGTATATTCACATGAACAAGTAACAACCAAGTAAATAACGAATCAAAAGGGATCAATTAATCGGGTTCCTAAAGTCACAGATGGACAAAGAAAAGGAAAAGATATAATTAGCCGGCGCTATGGTTGCGGAAAACTAGCCTATCCCTAACTGCATATTAGAGTTCGGCCGGTTGGATCTGGATCACAGACTGCTAGAATCCGCGTGTGCGGTCGGATCATCTCCACCTACGCAAGTTTGGTAAATGTTTTATCAGGTCTAATTCAAACGAGGTCAAATATAAGATTTGCGCCCCAGTTCCTTGATGTTAAGTTATGGCTGAATTTTTTACTCACAGTGAGGGGCAGTAATCTTTTACTTAATGGATTAAAATAGAAGAGACAAGGTTTTCTCTAGTGAAATACTAACAGCTAGTTTCCGCGGAAGTGCTTTCACATGTCCTACTAAGCATTTACATTAAAGTGCATAAGTGAAAATTTCTGAGGTAATTCCTGATCCCTTCAACCTCCAGGATAGTATTTGGCAAATAGGCACAAAGTAAAATTCTCTGCGCTCGAACCACCATCAGAGTAGTTTCTGTAGATGTCATGCCTTGAAACCTCGGGCCTCATTCTGTTAATTCCTTTTGCTCACACATGTAAGCGAAGTGCCCTAATACCTTTATCCAGATTTTTTAATCATTAACAATTATCTGTTTAGACGAAAGGCAACTTATTTGAGTATGCATCTTACCCCTGGACCACCTGAGACTCAACGATGCCATTCTGGTATAGCCTACCATTTTATACCTAACTGAATCCCAATGAGTATGATTAATGACAAGATATAGTAGTTTTACCACCAGTTACTCTACATTACTAAGGGGTTGAAGCAACCGGCAGAGTTTTACATCATGTGAAATAAAAAACTATTAAGCCATTCTCGATTGAGTGAAATAACACTGCTTATCTCCCAAAACATGCCGGCAGAGACATAAGCAGTGGACACAACAGGAACACTTTCTGTTGTCCCAGTTTTATTCAATCTTGAACTCTTCTTTTCCGGCAACGACTCTTTTTGTTTTCAGACTGAGTTTGGTAAAAAAATTGCACAATACTGCCTTTATTTGACATTTGACCGTACGAACCTAATTACGACTGATACTGAGTTGATGGGTTTCAAAAGACTACCTCATTTAATGCCCTTTCAACTAGTCGGTGAAATTCTGCTGGCGGCGTTTAGCTTACATATGTGTGATCAGCACTGCAATAATGACCAGCTCCGATAAGGATCAGAAGTACTTCAGCAGTAATTTAACGTCTTTTTCGATTGTCCAATCCCTTCATCTGTCCACGGCTTGTGAATCCTCTGAGCGACCTATCCTTTTTAAGGAAATTCTTGAAAAATTGATGGTTGCATTCATGCATTTGCTGATTACTGGTAGTCATATACGCCGGACCTTTTTCGAGAGCTTTTTCTGTTTCTCTTTTTCTCAAGGAACTGGCTTTCCTGTTACAGACTACCTGGAAAAGGACTCCTGCCGCTTATTGCAAATGAATTATCTTAACGTTCGATACCCTACGGGACATCTAGAAAAAATACCGGTACAACCGAATGCTCCTTTACTTCGGGTATTTTCAACTTTTCAATCTCTATCGTCTAGGCTCTTGAAACAGCATGCTCAAAACGATCATTCGATATTCAAAAGTGCAAACTCTTGTAAGTTTAATGCCTGTATATTTTACTGATTTTTCTTTTCGGTAAACAAATTTTAGCCCAATCAACTTTACCCCAAGCGGTCTTAAGGCAATATTTGAACTGAAAGGTTACTTTGCATCTCATTTTTCGAACACGTGCTTCTTATTTATCCATTCATAAATGCTGTTTCCTTTTCTGCTCGCATTATAGGATTCCTGTTAGACTCTATGCATAGTTCATCTAGCAGGTATGGTGTTATTCTTTCTAGTTTGTTAACACTTCTTTAAGATGTTGAGGGGATCTTGAGAGATTACCGAGCGTATATAAACAATCTGAAATATGCTTGTCCTGAAAAATGCGAGGGCGCACTGTCCGTTACTAGAAAATAAAGCTTTCGAAATGGTATGAATATACGCATTAAAAAGCATATTTTGAAAGCAGTTTTACATATGTTGTATCGGAGATGTGATTGCTTTCTTTAGTGTTCGCGTGCTGTGTCATCATTGGTGCAGACCTAAGACCCCACTTTCGCTCTAATCCTTGTCTCTTGTAAGTGGTTAGGGCTAGAAGTGAAAGGAAAAAACTGACTGGTAGTGGCTTGATCCAGAAGTACAAAAGCCGATGCTGCACACTAGCTGCTAAAACTGGTTATCCAATCCTCTTGCATGTTTGGTACTCAAGGTGTCAACATGCTTTCTGCCTTACCCTTTTTACCACTACTCTACCCCTTAACTTGAATATCTTGCAGCTCGAAGGACTTTCGGCTTAGTCGTCAAGCTTTGTGCTTGAAAATTAAGAGAAACTTTCCGGTGATAATATTTTTACCAGCTCACTCTTTACTTTATTTCCACGGCTCGGTTCCTGTTAAAGTTATCGGAAGAAGGCTCTTGACCTATCAGTCCCATTCCGTTTGTCGGGTCTTCTCAACCAAGCGAATGTGGAACTCGTAATTTCAGACGAACAGTCAGATGATCCGGGAAGCCAGGGCGGAGGCAAGTGCGTCCGCGTATGCTTACGGCTGGAAGATGGACACCGTGTTGAATGGGAGGGTTCAGTTAACACCTGCCTGTGGGAACTTCTAGAGAGTGTTGCTGCCTCCGAACCGAGGTAAGCATCGGACTTCATTTCAAGGTTCAATGATCATACTTGAAAACAATCAAAGAACTGCTTGTTTTTTTGTGCTTTAAGCCCAATCTGCCTGTTTGAAGACAGTTTATTGTTTTTTTCCTGTGTTTCTGTGTTCTAATTTTGCAACCTGAATGCCTTCAATCTACTCTATCGGTAAGAAAATACTCTCTTGGTGCTTATGAAGAAAAATCGGAGTACTGACTAAATACGAGAATCAATAGCTTGACTTACTAACCATGCTTTCACTTTGGTGAGATTACTTAGCCCAAAAGCCCTTAAATGAACGTAGTGTCAGTAAATGATGATAAATGATAACGGAGTGTTACTTTAAAAACAGGTAGGGCTATGCTCAGCAAAAAGCTCGTTGACACGCAATTTACTGCATGTCAAATCAACCACTTGTACGCATTTGAGAGGTTTCGAGTCAAGAAAGACAGGGATTTACTGCTTACAACGCTCGGGCTATCGATTTGGACAACACTATTTCGGGCTTATTTAGCCTTCATTCATTCAATACTAAATATGACAATCACCCAGCCCAAAACAGGTCTGCATCAACATACCCCCACTTTCTGTCCTTCCCCTCCGCTGCCATATCTTGACCGAGTTCAGTCTGATAGGTGGTTGCCTGTGCGTGATTTATGCCTCCCAATTGGAGCTTGTTCGTTTTGAGAAACCACTGGGCCAGTGTTTGCACCCTCCTGTATAAAGCACCTATGCTCTAAAAGTTCTCTGCTGATCTGCATTCGTTTTCGTGATAAAACGTAAGCTCCCTGGATTCACACATTATCTTTCTTGTTTTTCCTAACTCGCAAAGCCAAAGCGACTTTGTTAATGAAAATACAGGCTTTTACTCTTTCCTCTTTAGACACCACCCAGTTTTTCTCATGCCTTGCAAAGCGTAGTCTTTTTGCTGGGTTAGCCTTCACGCCAGATGCCTAGGTTTACCAATTAGTCATCCAATTTTGATCGTAAACGACTTTGCAAAGAGCACAATGACCGCTTAGACTGGCGGGTGAAACCAAATAGAGACCATTAGCCTATCCCCTCCAACGCTGACAAATTTATATGGGAAACATAGTTCGGCGTTGGAAGGCGGTGCTGCCGCTGCGTCAAGCTCATTTGCCTTCAAAGCGAGTGGTTTCAGACTCGCTGAACCACAGCCACTTGACAGACTTCTACTCGGGCACGCACGGGCGTCCAAACAGTTGCGGCTGCCAACCGCCACGTTAACTACGCCACCCCTCGACCCATGCAACTTGAGCACATAGACACGACACCTCTCGGGTAATGCGACATGACAGTTTGTCCGTGGATTTCGACGAGACCCACCGTGTGCGCCACAGCATGTGGTGGAGAGACGGGGACTTGCGCTTGGGTTAGTTTTGAATGATAGTAGACTTGCGCTGCAGTCACCGTACTCTCTCTTCCCTCACCTATCTGTGCCCGGTTTCAAGAGAGAGTAAACAAAAGACTGGAGGCGAGGTTGGGCGCAGGTGGTTAGCGCCACGGCTGGCTCGCATCCCACGAAGTGGGAGTACCATACAGTAGGTGTCCTAACTCGTGAAATCTGATGAATTTCATGAGTTATGGCCCGTTTTGCGAAATCAGCGCACACTGCGTCCACCAAAATTTTACGTCAATAAAGAACCGATCGTTAGGAAATATATGGCTTATTGTGGTTTACAAATTAATCTAACATTGTCTAGAAATAATAATTTTTTTAGAATAGGTACACATTATAGAAAATGCTTGAAAAAATTGACCTAGTTGAGTAAACTGAAGTTTTAAATGTATAGGAAGCCTGACCATGCAATTAAACGAGTGAATGAAAAGCAGAGAAAGCCGAATTACTTTTGAAAATAGTCTTTTTCAGAGTTTTGTACATATATTCCTCTAGCTTAAGCGCAACGTAAAGTATGGCCGTCATCAAGTAGCATAACATGTGAAGAGATGCAACAAAAGTGCATATTCCAAACACCGTTTCACAAGAATTTCGATCGTTTTTCTGTCGTTTGCACAGTGTCTTAGATCTTTGACCAAGGCGACTGTACTTTCGCTTTAACCGCCGATAGGGACGTCACATGAATATAATATTTCATAAGCAGTAACGCGGCGATACCACAATGCAGACGGCCGCCTGGGTCATGTTGCAGACTCACACAAACATGAAAACTGGCTGCCATGGAAAATCAACGTCCACAACAAAAACTGGGAAAATATATGCCTATAATAAGTTAGAAATGCTCTACAATAAGTTACCTTTTTAAAAAGTGCTTTAACAAGACGTTTTGTACACGAATTCCTGCGTAATTAACGTCAAAGGGCAGTCAAGATCAGTCCGTTTTGCAAATTTTCGACTTCGTGAAAATTAGATAAAGTCTGTTTAAAACTAGAGAGCTCTTCTTCTGCTATTGAAGCGTCGATATTTGCGTACTTCCAGTCTAGTTCTAAGCCAAACATACTTGGAATTTGCGATGAAATGTGAATTTCTGCTTCCGATGAAATTTCGGATTCGTGGATAGTCGGGCTGCAGACCGAAATTGTCTTTTCGGGCTTTGCGTACGTCGTGACTGCGAAAAAGTCGCGGTGTATCATCGCGTCTCGTATATATGCGCGTTTAAGCTCAACTATCGGTGGTACAAAAGTCGGCGCAGAAAAGTTTATCAGCGTCTGTCGGACGTGAAAACGCACAGCTGCGCAGACTTGTCTTTAAACTACGTTTGTCATTATTTTGCCGTAAACAATGTAAACTTTCAAACTTGCATTTACCTGATTTTTGTGAAAACAAAACCAAATTTACCGTTCTCCGAAGGGATATATTCCAAATTTTTCCGACTTATTTTAATGTTCATGCATAGTAATGCGCATAAAAACAAAACTTTTTGATCTGTAGATTGTAATAGCGTACGCAAATTCCTGGATGGCAAGTAACGTCTGATTTTTGCCCCATTTACCCCCGTTTTCCCTTGAATAAACTGATCCGAAGTGATCTCTTTATTATTAAACAGCTTTTTCTTCATAAATTTAATACAAAAAACAGAACTAACACCTTAAAATGCCTGCCCTGCTACTACCTCAAATTCTGATATAGACATTTCATGAGTTAGCAATCTACTGTAAAAGCCACATCAATTAGGAGCCATTGCAGCCGGACTCTCAGTCCGCCAGTCGGCCACTCCACACAACTACACACCGGGCTGACCGCACGGTCTGAGTTATCTCGTCAACCGTTGGCAACCTTCCAAGCCACGGCTTTTAGCGCACCGTGATAGTTTCAAGCGCGTCAGATTGTTTATGGTGAGGAAAATACGCCGAGCTCTCGACCTCACTCTCTCCCCCACCCCCACAATCAGGCCACCGTCCGAGCCGGGCAGTTGTCTGATGCGGGGAATCAGCGCAGCTGCTGATGTATCTACTGACCTCAGCTACGCGTACCACGTACACGACCTGCCTCCCCCCAAACACAAGCACCATTATTTTACACAAGAGGGGGTTGAGCAGCATACTTCTCACTTGAGCTTGTTCCAAAAACCTATTAAAACAGCTGCCACCGCCGTCTCACCCTTTCTCAGGCATGATTTGACGTAGTCAACACTAGCCCTGGTTTCGCCAGTGGCTACTGCTATCTGAGACAGCAACTCAGAGTTCTATGCACAATAAATGCCTCCCTCAGGTGCCTTCTGTATTTTCCTAAAACTTGGCACTTGGCCGGATGATTGTAGTGGTCTGGGTACAAACACTACAGGGTTACCAGCCCTGTTACGACGTGCATCGATGGGGCCTCAATCTCTGTCTGATCCTACGTGCCAGCCAATCTGCATTCGTCTTGACTGAAACGCGATGAGGTTAAAAATAATACTTGGGGTTAATAATATGATATCACCTTCCCACTCCACCTAAAATCTGCCTCACGTGCAAGTCTCCACTGCTGACCATTGTCGTTTTCGACTCACGAGTAGTCGTCATACCGTTTTTTTCCCTCTCTGTAACAGAATCGCCCAATTGATGACACTCACGGACACCGGTCTTGCTCCTACGCTCATTTACATTCAGCAGCAGGTACGTCCTCTGTCGCTGAGAGCCAAACGACGTCGTCTGACGTACGCCAGCAAACCCAACCCCCTTGCTTCACTTGTATCTTGCCTCATTTCTCGGCAGATAGAGCCTCTTCTTATTGAAAATGCAACCACTCTTATTCTCCCCTACTTTTTCGTGAAAACTTTGGATATATATTAAACCGAAAAGGAGTCCATCTGTCCGCTTGCTGCTGTGTTTTTATGGTGTTTATACTCTGACCTTCACGATAAGGTACAGACAAACTTACATCAGGTTGAAATGGGCCCATGCAGCTTTTAACCGAGGTCTGACTGACTGGATGAATAAATATCTGCTTTCTCAGTTGCGTTTGCCCTTCTCGATCTTCCCCTGTTATTTTTTGCTTGATCGCATTGCGACCAAGTAAGTGGTGAGCTGAATATCTATCTATTATTTGCATAATATGAGTTCGCGTGTAGTCGAAGTTGTTGGTCAGAGGTAGGGCCAGCCGAATCCAAGATGAAGAAGTCAGAAATGGTAGCTGTCAAAGTTTATCCTTGTTGATGGAAGCGAAGATGCGAGTTCCAGGAAGCAGTTCCGAGGAAGACGCAATCGCTGGAACAAGGAATTAATTTACCTGGCATATCGAATTCTCCATTCGCTGCATCATCAAAGGCGTCTGGAGGTAACGGTGAGGGACATACGGGGGACACCGTTTATAGGACTGGGATGAGAACGGCAGGAGTCGGCGTCTGCTTAAATCATGGTTCTCTGGTCCATAGTATGTTAATAAGCGCAGTAACCTCCCCCATTCATATTCAGGGCTGAAACTTTGCCTGGGCAAAGTACTTGGTCGCACCGGAGAGTGCGGGCGGATAGTTCTTCTGGTGACAAGCCAGATTGCCGAGTAATTATCACGGCTAAAACTGGCAAGATTCCTAAAGTTACGACAGTTAACGACTCGGATGTGAACGATCAACCACTCACTCTGTCTTGTCGCTCTTTTATTTATCTGGTCGCAAGTTTGTGATCTTTACCACCCTCTTTTCTGGGCCTTTTGCCCTCTGAAGCCATTCAGGCTGGTGTCCACCGATTTCTATGTTAATATGTGTATGCACGCACACAGTGCGAATACCTCTTCATATTTTCTTGCAGGTCTGTGGTGAGGCCTTTCTGCGCTCGGCAACTTTATCCAGCCTTGGCATCCGTGAGGGTTCTGTGTTGCTGCAGCTCGTTCAGCGGGTCCAGACAGCCATGGATGTACCACCGAAAGTATGCTCTGTGGCTCCACAAAGTACTTCAGTTCCAGTCCCCGCCACTGAGGTCAAACCAGCCGTAACTGCAGTTGATCATGGTAGCACCTGATTTTAGCTCTTTCTGATTTCCCTGACTATAATGCTTATTGCCCTTTGACAACGGAAACTGGGCTTCAGCCCTTCTCTGTATCTTCAGTCCATCGGTGCCTCGAATTTTCTGTTTGCAGCTTAGGATTTTTGCCCCATTTTCACAACCCACCTTCATAACGCTAGGGATCGGGACGTTTTTATTGCATAGTTTTAATTGCTTTGTTTGAATCGCGCGTATCATCAAGATATCTTTCGATATCGATTTTCTTTATAAAGGCGTAAATTAATCAATATTCAAATTTGTTGAGAAGAGAGTTTCAAAGTGGTAATATGAGAAACTGATGTTGCTCATTGGACCAGATTTGTATTGTTGCTGACGTCCCAAAGGGCTTGGTCGGCCCTCCATTCGCAAAGCGTTGAATGCCGAAAATCGACCGGATTTTAAATGACTGGGTGAGCAAGTCAGCCTTGATCTGTTCGATATTTTCTTCTCTTTCCTGTCTTGGCCTCTTGTGAGGCTTGAAAGTCGCTGGTTTTACGCCTACCATTTGGTTTTGTTCGAATTTCTTAGTTTTTGTGTGACCGTTTTGTCCCACATGAGCACAACCTGACGGCCCGGAGGCTAGACTCAAACTCACTGCTTGTAACCCCATATTGGAGAAACTTGCCGCACTTTTGACATTCAAGAACCGAACGCCTTAGACCGACGCACCTCAAAGGTAGAACAGCTAGATGCATGATATTCGGGTTCGAAGTATCTCAACAGATATCTTGACGTTCCTGTGGCTTATAAAGACCTGCGTTATTACCTTCATAAAGGTTAGGACAAGACGAACACACCGAATATAAGAAACGTGAGTTAAGACGGACACGCGACAAATCCACCCTAAGAGAAGGCAGACTTACAAGCGTTCTACCTCAAGGTGACGATGCTTAACGCTAGCAGCTGTCAAGCCCCGCAAACATCTGTCAAAAGGCCGAGACAGCTCAGCCAGTCATTTAAAAGTTCTGGTTGATTTTCTGCATTAAACGCTTTGCGAATGGAGGGCCGACCAAGCTCATCAAAAAGTCGGCAACAATACAAATCTGGTCCAGTGAGTAACTTCAGTTTCTCCGATAATTGATACTCTCTTTATATTTTAATAACTGCGTCTACTAAAGGGTTTCTATATTTTATGTTAGTAGCACCTACGTGTTGGCCCTTCATAGAAAGTGCCCAAACTATTGTCTTATCAGAAGTAACCGGACAAAACCGAAGAGGAACGATGACGTCAGCTGTTTCTAGCCTGCATCTGAACTGAAACAGACACACATGAGAGCACAGATCGCATTTGGTCAACATCTAAGTTCAAACCAGGGGACGCATAACACCATAAAATGTCCCCTAAACAGTCAGCCATTGTTAGG